>BCKW01000003.1:0-317547 GCA_001600755.1 Ogataea methanolica
TGAGAAATTTGTAAAATATAATGTTGTAAAATAGTAAAACTTAAATTTCTAAAATTTCTGAAAAATTTCGGTTATTTTCTCAGAGTAAAATGTAAAGAGGTAAAGAGATAAAAAGTGGGAATTTCGAGGTCTTTATATATTAGAAAGAGTCATGTCTAAATCAATCAGTAGACATAAAGAAAGACTTTTTCTAATTTTCAAACGAAAAGGACGTTGCTAAAACTGCTTTTAGTACACAGTACAATAATTACGAATGGACTGTTATGCCCTTCGGACTTACTAACGCTCCGGCCACTTTTCAACATATGATGAACAGTGTGCTTAAAGACTACATAGGCAAGTTCGCATTAGTTTATCTAGATGATATTTTGATCTTTTCCAACGATACGAAGTCCCACGAACAACATTTACGATTAGTTTTAGACAAATTACGAGAAGCTCATCTAATTGCTAAATCATCAAAGTGCGAGTTTTTCTTCTCAAGAGTTAATTTCCTAGGATATACCGTTGGAATTGATGGTATTGGAACCGACCCTGCCAAGATCGAGACTGTTAAGAATTGGATTACACCGAAGACACCAAAGGAATGCTCTAGTTTTCTAGGACTCCCTGGATTTTATAGAAGATTTGCTAAAGATTATTCAAAGATTGCCACTCCCCTACTAGATTTTGCAGCAAATAAGTCAACCTGCACCGAAACTCAAGATACAGCGTTCAATCAACTGAAGACAAGTTTAGTACAAGCCCCGACCTTGGTGATTCCAAGATTAGAAGAAGGTTACAAATTTAGAGTTACTACTGACGCCAGTGGTTTTGCTGTTGGTTTTATTTTAGAACAGCTTAAGCCTGATGGTAAACTTTTAGGTGTTGTTGCTTATGGTTCGAAGATACTTACAGGTGCTCAATTAAACTACCCTGTCCGTGAGAAAGAATTTTCAGCAGTTGTGCAAGCGTTACACACTTGGAGATCATTACTTTTATGGAGACCTTTTGTTATTAGAACTGATCATCATAGTTTAACATACATTAAGCAACAGAAAGAAGTTAACAATGGAAGATTAGCAAGATGGTTAGAGTTCCTATCACAATATGATTTTGATATTCAATACTACTCGGGAAACTCCAATGCAGGTGCCGATGCATTAAATCGCAAAACTTATCACAAAGATGATGGTGCTGTTACTGTTGAATTACAAGATCTATCTATCAGGTACGTTATCAGTAGTTACTATAAATCAAGACCTCAAGAACAAGATACAATCCAATTACGACGCATGTTCATTTTGTTTACCCTTAGTTCAAGTGTTAAGAAACAAGAAACCAATTCCCAAGGATTTAAATAACTTCATTAAACACTTTCGTTTCCAAGATGGCTTACTATACTATGATACTTTTAGTTCAGGACCCTTCACCAGATTAGTTGTTCCAAATGATAAATCATTAAGAGAAGAATTGATTGCCACTTCACACGATGGTGTTACTGCTGGACATTTTGGAGCTTTAAGAACTTATGAACTCACTGCTAGATTATGGTATTGGCCAAAGATGATGAAAACTATCAAACACTATGTCAACACTTGTTTGGTCTGTCAAAAGTCAAAACCTCTTACTCAATCAACTCAAGGACTCTTTACTCCAATTCCAGTTCCTAAAGGACGTTGGGTCACTATTTCAATGGATTTTGTTACCGGTATTCCTCCTACGAAATCTGGTCATGATATGATATTAGTTATTGTTGATAAGTTCACTAAGCGTGCTATGTTTATTCCAACTGTGAAAACTCTCAATGGTCAAGGATGCGCAGAATTATTCATTCAACACTATTTCCGTTTACATGGTGTTCCTTCAGAGATAGTTACTGATAAAGACATCAGATTCATGGGAAGCTTTTGGAAAACGTTTCATCAAATGGCTGGTTCTTCACTCTTATTTAGTACTACAAATCATCCTCAAACTGATGGTCAAAGTGAACATACTATTAGAATTCTTAATCAATTACTGAGAAGCTATTGTCAAAATGATCTTAGAAGCTGGGATACTTTATTACCAATGATTGATTTGCGTATAATTCCACTTATCAGAGTTCAATTAAAAATGTTCCCTTTGAATTAGATCTAGGGTATATTCCAAGTTCACCAGCTTATATTACTTCCTGGGTTGGTCCTCGCTATTCTCCTTCTGCTGAAGAATTGCTAAAGACGTTGAAAGTTACTCAATTGAAAGTTCAAGATCAACTAGTATTGGCAGAGCATGCACAAGAAGTTCCACACAACAAAACCCATCGACCTCACGATTATCAAGTTGGCAATTGGATTCTACTCAATAAAGACGCTTTGATATCCGCTAAGACTTACACAAAGATACAACCAGCATACTTTGGTCCATACAAATTGGTAAAACAACTTGGTCCTAATGCATTTGAAGTCGATCTACCAATTACATCTAAGAAACATCGAACGATTAATGTCAACTGGTTCAAACCGTATAATGAACGATCATCAATTTACCCTAAGCAACCTCCGAAAACAGATTTAGAAGTTAAAGCAAGAATTAACGAAATGATATCAGTGTCAGGTTTCGATTATCAGAAGAAGCTTATTACCGTGGCTTGGAAAGATTGTCATCCAGGACATACAACTACAATTAGTTATAAATTGTTTGAGCTTTCTGACCCTAATCTTCAAGATATGCTACTACGAAATGCTCAAGTGTTAAATGTTGCTACCCCTACTGCTGCTACTTTACCTACCTCTTAAACTCGAGGACGAGTTTCTTTGGACGGGGGATAATGTAAGGTACTCATCCTTCTTTCACATCCTTATCCTACTTTAGTTACTACTTTCTATCGAGGATTAGGAAATCATATTTAAAGCCATTTATAGTATCCCTACTCTTTAGTGGTATGACATAGCTTTAGCTACCATACAAGTAGTTCAGTCATGGATACCTCCTCGGGCATAATAAAATAGTATCAGCTACATACTAAGTTGAGTTCATTTGAAAATTAGAAAAAGTTTTTCTTTATGTCTAATGATTGATTTAGACACGACTCTTTCTAATATATAAAGACCTCGAAATTCCCACTTTTTATCTCTTTACCTCTTTATATTTTACTCTGAGAAAATAACAGAAATTCTTCAGAAATTTTAGAAATTTAAGTTTTACTATTTTACAACATTATACTTTACAAATTTCTCAGTTCAATATTATAGACTTGATTTGTAGGTCAGGTGACTGATTTTTGGTCACACAAATATAATAAAATATATTTATTAAAAAGTATATAAACCAATTTGTTTATAGAGGAATCTTCCCCCTTTCTGGAACAGATCTGATTGTATCTTCTTTCCAGATAATTACGATATACATATCTATTTATATTAACTTCCCATCCGACACTTTAGTGAAAAATTTTCACTGACTCCTTCAATTCCAATCTCAACATTTCCGATTCGTGTCCGATCCTTAACACAGTCAACGGAATCGTATGACGTAATCTTGATTCAACTATGACTTAGTTATTGTTGTGGCTTACCTAATAAATACCACAAATTGTAGCCATATACAGAGAATCACACGTCGAATGAAAGTGAGGTTCTGACACACCCTCTTGATTTGTGAGTATTAATGATGGTTATTGCTTTGAGAATGGTTTCAAAATCATAGGTCTTATATGGTTCATAGTTTTGATATCAACTGGCTTAGTCAATATATCAGCTAATTGATCTTTGGTACCAATATGTTTAATATCAAACAATTTCAACTCTTTAAACCTTTGAATGATGACTTTAAATCTCACAATGTAATGTTTATTGGAACTAGAGAAATTTCCATTCTTGACTGTATCAATAGCAGATTGGTTATCAACCAAAAGTATCGCTTTCGATTGTTTAGCAACAGTATCTCCAATAAACTTCATTATGCTTTCAAACCAAACAAGCATATTAGTACCCAACATAATAGCTTGTAACTCAGCTTCAGTGGAAGATGTACATATCAATTGAGTATATTTCGAGCTCCAAGCAACTGGACCACCATGTAGCATGTAAAGATATCCAGTCATAGATTTTCTATCAATAGGATCTTGAGCATAATCACTATCGGTGTAGCATTGCAGAATATCATCCTTTAGTTTAATGTTTCCATAATCTATCATCGTATCTCTGGTATGATAAACATAATTCACAATCTTATCAAGTTGAATTCTTAATTGATTATGTGGAAATGTTGCAAATCTAGCTAAGTAATTTGTAGCATAAGTAATATCAGGACGGGTCATGATTGATAGATATAGTMAGGAACCAATGATASTTCTATATTCTTTAACAGCAGCAGCGAGTTGTTTGGGATCGAAATCAATTTCATGTTCTTTTGGGTCAAARTAGAAATTTGGAGTAAGAGGTGTTTMWGGYTTTCGTGACTTAATTTTTAAGTTCAAATTCTTTACGAACTGTTGGATATAATGGGATTGGGATAGAGTGACTCTATAAACTCTTTGTTTAGCATCTCTGTAAACCTTCATCTCCATACCAAGGAAGTTCTGAATACCCTCATTATTTGGTTTAATGACTTTAATTTCATAATTCTCTTTTAATGAAACTAGAATTCTCTTTAATATTGATTCAGTTTTAGTTAGCAGAAATAATGAAATCGTCAACGAAAATACCAATAATACAAACACATTTCTCCTTCTTTCTGAGCACATATGTCGATGGATAAGCAGGCTCTTGTGTGAAACCTAACTCTTGCAGAAGTGTATAAATAGTATCACTCCAAAGGCGAGCAGACTGGCGTAAGCCATATAATGCCTTCTGGAGCTTGTATATCACCCTCTTGCCTTTTGTAAGATTAGGTAATGGAATACCTTGAGGGCTTTGTATATATAAGTCGGTGTCCAAGCGACTATGTAAGTATGCAGTTTTAACATCCAGTTGCATAAAGTACCAACGGTGGACAGCACAGTGAGACAATAAAAGACGTGCAATCTCTGGACGCAATGTAGGGGAGTATGTTTCATTGTAAGTCTCTGGTGATTGATTATCCCCACGAGCAACTAGTCTAGCTTTGTGGGTTCCATCAGTTTTCACATTAAACACCCATTGAGTAGCAACAGTTTTGGACTTATATTGATGTTTGAACTCGCTATCTGTTACTATGATAGGATCAGAATGCCAAGTACTCAGTTCCTTATGAGAGTTTAATTCCGATTGAATAGCAGTTACCCATTTTGAACACTCAGGGCCATAGTATGCTTGTTTAAAAGACCTTGGAATAACTGGAACTAGCGTTGCATGATTGATGGTGATGTGAAAATGCTTGATGATAAACGGCTGGTGTCTCTTAACTGGCGGACTAGGATCGACAACAATGTCGTCCCGACGACGTGAACGTTTCATACCGGCTAGGCTTGGGAAATGTGCAGTCGACAAATCTTTTCCTGGATGACTAGTGTCTGTAACCTCATCCTTAGTAGGATCATCAGATTCTGATTTCGAATCATCATGTTCAGTAAGATCAACGGTGTATAATGGGGGAGCGAACGAATGTGTGGAAGATTGTGTTGACTTATCATGTGATGTATCCTGATGACGGTTAACAGCAGTTGGTGAAGGTGGAAGTGTAGGAATAGATGAATTGATCTCATCAATGGCATCAGACTTGTCAGATGTTGGTTGAACGTTGGATTTGGAATTGTCCTTATGAGAGTCATGTGATGTAGCCAAAAGGGAATGATCATGAGATGAGGATGTGGATGATGATGATTTAGTTGATGAGTGAGAAGAGGAATTATTATCCGATTCTTCATTGTATGAATCGTCAGTAGTAACGGATGGACGTTCAATTGAGTTATCAGGTTGTACTGAAATAGATGAATCATCAGAAGAATTGTTTTGCGGATTTATTGTGTCCGAAATTTCATTGTCAGAAGCAGGATTAGAATCAGAATCAATTTGAATAGGAGCTTGATCAGGGCTGTCATCAATATCACCCTCTTGATTAGAAGGATTGAGATCTGATAGTATATCATCATTGTCTGAGATTGAAGATTCTTCGTCTTGGGTAGCATGATCATCTGAAATAGTAAAGTTAGAATGAATTGAAACAATTGAATCGTTGTCACTTTCCATTTCGTCATCATTGTCATCGTAGGTATTTGGAGTCTCCTTATATGATTGTGTATAAAGAGGAGATCCAGGTAAAAATCGAACATGTCTGGTATAATGATAGACACCATGAGTAAGAATGCCTTCTTTAAATGGAATATATGTAGTATGTCCATAGCATGATTCATCATAACCAAGATAAATACCAATAACGCCACGAGGTTTAAGTTTGTCGTTGGTATTAGGCAAATCGAGCACAATACATTTCTCTCCAAAAGTATGGATGTGTTTAGTGTTTAGTGGCCTAAAACCAAGTTTACCAGCTGGTGAATCTCGCAAAGTAGTGTTATAGATATAGTTTCGTAGATAAACACTAAAGATAGCAGCATCAGCCCAAAACATATTAGGAACTTTACCAGCATTAAGCATGGTACGATAATCATTGAAAATTGTTAG
Organism: Ogataea methanolica; assembly: GCA_001600755.1. Classification (NCBI taxonomy): domain Eukaryota; kingdom Fungi; phylum Ascomycota; class Pichiomycetes; order Pichiales; family Pichiaceae; genus Ogataea; species Ogataea methanolica. The sequence continues at coordinate 6,561 of BCKW01000003.1, forward strand.
GTTGAGTCTCTCGGCGTTACCATTGGATGCAGGAGTATAAGTAGATGTGAATCTTTGATTAATTCCAGCATCTAATAAAACTTGGGTAGCATCACGTGAAGTATATTCTGTACCATTATCACTAAAGAATTCTAATATCCTAGCTGGAGCAAATTGTTGTTGTACTTTAGCAATATAGTCTTTGATATGTTCAGCAACTTCAGACTTCTCTAACATGAAAGTAATCATAGTATATCCGGTGTAAGCACAACGGAAAGAAATATAGTACTTGATTTTTCCTTTCTTAGCATATTGACCACTCACCTGTGCAATATCACTATATACTCTGGAAAATGGTTTATCAGAAGTATATATGTTTCTTGAATGTGGGATTGCATTGGATCGACGAGCTTTTCCAACTAAACAGTCAGCACAACCTTCATTTTTGAGTAGTTGTCGTAGTTCAGTCTTATCAGAGGGATCAGTAATAATAGTTTCCTTATTGATGGATTCAATTAATGATTTGTGATTGATGTGACCGAGACGAACATGAAGATTGTTTAAGGTTATTTTAGTAGTAGGAATGAAAGACGATGGTGGTAAAATAGAGATTCCATCCTTTATTGATAGAGGTAGAATGTCTTTATTATATGACAAAGATTTTCCAATGACCTTGTTATCCTTATAATGTATGTTATATTTAATRCCTTTTGATAAGATATCATTTTCAGAAATAATAACATGTTTTGATTTGGGTATGTGGTAAGCAGGAATATTGAAACAGTGACCAGAGAACGTGAATTTCAGATCACCATAACCGGCAACATCGATAGTTTCACCGTTGAAATTCTCGACATTGTAACCTTGATGGTTGGGCTTGTAGTTATATAATAACTGTTTGGTCGGACTTACAGATGCATTAGCACCCGAGTCCACGATTCCTAAGTGGTAATCTATATCCAATGAAGTGATTGACTCACCATTGTCAATTTGATTAATTTCTAAAGTATTAACCTTCATATTATTGTATGACTTCTTAGCAAATGAATCCTTTTTGTTCATGGATAGATTCTTAGTACCTTTGGATACCTTTTCCTTTTCATCTCTGGAATAGGATTGGTCGTTTGAATTAGAGTAATAATCATAATTCGTTTTGACCTTCTTGTCTTGGTTCTTCTTAGATGCACCTTTCCTATCATCTAAGTTGGACAAGTTCTTTTGTTTAATTTTTCTAGATTCTGTAATGAGTACATTTTCAAGTCTGGCTAACGTCCCGAAGTGTTCCCCAACATCATCTTCAATGGTATTATTAGTTCTTTCTAAGAAACTAGTGAATGGAGCACCTAACTTACCATAGATTATATTAATGATTGTTGGTTCGGTCACGTTAATACCGTTCTTCCTTATGTATAAAGCCAAGTTATGGACTTTAGTGAAGAAATTGCTTATTTCGTTCGGATCTGAATCTAATTTCATATTCGCGAACATACCAAGGAACTCTGTAGGTGAAGGTTTATTAGGAGTGATAGACTTCCTAATAGTAATCATAATTTTGGCAGCTGAAAATTGAACTTCTTCATAGATAGGGTTACCCCTTGCCACAGTTGGATGATAAATAGGATCAACAGTTTCACGTATCATCTTGATAATCTTCTTTTCATCTTCATCAGACATTCTAGTATCAATGTCATCAGATTCAACTAATTTGATAAACTCTTCTAAACCTTGTTCAATGACTATCCGTTTGAATTCACACCAATATGCATTAAAGGTGATGAACGGATGTTCCCTGGATACCTGTAGTTTCTTAAATGACTTTAGATCTTCTTTTAACTTAGCATCTTCCTCTTTCTTAATCAATGATTGAGTTAATTTTTGATTATCCAGTAATGCTTTAACCAAAGATAAGTTGTGATCGTTTTCAATGTTCAACTCAGCAAATTTCTTTACTAGAGTAACATAGTCATCAGAAGTATTAGCAACAGTATTACAAGTATTAGCAGAATTAGTTTCATTAGCAGCTTTATTAGCAGATTCAGATGAATTAGTTTTGTTATTCATTTTCTGTTAAAACATAAGTGAAAAATTTTAATGTCAGTGTTATTGTTCCAAAAATAAAACCATTCGTTCTAACGAACCTTAAGAGTAAGTCAATTTCTTAAGTTCGTCTCCCAGCATGGGTGCCATATCGAGGATTAGGAGATCATATGTATAGCCATTTCTAGTATCCCTACTCTTTAGTGGTATGACATAGCTTTAGCTACCATACAAGTAGTTCAGTCATGGATACCTCCTCGGGCATAATAAAATAGTATCAGCTACATACTAAGTTGAGTTCAATTTTAATAGACTAGTCTTATGGTCAGGTGACTGATTTTTGGAAACACAAATATAATAAAATATTTTTATTATAAAAACTTATAAACCAAATTGTTTTTATAAAAATCTTCCCATCCGACACTTTAGTGAAAAATTTTCACTGACTCCTTCAATCCCAATCTCAACATTTCCGATTCGTATCCGATACTTAACACAATAAACGGAATCGATACTTAACACAATAAACGGAATCGTATGACGTAATCTTGATTCAGCTATGACTTCATTATTATTGTGGCTTACTTAATAAATACCACAAATTGTAGCCATATATAGAGAATCACACGTCAAATGAAAGTGAGGTTCTGACAAAGAATAATAAATAAATAACAATAGTTACAAATCTTAGATAATAATCCCTAGTGTGTTAGATAGTGCTGCTTCCAGATCCTTATAAATATTGTAAGGTACTCATCCTTCTTTCACATCCTTATCCTACTTTAGTTACTACTTTCGGCCTACGGACTTTGATTACTAATTACTTGTTGTTGATCCTTTATTACTAATTATCTATTACTAATTATTCATTACTAATTCCTTACTAAAATTAGTAATCCCCTTTTATTGTTTTATCTTTTGAATTTGTCAGAACCTCACTTTCATTTGACGTGTGATTCTCTATATATGGCTACAATTTGTGGTATTTATTAAGTAAGCCACAACAATAACTAAGTCATAGTTGAATCAAGATTACGTCATACGATTCCGTTGACTGTGTTAAGTATCGGATACGAATCGGAAATGTTGAGATTGGGATTGAAGGAGTCAGTGAAAATTTTTCACTAAAGTGTCGGATGGGAAGATTTTTATAAAAACAATTTGGTTTATAAGTTTTTATAATAAAAATATTTTATTATATTTGTGTTTCCAAAAATCAGTCACCTGACCTACAAATTCAAGTCTATAATATTGAACTCAACTTAGTATGTAGCTGATACTATTTTATTATGCCCGAGGAGGTATCCATGACTGAACTACTTGTATGGTAGCTAAAGCTATGTCATACCACTAAAGAGTAGGGATACTAGAAATGGCTATACATATGATTTCCTAATCCTCGATAGAATTGTTCCCTTTTTGACCTTATTATATATTTTGTGTATTTTCCCTTATTTTGTTTAGATTCCTTTTCCTATCGATTTGATAGAAGGATCATCAAATAGAACATCAACTTTTTATTCTATCAGTTTTAAATAACTATCTAACCCTCTCAAATATTGTAAGGAATCAGGCGCTATTTAATATAGAGGACGCCTTGATGAAGGATAATGATCCCTTTTTCCCCTATTGATTACCCTATTGATTACTAAGCAGAGTAAAAGTTTTCAGAAGATTGTCGACAACTTCGTCGACACTCAACCTTATTTAAATATGTTTGTATTTCCCTATTACTGTTTAGATCCCTTTTCGGATTTACAGAAGGAAAAGTTTTTGGGAAGAAGTTTTTAGATAGTTTAGTTTACCTTAATTTAGAGTTTAATTAGTTTAGTTAATAACTTAGATAGAAGTTATAAGATAATCCGTTCCACATTATAGAAAGAAACTCCATTTATAAACGACTAAAGCGAACGGTGCCCAATTCACTACAAATATATGTAAGGTATTGGACTCCGAGCTGCTAAAAATAGTAACTTGATTTTAATCCCTCTTTTGTTTTCTCGAAAATTCTCTTGCGGGATTTTTCTATTGTTTTTATTGTTTTATAATTAGTTGTTAGTGATTGAAGTGTAGTTTGTCTTCAATCGTATTTATTATATATAGTCTGAGCTTTTCCCTTGGAAAGAGAGTTAAATCTTTTGAAAAAGAGAAAAGGGGGAACAATAATAATAAAAATTAACAATCAGTACGACTAAAACGAATTGTGCCCAATTCATTACAATTGGTAGCACTGGTTAGTTAAAATCCCTAATTCAAAAATATGTCAAACCAAATGAGCGTGGAACAAATGTTCCAAATGTTTTCCCAAATGCTAGCAGAACAAAGGGAGAACAAAAACGATTCTCTCGTTGAAGTCCCTAAATTCTTTGGTGGAGCATACGCCAGAAAAGCAAAAGGTTATTTGTCAAAGTTCAATGCTTATATCGAAGATAGAGGTATTCAATCAGATGCGAAGAAGATTCAAATGTTCGGTAATAAGTTATTTGATGCTGCGTTAGATTGGTACGAGGACGTCAAAGCTAACAACCCTGGTTTGATGTATTATGAGCTAGTGGATAAGTTCCAGAGAAGATTCGTTCCGGCAGGTTGGTTAAATGACCTCAGAAAGCAATATCGAGGCCTGAAACAAWAAGGCTCTGTTTCTGATTATGCGGCTAAATTCCAGTCGCTAAAGGCTCAGTTACCAGACAGCCACAGAGATGAACCGGGATCGATCGAGGACTTTGTGGAAGGTTTAAAGCCAAAAGTTAGAATTCAGGTAGAGATTGGCAGACCTACCACATTGGMAGAGGCGATAGAATTGGCGTTGGCACTAGATCCTATCATCGAACCTGGKAACCAGATGGGATTCGTAAACCCWTTCCCGACAAGACAGAGAAGTGAGAAGACTGATAATTGGGGACATAGAGACAATGGTCCRAAGGGAGCTGCTTGGGTAAAGGATAATGGTCATAAGRCAGCTGAGTGGCAAAGAGACAGTGGACCCAATGCAGCGGATTGGTTAAAACCACCAAGTGATCCCGATGCCATGGACATTGACAGGTTAAATGTCAAGTTTAGAAATTTCGTCTGTCACAAGTGTGGAAAGACCGGACACATCAAGAGATTTTGTYCAAAAAATGTCAACCGTCAACATTAGATAGAGCAAATAATGTTGACGTGAATTCGATTTCATTAGAATTGGATGAACTAAAAATAGAGAAGCAAAGAGCAAATGATGTTAAGATAGATGAGATGAAGATGATGATGACTGATACAAGATTAAAAGAATTCAAGGAAAAATTATCCGGTGTCGAGGGCCAGAGGGTTAAGGAAGTTCCTGCCTGTTCCCCTGTGTTTAAAGAAAGGTCTGAAGGTTTCAGATCAGAGCCGGAGCAGCCCAGTGTCATTGGGGCTACAAATGCTGCTAARGATCAGAAGGCTAAAGGTATGTCTTCCTATCCTTCTCCTAAAAGAAAGTTGAAACCAGGTGTGTGGGGTCTCCCAGACTCAGATGATAGTGACTATTGGACTGATGAATATTACAGTGCCGGTGAAGGTCCAGAGATTGAGTTGGGTGAAGTGTCTGCTAACCGTGTTACAGAGTTAGTCCCCGATGTAAGTTTGATTCCGGAAGTACAGGAATCACCAGAGGTTAAGGTAAAGGTTAAATCGTCATCAAAAGTTGTTTATGGTTTGTTAGATTCAGGCGCTACATCAAATTTTGTTGCTCAAAGTTTAGTTCGAAGATTGAATCTTGAAGATTCAGTGCAATCTGCTCCACCCGCACTCCTGAAGGATGCTAGAGGCGGTATGTCATTATTAGAGAAAGCTGTTGCTATTCCAGCCACAGTCGAATTAGGGTCAGTGAATATCGAGGTTAATTTAGTTTGTTATGTTGTTACTGATCTCAAGAGAGAGTTATATCTAGGCATACCATTCTTACTTAAGTACGAGGATATATTCAAGTTCAGAGAGTTAGGAAGAAAGAAGATGAACAATACAGTTGTTAAAGATGAAGATGATTCATTGGAATTGGAGAAACCAGAAGTGAAAAGTGAATTGGTGAAAGTAGTTCGTTCTAGTCATGATTTGAAATCAGCAGAGGTTTGTGGATTGGTTACGGTTAATGTTTCTCCCACCGATGAAGTTGGGTTATCTACACTAGAAGCAGAGATTCCATTAGCTACTGTTCAAGAACGAAGAAGATCAAGAACATTGTTTAAAGTCGGCATTGGTTAGAATAAGGGTACACAGTTCATTTCCGCATGAAGGTTGTCGAGTGAGAAACTCGAGGACGAGTTCCTTTAGAGAGGGGATAATGTAAGATATTGGACTCCGAGCTGCTAAAAATAGTAACTAGTTTTTAATCCCTCTTCTGTGTTCTCGAAAATTCTCCTGCGGGATTTTCTATTGTTTTTATTGTTTTATAATTAGTTGTTAGTGATTGAAGTGTAGTTTGTGTCAGAACCTTACTTTCATTTGACGTGTGATTCTCTAGATATGATTACAATTTGTGGTATTTATTAGGTAAGCCACAACAATAATGAAGTCATAGCTGAATCAAGATTATGTCATACGATTCCGTTTATTGTGTTAAGTATCGGATACGGATCGGAAATGTTGAGATTGGAATTGAAGGAGTCRGTGAAAATTTTTCACTAAAGTGTCGGATGGGAAGTCAATATAAATAGATATGTATATCGTAATTATCTGGAAAGAAGATAGAATCAGATCTGTTCCAGAAAGGGGGAAGATTCCTCTATAAACAAATTGGTTTATATACTTTTTAATAAATATATTTTATTATATTTGTGTTTCCAAAAATCAGTCACCTGACCTAAAACTAGTCTATTAAAATTGAACTCAACTTAGTATGTAGCTGATACTATTTTATTATGCCCGAGGAAGTATCCATGACTGAACTACTTGTATGGTAGCTAAAGCTATGTCATACCACTAAAGAGTAGGGATACTAGAAATGGCTATAAATATGATTTCCTAATCCTCGATAGTTTGTCTTCAATCGTATTTATTATTATATATAGTGTGAGCTTTTCCCTTGGAAAGAGAGTTAAATCTTTTGGACAAGAGAAAAGAGGACAATAATAATAAAAGAACAATCAGTACGACTAAAATGAATCGTGCCCAATTCATTACAATATAAGAAATCGGGCCAATGGTCTAGTGGTATGATTCCTGCTTTGGGTGCAGGAGGCCCTGGGTTCAATTCCCAGTTGGCCCCATTTTTTTGAAAAACTCTTTTCACCTATAAAACTGAGAGCACAGCCCTTGAAATTGATTGATAATTCGCCACTTCATTAATTTGTTTTCATTTTTCTCAATCGAGAAAACAGAGCTTAACCACCTTGGAGTTCCTTCTTAGGAATTCTGCTTTTGTCTATGCGTCTCCATCGGCACGTCAGAGTTGTACTACTAATTTGTTCTGCCAATCCTACTATAGCATAACAGCTTAACATTATCTTTATAGCTCAACGGGCCTATTACAAGGTTGTTTATCGCTTCACTTCAGAAACTCTTTTCCGAGATAAAATGACTTATTTTGTCTTAACACCTAAAAACCTTTCATCAGGTTTCTCAAAGCTATCAATTCAATCGACTCGTTCGTTATCGTCTACAGGGGCTGCTTTCAAGCAAACTACTTCAACGAAGACAATAAAGACCCAGCAACCTGTCAAGCCAAAAAAGAAGCAGCCAACTCAAAAGGAGCTAGAGAAACCAAAAAGACCTGCTTCTGGTTACAACCTTTTCATTAAAGATAAATTTTCAACTTTGGATAAAAAAGAAAGGATTTCTTTTGCCGAAGCTTCAAAAGCATTTGCCGAAGAATGGAAAACTACCTCTAAAAAGTCCGATTACTTGGCTGCTGCAAAAGCTCTGCGAGAATCGTACCTCAACGAGGTAGAAGCTTGGAAGGCAAAATACAGGAAACCAGCCAACGGTTTTGCCAAATATTTTGCTGGAAACTATGAAAAACCAGCTGTTTTTGAAAAGGGATATAGTGCCGTCGAGATGAAAAGAATTGCTGCTAAATGGGGTCAATTGACTGAACAGGAAAAGCAAGCTTGGAAGTAATCAGTGGCATTTGTTCCTTAATCCAGTTCTCTAATATTCCCATTATTTTGTGGGTTACGATTATGATATGCTCTATACTATGATACTAGTCCTGTTTATTTGTTTTGCTTTTCTATCTCTTTGATTTTTATTGTGGTCTAGTTATATTACATGAAAGTAGCTTTGCTATTTTTCTAGGTTTTTGAGTTGAATTGCGGAAATCTTTTGAGGTTTTTAACTGTGTTATCTCTCTGTCTTGTTTTTATTGTGTTACCTGTAGGTTATTTTATTTCTCTTTTTATGATAGGAATGGGAATGTTATATTAGTGCTCTGTTAGTGTTATCGAAAGTTGTGGCTTACGAACGTAGCCATTATGCTTTGTTAAAGAAAATACTCTTTAATAAACAATTTTGCATCAAAGAGATTATTAACAATTCAGAAAAGCAATTAGTTCCACTTTTCCCTTCGACCATAGATATCTGAATACAGGAAATAAAGTGTTTCAATCTCTTGGATAAACTGTAGTTTTCCTCAGTAATCAAAGAGACATCGTAGGAATATCTAGAAAGCTTGAAAAAGCTGACGCAAAAAATTGAAGTAAGGCATTTAGCTCTAGTAAGACAGTTAGCTGTAGATGCAATTAAAGTAACCAAAGTGAACAAGAAGATAATTGTTGACAACAGGTCTTAGACATATGATCACGTGACTGTTTACTTTTTCGTAAGGCCAAAGAACGCGGTCGACTCAAGTTGCTAGTAATATCACAGATAAGCTCTAATAAAACTGTAACCTAAAGCTTAACAGGCAACTAGAAAAGATGGACGGACGCCTTTAGCTCAACCTGATATTTCAGCCATACCACATTGAAAAGAGGAATACAAAGGCTGAACTTATACTCTTAGAGATTTATAATCTTTGAATATTTAAGAACATCTCATTTACTCTTGTGAGGTCCAGAAAAATATACACTTTAGTTAGATCCAATTGACATTTCAATTGTTGGCTCTTTTTTATATTTCTCCACACTCGTCAATTAGTTTTGTACTAAATGCAATTATTGAAATTGGTCTATTTATTATTGACAATAACAGTTGTAAATACTGTCCCTATCCCGAAGGAGGACCCAGAAGTAACGCATAAGGTCACTTTTGAAATTACCCAGGGTGATTCCTCTCTCGGGAATTTGACACTTGGTTTATTTGGAACCACAACTCCACTAACTGCCGAAAACTTCTACGAGCTATCAAAAACTAAATACAAAGGCAGTATCTTTCATAGAGTCATTAAGGACTTTATGATTCAAGGTGGTGATTTTGAGAACGGTGATGGTACCGGCGGTTACTCCATCTATGGAAAAAAAGCTGGTTCGTTGCCTGATGAAAACTTTGACTTGAAGCACGACAGATTAGGAAGACTATCAATGGCAAACTCTGGCAAGAACACCGGTGGTTCCCAGTTTTTCATCACTAATTCTATTACCGAATGGTTAGATGGGCAACACGTCGTGTTTGGTCAACTTTTAGAAGGCTTTGAAACTTTGAACATGATTGAGAACTCAAAGACTAAGAAGAACAATAACAGACCTCTTGATGATATAATCATTTCTGAAGTTCATTATTCCAAGACCTTGGATTTTGGAGAAACAAAAGAACAAGCTGATTCCGAAACCGAAGCCTCTACAACTATTAAAGAGCCACCTGGAGAGATTGCTGTGCCTTCGAAGGAGACAGACGGTGTTACTGAAACTGACGACTCTGGCTATAAACCTGGAGCCCCAGATGCTGATTTGTTTGCTGCACATGAAACAGAAGCCGAGCTAGAGGCTGAAAGAATTCACGAAGAAAAAGAAGACTCTTTTAATGCCCCAAGAAAACACATTATTGTGATTCCTTTCCTCTTTGTCATACTTTTATGTGTTTACGCTGGTGTTAAGTTTAGGAAGGTTATCGTGTTCAATATCAGAGGTCCAAGATACAGAAAGATTTAAATTCGAAATAGCGAAGCTCAAATTTTAGTCTTTATACTTTTCTTGTCGATTGAACTCCAATGGTTTTAGTCTAATTCATTGTTCTCATTGTCTTTAAAATTGATTCATATTTATTTGTTTTCGTTATATTTAACAGTCGGCTTATGCGCATATTTTCTCATATATATATAGCTTCGGCTCCAAATGGACGATATCTCTTAATCGCTTCTTAAGGTAACTGAAATCCCGATATTTGAATGCTTGTAGTATATTATTCAAGAAATTAATGGGATTAGAAGCAAAGTCTTTCACGACTTCAATGGCTGATCCTTTATTCAATCCAGAAAATCCTTCAATGACATCAATTTTTAGCCATTCACAGCCTTCTAAAGAAGGTAATTTTTCATCATCAAGCAGGCCTAAGTCTTGATTAAACTCTGTAACAACATAATCGAACGAATACCATAAGCTGTGATTATTTTCTGACAATTTCTCCGAATCTTCTGTCTTATCGTAAATTGCTTTCAATTCGTCACTTGATATTTGTCCAAATAATGTAGCACCCGTCATACATGTTGGTATATCCATATGGATAGTTATTGACTCGTTGAAAGGATTATTGTCTTTAAGATCATAAATTCTGAGGTTAATTGTTTCCAGTGCCTTTCCTCCTGGATAGTTAAAGCTAGATGAATAGGCAAACAACAAGCTTATAGTAGCATTGGCAAAATAGGTGAAAATCACAAGCACTGAGATGAGATTCGATTTTGTTGATTTTGTCAATGTAAGCTTACTAACTGCAGACGCTGCCGACATTGTTAGCCCTGGGACAGAATAGATAATAAATCTCCATTCTTTATGCGGCTGCAAAGACATTAAGCAAACAAATAAAAGTGAAGAAATAGAAATAGATTGCATTGTTTTTACTTTATAGTTGACCATATCGATGAATAGTCCAGGTATTGCTAAAATTGGAACCAATGGCATTGTAAACAACTTCATAAAGTATCTCGTAAAATAATAGTAGATTGGTTCAGTACCCCAATTCTTAGACTCTCCTTGGATGACGTTATAGATGAATGATTCTAGTTCTGGTAATGAAGGAGTTTTCCAAAAATAAGAATCAACAAAAAAGCTGGAAAAAATCCCAATCCCTGCTCCTAAGAACAGTTTTAAAACACACTTTGACATCGTTGTTTGTTTGTTGTATAAGCAGACAGCAAGTATAATTGCGGCAAAGAACAATAGCTCAAATCTCAAAACAATCCCAGTAAAGACTAAAACAGCTAAACCTTTTCCAATATCACCTGTAATAATATTCGCTAACGCAAGGTTGAATAATGGTAAGGCAAAGAAGTTAGGAAGCGTTCTTGATGCATAATACGTGATGTGAAACTGAGAATATTGAAGCATACTAAACCATAAGCCAATTGAATCAGTGTTCTTATCGCAAGCTTTAACAATTGAGCTCTTCAAGTTAATCAACGCTAGTCCATTGAATAATCCAAGTAGCATTCTGGACACAAATTGGTATCTCAAATCTGTTATAGTGTAAATAATTGATAGCGAAGGTGAGTTGAGCATGCTCAAAATTGAATCATTATATTTCCCAACAAAGGCTTTTAATGGCCTGATAATAGATGAAAGGATGACAGCGCCTAAAAATGACCTTTTAACAGCACCTGGAAATTCAATGTGATCAAAATATTCTAGTTCATCAGGACCATATTCAATTAAATCATGTATAGCTTGGATATTGAAAGATTCTTCAACTTTGGTAAATGGAGATAAACACAAATAAAAGACTATTGTTGCCAATAGAAGAAAATCCAACAATTGTGAAAAGGCCTGTTTCATGGTATCTGATTATCTGTCTCGGTTGTTTTATAGCCTAACAGAGCAAGTTGCAAGATCCTTTCCTAGGTATATGATGAACTTTATATAAATTCTAACTCCGAATCTCAATTGAATTGCAAAAGTTAAGTTTATTTAGACTTTTTTGTAGTGTACGTACGTACGCATGCCAGACAGCGATGGAAAAATACGCCTCTCGCTCTCTGGATGGGTTAAATTGTGTATCATCATTCTGCTAGTGAAGCATGTTCTGAAATGGTTTTGCCTTTATCTCTTCGTAATAAAAAGTGGCATTATTGAAGCAAGAAAGACACCAGATACGTTATGGACTTAGGAAACGATGATATGATTCCAGAATTGGTTTCTGACGAAACGGAAGAGATCAAATATTCGCCTGCTTTACCGGGTGAGGTAAAAAAATACAGGAAAGAAGCTGGCTTTTCCGAAGAAGAAGTCAATAAAAAAGTCCCCGTTACCATCATTACAGGATATCTAGGTTCCGGAAAATCAACATTACTTGAACAAATCGCTAAGAGAGGTGACCGTAAACTCGCAGTTATATTGAATGAGTTTGGAGATTCTACAGAGATTGAAAAATCGTTAATGGTAAAAGAAAGGGATAATGAAGAAGCGTATGAAGAATGGTTGGATCTAGGTAACGGGTGTTTATGCTGCTCCGTTAAAGATAATGGGGTAGCTGCTATAGAAAGATTAGTGGCGAAAAGACAAGGTTTCGATCATATAGTATTAGAAACCACTGGTTTAGCTGATCCGGCTCCAATTGCAACCATGTTCTGGCTAGATGATGCACTATCGTCTAATGTCTATATTGATGGTGTTGTCACAGTGCTAGATTCTGAGCATATTGAAAAATGCTTAGATGATTTTGGTGGACATTTCCATAACGAAGAGCAAAAGGCTAAAGATGACAAACTCACAATTGCTCATCTCCAAATAGCACTTGCAGATTGTATTTTAATGAATAAGATAGATAAAGTGGAAAATGATTCAACGAGGGTGGAACAAATCACACATAGAATAAAAGGTATAAATGCCATTGCTCCAATATACTGCACCAAATTTGGTGATATCGAGTTAGACAAGATCTTAGATTTGCATGCTTATGAAAACAGAAACGTGGAGAATTTGATTAGAGTCAATTCTGAATTTCATGATCCAAGGATAAATACAGTTACTGTTAATTTCCCCAAGCTAGAAAACGATCAGTATGCTAGATTTGAAACCTTTCTCCAGCGTTTACTTTGGCAAGAAGATTCTGAAGATGAATCGATAGAAGTTCACAGAGCAAAGGGATTAGTTTTTATCGGTGACACTTACAAAGTTGTCCAAGGTGTAAGAAAGACATACGATGTTTACGATGGGTTGGATGATATTGAAAACTTAGGACTGGATACTAGTAGATTGGTCTTGATTGGCAAAAACCTAAGCTATGATTACTTGAAGGCTCTCTTCTTTGAAAGAATGGGTATTGAGGTGCTCTAGCAGCTTGATCATGAATAGTTGTATTCTATTATAAAGATGTATATATAGAATGAATCAAATCGATTAACTGAAATATAAACGAACAAAGGTAACTGTCGTGCGGCTCTTCTTTTCCTCCCATGACCCCCCCCCCCCCCCCGAACTTAGCAAAAAAGAACGCCATGTGATAATCGACAATCAAGCAACCCCTTTCTCTCTTTAGATACAGGCATAAATATAAATACACAGTCAATTTTTCGTACTTGTAAATTTTGACTTTTGATACTTGAATATACATGTCGTGCAACTCATCATGTTAGATTCATAATGGAGAACATTAATACTAAAAATTTTATTGTTCAAAAGTCGGGACAAGGAATTGCCCATTTACAAATCAATAGAGCTAGCACATTTAACTCTTTTGATGAAGAAACTTGGCTTGAATATGAAGCAATATTACTAGAGCTAGATACTATTGACGAAGTGAAGGTTATTATAATTTCGGGGATTGGGCATACGTTTTCTTCTGGTTTGAATTTAAAATTCATAACTTCCAGGTTCAGGCAGTTAGAAAATGATACTCATTTTCTCAGATTTCTTGAAGCGTTCCAGAGATGTGTTTCTGCTCCACTGAAGATTAAAAAGCCAACTATTGGAGTGATTCATGGTAGTAAGAACTTTGGATTGGCGGTTGATCTTCTCTGTTGCTTTACTGTGAGAATTTTCACAAAAGATGTTACTTTTAGTTTGAAGGAGATACAGTTAGGCTTAGTTCCAGATATGGGTGTTTTAGAAAGACTAGCAAGGCAAACTTCTAATATATCTCTATTGTCAAGATTGAGTCTTACTGGTGAAGTATTTGGTATTGAAGAGGTTTTGGAGTTGGGTTTGGTTTCGAAGAAAGATATTTCAGAAGACTATAAGTCCGGACTTGAAAGAGCGATACTTTTAGGTAAGAGTATATCAAAGTACGAAGGATGGTGCGTCAAAGGTGTCAAAAAGTCAATCGAAGAGATTATTGAAGATGATTGCAAAGTTGATGTTGGGTTAAAAAACGTGCTAATGTTAAACGTTAACAACTTCAAAGCTAAAAGTACTTTCATAGGCCCTGTTAAGCACAAACTTTGAACGATAATGCAGTTTACCTCTGTATTTCGTATTCATGTATATTTTAGCAATCTGTGTATATAAATATCATCACAAGTATACAATAAGTATATTCATGAAGAACAATTTATTTACACTTATCAAGCTCAGAAATAAACATCTGCCAAAAAGCCGAGCTCTAACGAGATATCTACGGAGGGGTTGCCTTTAACGACTTCCAGACATGGAATTTTGCGATAAGATCAAATTGTTCCCCAGTTCACTCCCAAGATCCAGCAACGAGTTATCAAGTCACTTCCAATTTCAGAATAAATTTCCGCCAAGGTTCTGAGATTTTAGTCTTCTATCGATTAACAGGAATATGTTTGAAAATTCAGAAAACGTCTGATTTGATTCGACGCATATGATTCTCTTTTGTTGATCATTTTGCTTTTCTACATCCTGATTTTCATAGAATCAAATTATCATTTAAGTTTATTCATTAGATAACACATCAGTAATATTGCATTCATGCGGTTACTGGATACCAAACTTACACTTGGTATTGCAGTTTCTATTCCTGTAATAATATCAGTGGTCAGTTACTATTTTAAGAAGAAATCAGAAAAGAAACCTCATGTTGAATTTGGTCAGAGTATTATACCTTTATTAGTCACACCCGAAGATATCAATAAAGGCTATGAAGATAAAAAATACATGCCTTTCAGATACCCTCATAATCAAACCATGTCTTTATGTAAGATGGATATGAACTACTGGGCAATCATGAATCATCGATATGTTAGATTTCAAGAAGAAAAATCCAGAATTTTTGAGAGTTATGATGCAGAGAAATTGAAAAACAGTAGCTTTTTCAAAAAGATGGATGGCTATGAGTCCGAATTTATTGAACTCATGGAGTTTGTCGTTGACCATTATACTGCTAGATTTCCTCTACTCTTTGAAAGAACCAAGGAAAATGATAGAATTATTGAGAATAAACTAACTGGTGAATTTTTGAATACGGATACAATGGATCCATTGGTGGTAACTACTAAGATTACTATGGAGGATTTCTATGTTTGTCAAAAAAATCCAGATGATGGGGGATTTTACTGTATTGGTACTACTGTTGCATTTGGTGGTGGTGGTTTTCCTATTGTTCCCATTGTCGGAAAAGAAATGGACTTCATACACAAGAGAGTTCCATATTATGAAGAGAAACTGAAGATATCGATGAACAAATGGTTCGACAGATTCGAACAACCAGCTGAAAGAGTTGCTTGGCATATTGTTTGGGATGATGAGTTACATTGTAGTGATCTATATCCTCAAAGTAGAAATTTATCCCATCATGCTTTTACTGAATACGTTTCCAAGATTCCGTTCGAAAAGTTCAAAGTTCGAATGGAAAAACAGACTTTAATCAAATTGCCTAAAACTAAAGCTATTTTATTCGTTAATCATCCAATTTTTGTTGACATTGCAAGAGAAGGTAGAGACGAACCAATGGTTCCTTCAATTATTTTGAAGGTTATGTATGACGCTCCAGAAGAAATCATAACATATAGGCATTATGAGTGTATTAGAGACCATCTAAAACCTTACTTGGAGGAGATGATTGATTATCAAATTGAAAAGGGTTTGATCGGTAAGGAAGAAAAGGTGAGAACAATTTCTAACTATCCTTATGCTGCGTGGGTTAAGGATTTAACTAACTGGTCCTTGAAGAAAGGGTTTGTAAATCCACATTTGAATCTATAAAAGTGAATGATCATAAAATAGTCTTTATATATCCTGTCATATGGTTATACATGAGATATTTGTAGTCCATACACTTTTTATGATATCTCAAATATACGTTGTCATAGAAAGAATCCGATTACACGTATTCGATTTCAAAAATTGTAAAAATTGAACGCTTTTTAATTAGCACTCGATCCAAAAAAGAATTACTAAAACTCCAAGAACACTCAAAATTTGCACAATTTCTCAGCGTGCCTAAGAATAAATGATAGACCAAGCTTTCAGCAGTTAAGTGACAGTGCAAAATTGATTATGCAAGAAACATTGTCGGCATAAAGAATCAAATAAGAAGTTAGTACTCAAGAATTCAGCATTTTGAATCATTCTTTGAAGAAATCCAAAATGTTATGAAGGACGAGAGTTGCAAATACTCGGACATTAAATCCAAGATAGTTTAGTGGTTAGAATTCTCGCTTGTCACGCGGGAGACCGGGGTTCAATTCCCCGTCTCGGAGTTTTATATTTTTGGTTTTTTCTTGTTTTCTTTTAATTAGCCATTCGATATATTTCATATATACACCAGATTCAGACCAATCATTGGTGTTGCTCTCTAATTTTTCTTATGTTATTTGCTATTGAACCATTTCTATATCCAATCAGTCGTCTGCCGCACCTTGCCCATACATATCCTTAAAATATCCCTATATATTGGCTCAGAGATATTGGATCGTGATTATCAAAGGTCTCTTAGCCTTTTTTTTTGATCTTGAACACTTATGGGGAATCTGTACATATTTCCAAATCAATTATAGGATCCACCAACTGCACCGATTGTCTAAAATTTTCTTGACTTAAATATCAGATGAATGAAGGTACCACGAATAACAATAAGCAAGCTGATGACAAACAATGGATTGAAACCTCATCGGGTAACAGAATACATAAAACGTGCAAAATTAAAGGTTCGAACTACATTGTGATTGCAGGAAACTCTACTATCAATAACAATTGCAGTATATCAGTTTCTAAAAAGGAAAACTCAATAAATATTGGAAGATACTGCTACATAAACGATGATGTTTGCATTGAGTCTTCAGCTAGTTCAATAAAGATCGGATCATATACTTCTATAAATACTGGAACAATTATCCTCAATTGCGCAAATGTTGGCAGTCGAGTTAAAGTTGGGAAAAATTGTAGGTTGAACAGAGGATCTATTATATATGATTGCTGTATTATTGAAGATAATGTTATTGTACCAATTGGATACGTTATACCACCTTTTTCTTTTGTTAAATATATAGGAGTCATAAATATAGGGAACCAGCCTAAGAGAATTGAATCAAGATTGAATTTTGTGATAGAAGACTTGCCTGAAAGTTACAAGAAAATAAATGAGATTGAAGCTAAAAGAATGGTGCTACTGGAATGAAGGTTTTGACTATTTGACAGTTACTTCCTGAAGCTTGAAATTTGGAACCTTACCTACTACTGAAAAAGGGACCATTGATTTTTTACCACATCAATAAACATTCACTGGTTAAATGATCGAATGAAAGCGAAGAAGACCTGTTTTTCAATGCCTATCAAATGACGCATACAAGTTTTCTTGTGTGCAGTTTTTCAACTTCTCAGTAATCGATCACACCTTGGTAAGTTTGCTGACACTGATCCGCTATACTAGCTATATGCTTTCATACATAGGACCAACTAGCAAGAAAGATTATATTCATAGTGCTCCTACGGGTCAACATTTCAAGTATCATATCATAATATTTTATCTTAATATTTATCTGGAGTTGCTGGTTTCTGAGGGCAGAGAAATAGCCGTCGAATACGATTGACCTAAATGACAAAATCTACTCATGTGACCTACATTACAGTACGTGTAACACTTGGTGTTACGGAGAGCAACATGAGGATCATCGTTATCATCTGCTAAGAAGTCTTCTTCTCAAAATTCGCTGTTAATTTTGATCTGATCAGACATACATTGCCAAAGATTGTTTCTTCTTTAAGACCATCAATATTTCTCTGATTCTGGTTCTTGGCTAGTTGATCAAATCCAGGAGAAGAGAACTGCATGAATGCCCTCAAGAGGGTAGAGAATGGACCTCTATTCTATCTTAGTAACATGATAATAGGGATGTAGGGGTTTCAAACCTGGAAAATTGAAGCAGAGGGAGTCCAGCTTGTTATGTAACTCCCTCTTTAACCACTTTTTGACACTGGTATCATCAAACAACAGAATACGATGGAAGATGCTCAATGCTTTAAATACCGCATTTAAACTTCCACGCAACTCCAGTCTATTCATCCCTTCTAGAGCAAAAAGAACAGACTCGTCATATTTGGCTTTGACTAAACTCTCAATCAGTATAGACAGGTGATGAGGGGGATTGTTATAATTTTGAGCGTCAGCCAAGTCATCAACAGAGATTGTACCAAGATATACAGTTTCCAACTTTCTTTTGAGTCACATTTTGAAATCTGGAAAATCTCATTTCTCCCTGAATTTCTCTTTATTCTGCAAGTTGTAGGTAGCAGATTTCGGTGTCTAAAATGGGACGTCGAAACAGTGCTCGAAAACAAACTAGTAAAAGGATCAGCTAAGATTGGAAATCTGTGAAAATGTCATTTGTAATGCTACTATAATAATAAATGGTAATTTGGAATAGATTATGAAATAAGCGGTACACTTATTGCAGCAGTAAACTTTAAGAGATAATGTATAAGGATGGGAACCTGGAGGCTCTTGTTTAAATTAGGAATGAGTAATGCTCCAATTAAAATAAAAGCGAAAGAATTCTTTTTCTCCTTCTTTAGAAGCTGAAATGTTTTTCAAATGCTTTATACTGGACTCCATCTCCTTAAGCAAGTAGGAAACTCGACTCTCAGTTTTAGCCTTATTTCTGATGGATTTTCTTCACCTTGCTGGCGATCTTCCGATTAATAACTTTATGCTTTTGAAATGGGGGGCCTAAAAAGAATAACTAATTTCGAGAACTAAAAAAAAACCTCCCACGAGATTATTTCTGTCCTCAGCTGTACCGTAGAGTTACAATTACAAAATGCCACTTTCAGAATTCTCAAAGCCATGCAAACCACAAATATCAGTTTATTAGTTCCCCTCAAAATGGGAAACTGGATAGTTAAAGGTTACCAACAGACTTAGGAAAGAAAAAGAAGTAGACTGAGGAAATCAAACGGCAGAAATCCCTACTACTTTTATGCTAAGCTTGAACTAGCTTTACTGTAAAACTCAACACTAAATAGATTCGAGAGAGGATAACATTTTTCTTCAAGTAATCAACCAGGCCCAAGGAATTTTTCTTACTATCACACTGCTACACAAAAGTGGCGCAGGACGAAGAGACATTCACACCCGTACCTGGGAAAAATTCTTTTGTAGGCGAACCAAACCAATCTGAACGATTTTGCTTGAGGATCAATCTAGAACTTTATTTCACTCTACTTTACTCTAGTTTGAATGCACCTTTATGTTTTATCCATATCTTCAACGAGCTAATTAATATATTTCATATCTCCAGTAGATTTGTTACAGTTCTAATTTCTATCGTTTTTCCTTTCAAGAATTTACAAAATGGCTACCGAGTGTGATGTCATAGCTCAACAGTTCTGCGACTTCTATTACAATCAGTTCGACCAGGATAGAGCCCTACTTGGTAATTTATACGTATGTATACCTATCTCAAATTTTATACTACAAGCAAGAAAGAGATTAAAAAAATAGTCTTGAAAGCTGGTTCACAATTATTCTTTTCAATAATTTGGTTTTGCTGCATTTGTTAACAAATTACCCATCTTGTTTCATAATACTAACACTCAAAACTGACCAATTCTGCTTTGTGTATACTTTGTTTTATATTACAGAGAGATCACTCTATGTTAACCTTTGAATCTTCTCAAATCCGAGGCGCCAGAGCTATTATTGAAAAATTAACCACTTTAGGTTTCAACAAAGTTGTTCACAAGATCTCCACGTTAGATGCTCAGCCAGCTTCCCACGACGGTGTACTACTTAGTATACTAGTTATGGTTACCGGAGAATTGTTAATCGATGAGGAGCGAAATTCTCAAAGATACTCTCAAGTCTTCCACTTGATTCCTGAAGATGGTTCTTACTACGTTTTGAACGATATGTTTAGATTGAACTATGCTTAGGTTTGATACAATTGCTAACGTAGTTATTAGAAGTGGATGGCTATACCTAAACATTTCTCCCTTATATCCAAAACCAAATAAAGAATTCTAATATTATTGGCTATAACACCGTATACTGTTCTGGTGTTTCCGAGTCTTTAACTTTCAGTCTATGTAGCTTAACAGTCTTAGTATTTATCATCGGTTAATATACTTCACATTACAAGTGAATTTGATAATAAATATAGTTTTTACTGTTTAGTCCTAAGTGTAATTTATCAAGATAATGTACTCTGATATGCATTCGATAAGTGTTGGATACTTCAAACTTTGTACCAGTCAAAAACCTTCAAAAAATTGGACAGAGACTGCCTTCAAACACCTGAAGTGACAAAACTAACGGAATTCTGAAAGACGTACTCTACGAAGACGTCGTATAACAATTTGTACCGTAATAGTCTTAGAGAAACCAGATCAAACAAAAGAAAAAAAAGCCGGAAGTCGTCAAAATTTCCAACTCATCCAATCTAAGAGTAGTCTCAAATAAGATATGATTTGATCATCCAGGAATACATAAACATAATGCGCTATTTTCTTCAGAACTGTGTGTATATAAAGATTAAATATAAACATTAATGCTTTTCAAACCACTTCATTAAACACACGAACAAAACTAATGATTTTTAGATAACCCTTAGCTTCAAAGCGCGGTTTTTTTTCTGTGCTCCATGTGTCCTTTTTGAACAAGTTACATGAGAGCAGAAAATGCTTTTCATCTTTTTTACGAAGTTTAATTTCTTACCAAAGGGACAGAGTAGATTTTCGGGGTTTTTTTTTTTACTTAACTGCGACAGAGCCACTTGATCTTTTAATTAGATTGGTTAAAGTAAATGCATGTTATACAAGACTTCATTCAAGGGAACACAGACTACCTACAAAGCCCAACCACCTCAAACGCTTTATCGTCCGCCAGTCCCTCCATACCTGGCTTGAAGAATAAAATTCAATCTTCATTGATAGCCAACTACAGGTATTCGGCCGCGTAGTAGTAGCCTTGCATAAACTCTCACGATATCAGCAAGAAGTGAGGTTGGAACTGTATATAGTTGAGAATGCAGAACTTAAACTGAGATCTATTGAAAGCCCCCCAGGCAGAAAATAGAAAAGATACGAAAAGTAAACCTTATGCAACAAAATGAGCTGAGATGCTTGTTCTTTTGCCTTCTTCGCTTCTTTTATTTTGCTCTTGCTGATCGATCCCTGCCAGTGGCTTACAAGGATTAACAAGTGTTCTTGCTTTATGGAAAAGATAAATACGATATCGATTAAAATCATACCTCTATATAGCTATTTGTAATAGAGATTACTCTAGTACTCTGATTACTAAGCGCTTTTCCTACCCCATATTCCTAGTCGAGAGGAGTCTCTAGACATCTTTCCCAACAACAGAAGAGTTTTTGCTCTATATTAATTATGTATTTCTTATCTTTACGTATGTTATTTAGCACCTTTTTACCTTCTAGAAGAATCAGTCTTCTGGGGAAATATACTTCTCGCTTAAAGGTCCACATTTAAGCCGTATATATACATTCGAAACTAAAGACCAACCACTACTCACTATACGATTAAAGTATTGGTACACTTTTACACTATGCATTTTTTTATCTCTTTGCGTCCTGATCTGATTGATTCTAGCATTTTGAGCTTTAATAACCCTATTAGATCACTCTTTTTTGATCGTTCTCACCCACAGAGTAATGAACTTGCTCTTCCAACTACATATAGAACGGGATCGTTAATTATAAACACGCAAATGAACCCAATACTGGCAATGACCAAGGGCTTGATTTTAACTTAACTCCCATATGAATTGAAGCAAATTCCAGTTGAGATTGCCACCAATTTCTGGATTGGGAATCAACCGAAGAAGGCACGATTGATCTCATAAGAAATGGACTACTTGTTTTAAGAAATAACAAATAGCATTGTTCACATAGAAAACTTAATTTTGTTGCGGGCTTAAAAAGCTTATCAGAGAATGAAATTTTGGAGAAATGCTACTTTGAGTAAGATTAATCTTTGTTAAAAAGAGTGCAAAAGAGTTCAAATTCTAGACAGTGTATTTGTCCTGGTTTGCTATGTTAATCGAAAGATCGTAGATAATAAATGCAACAATCAATTCTTGCTTCCTGATACCCTTTGCATACGGTAGTTAGCAGCTACCTTTTACCTTCTGGAGGAAGTAGTCTGGGAAGATATACTCTCGCTTAATGACACAGCCTTTAAGCCGTATATACAAAACTTAAGATCCGCTACTACTAATATACAACCAAGAGCACTAGCTGCACTTCTATAAAATGGGAAATAAATAAATAAATAAACAAAAAAAAATGAAAAGCAGCTCCCAATTAAAAAGAATTATATAAAAACAAGCTATTCGTCCCCCATTATTTCCAAATAGGGGATGGTATCTTTGACTCTCCCAATAATACAAGTACCAGCATAATTTAGAACCATCATGTCATCATGGAAAACCTCAAATCCATCAGTAACATCAGTACCGGAACTTCTTACTATCGACTCTAATCCTCCTGGATGTCTTTCCACAAATTTCGTGACATCCAATACCACATTCTTGATGACTATCCAATACGATGCTGAGGTATTGTGTCGTCCAACCTCTTCCATAGTGTATTCTCTATCCGGAATTTTAAAAGGTGCAAAATTATTTCGTATTGGGCTATGTGAGGTACCAGGATTAGTAGCAGCGCTCGGCTTAGGTGAGTTTGAAGTGATCTCTCTAGCATGTTGCTCTGTAGCAATGTGTTGTAAATGACCTGAAATTTGAGATAATCTGTTACATGCATTATTACTATTATTATCATTGCCGTCAGCTGAGTTTGATAATTTTTTTAACATATCCCTTGTTGCGGAGTTAGTAGCGATTCTTGAAAAAGAAACACATTCAAGTAACGAAGAACCAACAATCATGGAATGACCATGGACGCCGCCAACAACTTCACCTGCGGCGTAACAACCGTGCATTCCTTGAACGGACATATCTGCGGGATTCACTTTAATTCCACCTAAAGTGACAAGTACAGTAGGTGATATTCTAATGACGGTAAACGAGCCTCTTGGGTTGAAAATAGTAGAAGAGATAGTGGTTGATATGCTTCTGAGCATTTGCTTTGGATTGCCCACTCGAAGTGCAGCTGAAAGGCTACGAAGCGAGGAGAATTCTTTAGAGTATTTGGATAAAAGAGGTTTCATGTATGGAAATTTGGATTCAACGTTTTGTAAAATTAGGTAGTTTTCTGGATTTTTGGACAGCTTATAGCATATCTCTTTATTGGAGAGTTTATTTTGAGAACCAACTACGATTGCCCCTGAATTGTTAATTATAAACCCGAGTTTGATTATTGCATCGGGAATGACAGAAACGTTTCTGTTTTGAGCCATATACTCAGCAGTTGCATCAAATGGTACCAATCCGGTAGGGATTAACTGGTAATCATCCATATTGGTTAATAATCCACCTTTTTCAGAAACAAGACGGTGTATATCACCAGTTACAGTAGATGAACTTGCTGTCGTATATTGGGAGAGATCAGGCCTATTCTTTAAAATAAGATCAAATGAAGCTCCAAAACCGCCGGTCGTTAATATTACAGGACCAAAAATATTAAATGTAGATCCATTTGAAAGTAGTTTACAAGTTAGTCCTGTAACAAAATTGGAGTATCTTTTATTAGGCTGGATGAATTGTACCATTTCGCATTTAGTGATTATTCGGTAATAATCAGGATATTTATCGCACTGATCTTTGATTCGCTTAAATAGCCGACTAACGATCACAGGCCCTGGCAAACCATGAGTAAATGATAAAGTTCTTGGAAATGTAGAACCAGCTGTTTTGATAGGCTCTTTGAATTCAAACCCAAAATGCAAATGAAGCCAGCTTATGCTGTCGACAGATGCATCTCCTAATAATTCCAAAAAATCCTCAGTGTCTTTGGAAATTCTTAATTGACCGTTATCAGTAGCCACCTTCCAAAGATCATGCTTGAAAACTAGAGGCGAATCTTGTTTTGAGCAATAATCACTTGGTTTATTGCTTCGATAAAACCCACTTATTCCAGTTGCTGCCTTTATAGAGTTACCGCCGACATTTTCATTCTTTTCAATTAATATGAAGTTAGAACCATTCAAAATACACTGGAAGGCAGAGCAAAGACCAGCTATGCCCGCTCCAACGATCAGGACAGGGTTCCGAGGCAGATGATCTATATCCATAATCTGATATCTCGAATTTTTTGACCCCCACTGTTCTATTTTCTATATCCAGAAAAAGGGCCATCTTTCACAAGCCAACTGGGACCGATTTCAAATCGTTTGATAGTTTGATAATTATTGATTGACTGATCTGAACCAAAAAGAAAGATGCATCATATACCTTCCCAAAAAGGAAATGAGTAGGTAATAATGAAGAATGGGGCGGTGTTACAAATGTGGCACATGTATAAGGAATGTTTCACTTGCCACATTGAAGTTTTTTTACTTTTGGGGCGCATATTTTAGCTTGATCTTACAGATCTTAGTTAGTACTCAAATTAACTGTAACATGATTCTAAGACCAAAATAATAAAGAAACCGAAATCTAAACCATTATAACAAACTAATAGCTGATATTGAAAATTGCAAGTCAAAAAACAGAGCAAAATGCTAACTTTCTGCCCGTACTGCTCAAACATGCTTATAATATCCAAATCTGACACAACAGGAAGCAATGGATTCTCTTGCCCAACATGCCCATATGAATTTCCTATTGTCGGTCTTCAAATGTTTGAACGTAAAGAATTGCCAAGAAAGCAAGTTGATGATGTCTTAGGTGGCGAAGGTGCTTGGGACAATGTTGATCAAACAACTACACAGTGTCCTGTTGAAAGTTGTGGGAATGACAAGGCTTATTTCTTTCAATTACAAATTCGTTCTGCCGATGAGCCAATGACTACTTTTTACAAGTGTTGTAAATGTAGTAACCAATGGAGAGAAAATTAGTGTTTATGTATGTCTGTGTCTTACCATTTTAGGTTTAATGACCTGGATAGGGCGAAGAGTGTACGATATAAGTAATGGTTTTGTATATTAGTCTCAATTTCTTTTGAAGGTTTTAATCCTGCTTTATTTATGGCCAAAAAACTTCAGATTTAGTTTATAATTAGTGCAGAGCTTGAAAATCTGTAGTATAGCTAGCTCATACTTTTAAATTCTGTGCGGTATCAGTATCTCTAGCATTGGGTTCGAGGTTTGGACCCATTATGACATATTCGGAGGAACGTTATGACAAGCAGATGTAGATCAAAGAACTAATATGATACGAGAAATCAAAAGCTGCAAAAAACAGGATATCTGGGTTTTGTATTTTTTGTAGGAATAATAAAACTGACATAGAAAGACGTAGTTACTTGAACTAAAACAAAAAACATAGGAAAAGAAAGAAAAACCACTAAAGTGAACCAAAAAAGGCAACCAGACTTATTTTTGAAGAAAACATAGACCAAATCAGAAATAGCAAAAGAAAAAAAAAATGAAAAGAAGTGAGAAGGGTGGATAGAAAAACAATAACAAACCGAAGCAAAAGAATACAAAATGAATGAAACATACAGACGAAATACACATATATAAGGTTGAAAAAAGTAATATTAAAAAGAAAGAGCAAGACATAACAAAAGCTTGAGTTATTAACCATCCATTTCACCAAAAACGCCATCGTCATCATTACTTTGGTCATTTGAATTTGTGGCCGTAGTTGGAACAAACTGTCTTTTGCTTTGATCATCATCTTCATCATCAGAACCGGCAACTGCACTTTCATTATCGGCATATTCACCATCTTCTTCATTGATACGACGAGGAATTAGTAACAAGCCATCTCTTCTTGCGGCAGATGTAGAATGTAAGCTTGTACTTGTTAAACCACCATTTTCAGATCCGTTAAAGTTATATTGAGGAATATTAGAGCCATTTAGTGGGTTAACGTTGCTTGAAGACTCTTTAAATGGAGACAAAGAGGCACGTCTTGTTTGCTGTTGTATGGAAGACGGAGGGTATTGGGAAACGGAGTTCTTTCTTAGCACTGTGGTGTACATTGGGTTAGATGCTGCTGTAGTTGATGTTGATGTCGACGTTGGTGTGGAAGTAGAACCAGATGAACTGTTTGGAGTGGAATCAACTTCTTCATCAGACAACGGCGACGACGAGGAGGAGTTGTCAATAGCAGAATCTTCAGATTTTGGAGCCATACTAGCTTCTCGTTGCGAATGAAGGGGTTGACGAGAAGGGCCAAAGTTGAAGCCTTTATTAAGCTGTTGAAGAGGCTGCTGACTATGTTGCTGATGTTGTTGATGAAGCTGCTGCTGTTGTAATTGGAGCTGTAGTTGTGCTTGCTGCTTTGCTTGTTGTTGTTGAACATGTTGTTGAACTTGCTGGGTAAATAACGGAGGAGGAGTACTGAAGGACACAGATCGAGATCTAAATCCACCATTCTCAACGACAGTACCATTTTCAGTCATACTGCATAGAATACTAGCAGCTTCAAGAAGCTGGACTTGTTGATGCTTACTGATCAATAGTTTCTTGGTCATATTCCATTCTGGAGTATGCTCCCATAAATGTTTGGCCAATGATGATATATGTTTGTAACCTTTACCACACGCTTCACATTTTAATTCTTCCTTTAATCTACCAGTTTCACCTTCGGAAATCCTACGAACAACAAATTCCCGACTTAGCATCGGTTGCTGTTGTTGCTGTTGTTGTTGTTGTTGTTGTTGTTGAATAGACCCATGTAAATGACTGTGATGGATCGGACCACCCGTATGCGGTGAAGATGACATTCCAAATGCGGGAGCAGAAGCTGCTGGGGCAGTTGATGACAATAACATGTTTGATGAACGATTATAGGAACCAGAAAGTTGTTGAGGAACTGCTACTCCATTACCATTACTTGTATTGTTCTTTGAGGGGATGGTATATGGAGCGGTGGTAATAGATGAACGTCTATGAGGAACATTGTAGTGAAGGCTGTTGTTGGTATTATTATTGTTGACATTACTGAGAGGAGGAGGGGGAGACGCTGACCCGTTTTGTTTCACCACATTAATGTTATTATTATTATTGAGTATTAGTGACTGGGAATTATGGGAATGATGACGATGATGTTGCTGGTGATGGTGATGAGGCTGTTTCTGATGCTGTGGTTGTTGCTCAAATGACATCTTAGATTGCTTTGTATGCCGATACGGTGCTATTTGATCAACAGTAAAAGATAGCAATCAGGTGGACAGAGCTTTTATCAATTGTCTATGTTCTATAATTGGTTTATTAGTAACAGCCACTCCTTTAAAATCGATAATCTATATCTAACTTAATTATGCAGGTTATAAAACGTGAAAAACAAACGAAGATTCTACAGTGTAAAACTAACAACTTCTATTTAATATTTTTAACCGATATCTAATGGACGAAGTTCTTTTGTTTTGTTTTGTCTTAATTTATCTTCAATGGGTGCTGTTGCAATAAGTGATAATCTTTCTTTCACAAGTGTTCTTTCAAAGTAATATAAAGTAAATGTTTACTTGAGACTTTAGAAGGGTAATGTAAATGGAACTTTCAGGATGTAAAGATACAGATTAAGCCTGGGCAATCGGTAAGGTGTTTTATCGATTGGGTTATATATTTTGACTACTTTCATTGTTTCGTACGTATAATTTTTTTTGAATTTTTTTTGATTTTTTTTTTTTTGATTTTTCAGAAATGAGATTGGGGTCGTGCGAAGAGTAATGGAGTGGAAACCGTGGGGAGGTGCGAGGAGGGGATGATTGAACTGCTCGAAGGGGGTACTGTAAGTCGATCGACTGTAAACTAGCAAGTCGATCGATCCGCCAGCTCACGTCGCGTCGATTCAAAATCAGATCAAATTAAGGAAAAGTAAACAAAGCAAATTATGTTTGTGTGGGTTCGTTTTTGATCTACTTTGAAACAAAATTATATCAGAAAACAAAAGAATCGCAGAGATCCCATAGGTGGTGTCCTTAAATAGGATAAATTTAATATGATCATTCATGTGAATACAGTACAAGACACACAGAGAAAAGAGCTTCTGACTCTGTACCAGGAGTTGGATAGAGATGAATTATGCAGTCGATTGATAGATTTAGACCTTGAGTTTCGAACGTTTCAAACCGAATCAAAGGAACTCGAAGATTTTTTGGAAACAGAGCTTGAAGAGTCAACGAAATCAATCGAAGATTTAAAAGATCAAATGAACTCAAAAGACTTATTTATTAAATCTTTACAAAATAAAACATTAACAAATACCAGAAAATTCGAAGCTATTGAGACCGAAAAACAAACCAAGATTAATAATTTAGAACTTGAGGCAAAAAAGTTGAAACAAAAAGTTATTGACTGGGAAGTTTTGAATGATTCAATGGAATCTAAATTAAGGATAGCAGAAGCTAATACAATCAATGAAAGAGAGAAATACAATGAAGTGATCGAAAGATTGGCTATTTTAGAAAGTGAAAATCAAATACTTAAAAGTCAATCCCTTTCTATTTTGAGAAAGCAACAAGAAGATATAGAAGCTAAGGATAGTCAAATTCAAGAATTGATGAGGAAATGTGGACAGCTAGAAAAAATTACAAAATTGGTAACTTTGAATAGAAACGGTTTAAAAGTGGCAAAATTTCAAACTCCACCTATTGATAATACCAATTAATTTTGTCATTGACCCAAAGCCCTCTTGACTGTCACTCAATCATTTATTTATCATTCAATTATATATATACAGCGTTTGATATATATCATGACTTTTTAATATAATATTACATGTATCTTTAGCAAGGTTAGGTTAAAAGCTTGTTTTTTCAGCTAATACTACGTAATTCGCAGCTGGCTGTTGCATTAACACTTTAATATTTACTCAAGAATTGTGTCATATACCGCACATGCCGCCAATCCTAGAAAGTCTACAGGAGGCATACCTTCGATAGCAAGATTAGTGAAGTTAGTTTACATCTTTACAGAAAACCTGTGCTTGCACAGCCAAGAAGGCTTAAAATGACGAGCTAGGCCCACCCAGATAGGTTGTTTATTTGGCCACACATTGATCAATTCTTAGTTCATCATCGATTTCTTTTTGCAAAGTTGTAACTATAGCCACAAAAGTTTTAGTGAAATTAATAGCTTAATGATCACGCCTTCAATTTATAGAAGAAATGCCATTTGAACTAGAAGAGAGAACAAGAATTTCACAGCTTGTTAGCCAGGTGTCCAATGGCCCAGTTGAGTTTTCTGTTGAAAAGTAAGTTCTATAAAAATTTAGCCACATTCCTTTCATTATTATTCAAAGCAGTAAATACTGACATATTTGGTGAAATTTCATATTTTTTCAGAGGTGTTATTTGTAAGAGGAAACCAGAAGGTGGCTTGAGCTGTGTACTCTTTAGTTCCAAGATTGATATTTCTGAGGTGAAGAATATCTTCTTCAATAATTATTCATGTATTTTATTGTCACCAAATGAAAATGAAAGGCTGATTTGTAAGGATTAAGAAGAACGCAAGCTTTGCTGCAGGCTGCAAATATGGAAAGAAACAATGTTTTATAAATGAATATAACCTGAAATTTGATATAATAACAAAAATTGCTTTAACTGTTATATAAAAAAGTACATATAGATCAAAGGACAAAAAAGATCTTGGGAGGCAGGTGCAGTAACGAGAGGATAGCCATCATTTAATAGTTAAGAAACTCGTATATGAGGAGGCCGGTCCATGAAATTTTGAAACCCCTAAAAAGGTTTGGAACAGTAACAAAATAATAATGATGGTAGCAGTAATAGTAATCATAGTATAAAAACACACACTTAATAAAGAAAAAAGCTATTAAATAAAATTCAAAACTGAAAATCAAAAGCAGAAAGAAAGATATACATAAGAAACACTCGCAACATAATATGAAAGAACGACCGTAAACTGGATCCGAAAGTTGAAAGCATTTAGGCTTGATCTTCGTGTTCCGCCCATTCAGCTTCAGCGTCTTCAACTTGACCTTCTTCATAAACATCATCCACGGTTTGATGCATAGACAAAGCTGGTTCCTTGACGTAAGAGTTATCTAAAGTCCATGAAGCCAAAGCGTTTTCTGCATCAATAATAATTTGCTTAGAAGCTTCATAACCATCGTAAGCTGGTCTAGTTTCACCTGGAGTAACTGGAGAATCATCTAACAATTCTAATAGGGCCTTTCCGTAACCGGCAATCAATGCTAGCTTTTCGGATAATTCTCTTAAAGCATCAAATTGATACAAGAATGAAGCCTTTAACTTTTCTCTGGTGATGTTAGATAATTGAGCTTCAGCAACCAATGATTCGGCTTCAGCTCTAACTAATTCTTGTTCAAGAATTGGAATCTTTGGTGATTGTGGATCCTTGTACTTCAAGTGAGCAATCTCATCGGTGATCTTTTGTTTACGGTCTCTCGATGGCTGCACTGAAGCTTCAATGTTTCTAATAGTCTTTAAAGTGATTCTGTATAAATCGTACTTGTCAATGAATTGATCTTCTAATTCACCAATTTCGTAAATTAAAACACCCAACTTATCAGTAACATCTGAAACGTCATCATCGTTTTCTTCACCCCATAATGAAAGTTGCTTAGCAACGACTCTTCTTTCCCTGGCTAAAAGTTCAATGGATCTTTCCAAGTTTTTTTCAACCTTGATAAGTTGAGATAACTTCTTGGCTAATTCTGGACCGAAAGAACCAGCAGCTGACTTTCTGATTGATGAAGCAATTGAGCTGCTACCAAAGAATTTACCTCTGTTAAAAACATTAGAATCAGGCGAATGATTTATTTATGTTAGTATCAAACTATTCAAGTGATTGAGTGCTGATAGCCGACAAATTTGAAGCAGAGCTTCCAGATAGAAAACATTACAAAGAGCTTCCAGATAGAAAACATTACAAAATATAACTTACTTGGTGGATGATGGTGGAGGTGGGGGGGTAGCAATTTGAGAAGCAGTTGGTGCTCTCGATGATCTCATGGAATAAGTTCTGTGCATTTTGTGAGTATTCTTATGTATATGAAGTTAGTTAACGAACAATATGAGTCAGTAACGTTGAAAATTGATTATGATTAAAAAGCAGTTGGTAAAGAAGAAGAGGAATGGGAATCGCTTTTAGATTCGAAAGAGAAAATGGGAAGCAAAGAGAGTAAGTTGCTTGATTAAAGGGATGAGTGGATGAAATTTCAATTATCGCCTGCATTTAGAAGAATTGCTAAATCGGGGAATAAATGTTATGTCATCAGGCAGGCAACCCTGAATGACAGAAGCACCTGAATTGGGCAAACCCAGATTGCCAAATCGGGAAGGCGTTTCGCGTCAGTCTGGAACATCTTTCTATAAGAAGGTAATATGCAGCAATATCTATAACTATCCCTGTACTCATTTATTACTGATCTACTTCATCCCAGGAACTATTTTCTGACTATTGTTTATCCATCTTGTTTATAAATATTAAACGGCCTAGACTACTTGTTCTGGGCTATAGCACTCTGTCTCGTAAGCTCAATCTGACCGTTGGATTGATTCCCTAAAGGAAGAAGTCTTGAAAGACACACGGTCGAGAGATTCGTGAAGCCAAAATTCGCTTTTTGTAGCAACTTTATTCAAACATACGTCTTTGGACACTGACAAGGTGACATTGTAACTATCTTCTTGAAAGAAGTAACGCTGCAAAAAAAGGGAAATAATCAAATATCATTTTCAAAGAGCTAATGTACTAGGAAGCTTATATACAAAAAACACTAAATAGTCGGTGGTCAGTTTTCTTGTTCAAACTTTGATTTTTTTACTGCTTTCATCATCAACATTACTATCCCCAACTCTTTTACCACTACCAAATGAAGCAGGAATTTCAACTTTCTCTAAAATTCTCATATAGTCTTCCTTTAGTCTTTCATAAGCCGTTTGTAATTTATCCATTCTATCCGCATGTTCCAATTCTACCAATGCATCTCTATTCTTAATGAATAAACGTCTTTTAATCTGTAATCTGACATTCTTTTCATTCAATCCGGATATTTGAGTATCAATCGAGCTATTGCTTTTCTTTTTTTGTTCAACTAACCATAACAATAACATTTCAACACATCTTTCAAATTGTCTCTTATCCATTTTTTCATTCTTCTTTCTTCCTTCCAACCATTTTCGATCAACAGGAACTTCCGATAAATCATCTAAAATTGTACCAGATGCAACAAGCCTTTGTAAATCACTTCGATCTCTTAAATCATCGAACGCTTCACTTGGATCTTCTACAGTAACTTCAATAACTTGTTCATCGTTTAACCACTCTTCCAAAAGTGCATCGTATAATTTTTTACCATGCCCTTTTCGTTGGTAAGGTGGTAAAATGACAAACTGTGAGATTTTCTTACGGTACAGAGACTTTTTTGAATCTTCATCAAAATCAGCATGCCCAGGATATTTCCAATAAGAATAAGCCGTTGCAAATCCAACAAATGATTCTTTTAGATTCTTAGTATGCTTATAGACAGCATATATCTCCCAAACTGGATCAGTGCCGTCGATATAAGAACCTGCCTCAATAAATAATAAAACAAATATTTGAATACGTTGATGTAAAGTTAAACCGTATTTTTCAGTCAAATGGAATTTATGTATTTTATAGGTCTCTAACTCATCACCTTTTGATAGCGTATATTCTTTAATCACTTCACCAGGAATTTCAAAATCTTCTTCTTCCGCTGTGTCAAGCCACTTAGCTTCATCTTTAACAATGGTTTCTTCGGGTAAAAATTCAAGTAATGTTTCACCAACATCTTTAACATCATCGGATAATATAGCGGAGCTTTTAACGTTTAAGAATGGCAACAAGGATTTAGAGTCGAATGCTAAATGAATCTTTAAGTCTTTGTATCCAAACAATTGTTCTGAATCACCGAAAATAGGATATGTAAACGTTGGTTTGAAAGTGAATGCACCTTCTGATTCAGCTAAAGACACATGCAAGGCTTCATTGGAAGAACAAGTCCACGAGTTTGGTTCATAATCGGGAATTGACATTTGCTGATTTATGCACGTTATATTGAGTAGGCCAATTTTGCTGGTAAGTTTTCTGAATATGCTGTCAACTAAACCTATACGACCAGTTTATAGAACTACATGTCCCCCCTCATCCTTGAGATAAAAGAGATTCCTATAAGTGACTTCAGACTTGGTCTTTTTTCAAACGCGTGCTTTGAAAATCATTCTTCCGTCTGACTGGGACCACGATAGGCATTCAAGACAAACACAGCCTTCAAAAATAGATCCAGTTGCCAGGCTACAAGTTGGTTAGGCCGTTTTGTCATCTTACCTGGAAGCCCAGTGTATGAATAGCTTTAAATCTAGTCTGATAAGTTACATATATTTTAAGTTGGGAGCTCAAATCATTATCTTACAAAATATAACTATGCGGATGTAATACAATCTTCTAAAACAGATGCCACCACTAGTGTTTTCTCTTCTTCTAAAGGCTTTCCAACAACTTGCAGACAAACCGGCATACCATCGAACAGATCAGCATCGTATGATTTATAAACTTGATCATCAAAATCATTTAACGGCTTATAAGACTCATCTTTAATGTCAATAGTTCGGTCGACCTTCGTAACAGGTAACACAACGCTACAACAACCAAGCAAATTGAATGGACTGGTATAGTTTATACTATATAGGCTTTTTGGAAGGAAAGATGTACTTTCCCAAACAGGACAGATAATAGCATCTATTTTGGAGTTTTTCCAGCTCATATAGAAACTTTGCTTGATCTTGTAAATTTCTGCAGATAGCTCCCACCATTCATTAACATCGATTGGCTTTTCATAACCACTTCTTGAAAGCATTTCTTTCACGAGCGGCTCAATTGGTTCCCCGGTTTGAGCACAAATGCGTTCTACATCAAACCCAACATCTGCGCCAAAAACCTTACCTAATGTATTTGAATCATTAACGGCAGATGGGAAATCAATTTCAACAACTTTATGTCCCTTTTTAATCAAAGCAGATTGAACTTCATTCAAAGCTCTTTGAATCGGAGGATGCGGAGTTAGTTTACCATCATGCTTCCAAAATCCGAAAACTAAGGACCTTTCCTTTATTGATCCCATATCTCTCCAAGGGATAGGTGGAACTTTAGGATCAATATCCCAAGCTTTAGCTGAAACTATTAATTTACTAATAGTTTCAATATCTCTTAAACTTTTACCCATTGGACCAATAACCGAAGGAATAAGTTCCTGAGCAGCATAAGAGTTTGAGACATTTAAATAGGTAATTCTTCCAACAGAAGGCTTCAATGCATACAGGCCTTGGAAAGCAGAAGGTATTCTAATACTGCCACCAATGTCAGTACCAAAGCCAAGAACAGAACCACCAGAACCAACCAAAGAACCTTCACCTCCCGAACTGCCACCACTACTTAAATTAATGTTAATACTATTGAAAGTGTAACCAACAACATTTGAAAATGTATCAGGTAGCATCATAGCCATCGGAACAGCAGTTTTGACATAAAAAATAGCACCATTTTCTTCTAAGATATTAGCTAACAACGCAGTTTCTTTAGCTGGCTTGCCAATTAGTGAAACATAACCAATCGAGGAATCTTTACCTTCCAAATCGACTTGATCTTTTAAAGAAATTGGAATACCATGCAATGGACCAACAATCTTCCCAGTCTCTTTAAAATATTTATCTAACTTTTTAGCTTTCTCAAGTGCTTCATCCACAAAAATTTCAACGCAGCAATTAACAATTTGGTGGGATAAACAAGCTCTATGGCAAAATGCTTCAGTGATTTGAAAAGCCGAATAAGTACCAATTCTGATCTTTTCAGAGAGTTCAACTAATGTTAACGAAGTAATTTCAGTTTCATTTGACGGAAGAATTGAATTTAAGTAATGACAAGTATTTTTGTATCCAGCAGAAATCATCGACTCCTTAATCTTCGGAACCCTCCATGGTTCAGGAATTGATTCATAAAGCTTTTCTTTTTTCTTAGCAGCAATTTCTTGCCAGGACATTATTTGTTTCTTTCTTGAAAATGATGGCTGTTGCATTAACCTGAAATTATATATTTTGATAGTTTTCTTTAAAAATTTAATGAAAGAAAGAGAGGGAAGTTAAACTTAAATAAAGACAAAGGAGGCCTTGGTTGTAAGAATAATTTGCTGATTCTGAATATATTCTATCGCATATCCTGAAATTGCCAGTATTCTGAGTTTTGCGTGCTTGCAATTGATGGTGATCTTCATTCTTAATGGGCGTTGCTTGTATGTAATCACGCATGCTTTAGGATTATCACTCTGATAAGGATATCGGATCTCGGCTCAGATTACAACCAACCATATTTGACTGTTGATCAATCATAGGCCATGTGTCAACTTTAAAAAAACGCAAAAATCGGATGTCGGAATAAAATTAACAGGAGGAGGGGTGTGGAGAGCGGTGATCTGATATTTTCTGATACGATTTATCTGTCCCGTTTTGGTAGATAATTGAAACTGATATCGGATATCGGATATCGGATACCGGAGACCGGATTTCGGATGTTAAACGATGGATTTTGCGAAGATGCAGTGTTTCATTAAGTTTAAGCCCTCAAACCAGATGTAGTTGACATAAAGTGGTATCTGGCTTTATTTGAGCATATAAACTGATTAATACTAACCAGAAACCACTTCTTTTTCTTATCACTACAAGAAAAGCTCCAGGGATGGGCACCTCGCATTTTCTTCTGGTCGTATCTCCCTGGTAACAGAAGTTGTGGCCCTAAAATAAGGATGAGAAGATTTGAGTCAATCGGATGTCGGGTTTCGAGGGTCGGCATTCTTTCTCCCATTTTCTTGGAATCGCTTCTCTACTAAAGGGGTTATAGCGATACCAATAACTCTTCCTATACGATGTAATCTGGAGACTTTTCGATACGGATCGCTGAATTACATCGTGAGATCCACAGCCTTAATCCAAATCGACTTCCATAATATCGTTCCAGACAAAAGGCCGCTCCCAGATTTCGCTCAACAATGAACGATCGACAGTTTTGTTTTTCTACCAAAACCTAATCTTTCAAGATAAAGCGATGTCATATCATTTTTTTTCGGTTCTTGGTTCTCTCAACAACTCAATCATTATCCTTTCGGCTAAGGGTTTCAAATATCAACCTTGCCTTACACTTAGCGAAGGATATAGGGAATTATAAAGCTCGTAGCTTTTCCTCTTGTTGTTTTTACCTTGCTTCTCGATATTTCTTGTTAATTAAATCCCTTATATCTTTTCCCAGCCTAATATTCACAGATCTAACTTCTAAAAGCTGGTAACTGATTTCAAGTCTCTACAAACTTATTTTTAATTTTCAACTCAGATGACCGAGCCTATCTTATCACAAGCCTATGGCTATGGATTTACAGTTGGTATAGGTGCAGCTTTTGCCCTATTGATGGTTACAATTACCAAATGTTTATCAAAGTACATGGGCCAGATTCAAAACTCTGAGCGATTCTCAACTGCTTCAAGAAGTGTTGGTTCTGGTTTGATTGCCTCAAGTACGGTTTCTGCTTGGACTTGGCCAGCAACTTTACTAACTTCTGGTACTTGGAGTTATTCTCATGGTATATCAGGTGGGTTTTTATACGGTGTTGGTGGTACTATTCAAATTACATTATTTGTCTTTTTAGCTCTTCAAATTAAACTAAGAGCTCCTGCTGCGCATACCGTTTCAGAATGCTTTTCTGTCAGATACGGTAAAGCTGGCCATTGGCTCTTTTTACTTTATTGTGTGGCTACTAACGTTCTAATCAGTTCCTTGTTATTGCTTGGTGGTTCTCAAGGTTTTTCTGCAACCACCGGTATGCATACCGTGGCGGCCAGTTTCTTACTACCTTGTGGTGTTGTCTTTTATACTGCATTAGGTGGCTTGAAAGCTACTTTTATCTCTGATTGGATTCATACAGTCATAATTTACATAATTTTGATTGTTTCTTGTTATACAATCTATTGCAGTTCTTCGTTAATTGGATCTCCATCAAAAATGTACGACTTGCTACAAGAAGTTCAAGAAGTTTTTCCTTCCGCAACTGGTCAAAGTTATCTATCTTTTAAAGATAAGCAGATGATTTTTCTCACATGGACTGTTATGATTGGAGGATTGAGCTCTGTCTTTGGTGATCCTGGTTACTCGCAACGTGCCATTGCATCCAGTTCCACTTCAGTCTTTGGTGGCTACATGATGGGCGGTATTTGCTGGTGGATTATTCCTTCAGCTTTAGGTTCTTCTGCTGGCTTAGCCTGTAGAGCTTTATTGACAAATCCTGCCTCTGTAACTTATCCAAATGAATTGACAGCCGAGGAAGTTGGTGCAGGGTTACCTGTGATTTATGGCTTAGCTGCTATCTTTGGGAAGAGCGGCGCAGCAGCCGGTTTAGTTATGCTATTCATGTCAGTTACCTCAGCAACATCCGCTGAATTGATTGCTTTTTCTTCAGTCACAACCTATGATGTTTACAGAACTTATATCAATCCGACAGCAACAGGTGAACAACTAGTGAGAGCTGGCCATATATCTGTTATTTGCTTCGGACTGTTTATGGCTTGCTTATCTGTTGCTTTCAATTATGTGGGTGTAACTGCAGGTTGGCTATTAAGCTTCACCGGTATTATCTTGAGCCCTGAAGTTAGTGCTGTTGTTTTAACTTTATTCTGGAGTAAAGCTACCAAGTTGGCGCTTTTAATCGGTGCTCCTTTAGGCACCTTAACTGGTATTGCATGTTGGATCGCTGGTACCTACTCTTTCTCCGAAGGTGGTATCATTGATAAAGATACTTTAATGCTAAACGAAGCGACAGTTATTGGAAATATGACTGCTTTATTCTCTGCCCCAATCTACATAGCCATAATCAGTTACCTGAAACCGGAAACCGAACCGTTTAACATGAGTACTTTTGAAAATAGAATCACTTTGGCTGATGACGTCGATGCTGAAGAAGCTAAGGCTGTTATTGTTGATGAACAAGAAAAGAAGCTTTTGCGTCGACAATCTTGGTGGAGTCTTGTTATAAATATCTTCCTTTCATTAGGGTGCTATGTTATCATTCCTACTGCTTTATATGGAAGTTCCCATGATTTCAGTAAGAGTTCATTCACTGCTTTGATCGTTGTGTTTTTGATTTGGTTATTGCTAGCAGCCTTATACATTATTCTCTTCCCATTATGGCAGGGTAGAGATTCGATTAGGACCGTCGCCAGCAAACTCTTTACTTCGTCAAAAAAGGAGGAGCAGCAAGCCTTAAATGCCGGCAGTTCTTCTGACGATGAAGTAATTGAAGTTGATCACGTTGCTAAAGCTTGAACTTTTTCTGTTTTATTTTTCTGCTTTGGCTCTTGTTTCACCTTTTGATTTTCGTTTTAATCTACGTTTATAAATATACGTCCTAATTTACAAATTTTGAACCGTAATTAATAGCATCATCCGATTTCTTTTATCTCCTTAGGATATAAGCAAATATTGAAGCTGACGTACTATATATAATAGAGAAAGATAGCTGCAGACTTCGGCCCAATCTAAAAATTCGGTATAACTCAAAAATCAGACAATATCAGCCAAATACACCACAAGACACAGTAATAGAAATGTTTTCGCCCGTCAATAAATCCCATTTTCTCCTTCCATGAACTCCAACTTTTCCAAGGCGAATTAAATGCTTGGTATTAAGGTGTAACAACCTATGAAAGCAATCAACCGCTGTCTTTTTATTACACTTCCCTTTTGGAACTAATGTTTCAAATGTGAATTGGTGAATATTCAAAGAGTTTTGTTCGTCAATTTCTTCATCATTTGAATCCATCGATATTGGATCTCCTACATCAATTGCCTTTTTGGTTAAGAATTGATAGAAAGCTTTTAAATTCAAGTCTAAATTATCAATATTTTTCTTTAATGATTGAGTATTGGTTAATAAATCTGTCATATCATCCTCATGCTCATCATGATAGTTTTCAACAGTTTTTGACTGCTTTCTTTTCG
Organism: Ogataea methanolica; assembly: GCA_001600755.1. NCBI lineage: Eukaryota > Fungi > Ascomycota > Pichiomycetes > Pichiales > Pichiaceae > Ogataea > Ogataea methanolica. Next base: position 46,088 of record BCKW01000003.1, read on the forward strand.
AATCTATTGAATCAACTAGCATGATGTCAGGATCCGAATTTCTCTTCTTCTTACGTTTGATCCTCAATGCATTTCTTAGATCGTCATAACCATCACCAATTTTGAAACTAGCTTGAGTTTGTAAATCCGACTCTTCAATAACAGAGCCTGGAGCTCGATCTCCGTTATCGAATTCTGTTTCCATCTCGCCAGGGAATGTAATATCCAACGCAGCATTATCACCTTCAAACATGCTCTCTAAATTAAAATCCATGAAGTCAGGATTAGTATCACCAAATTGCTCATCTATATTCAGTTGCCCAGAACTTCCACTGCTTCTTCTTGTGGTATTATTGATCAAAGCTCTTCTTGCCTCTTCAATTGACGAGACGCTTGATGCACGACTAGACTTATGCTGATTTCTTGATATCTCACCTAAAACAGCAATTCCTGGTGCACATTGTCTCTTTTTTTCAATTTCAGGTAAGAAAAAATTGAAATCAGGGAAAAGATTCTGTACTGCTAACTGATTGAAAAATGGCAAATTAGCCATAGATTCAGTAAACATTTCAAGGGTTTTGTCTTGGAGTCCCTTGCTCAAGCACCTTTCTTGATTCCTCAATTTAATATAATCGTCACGGAATTCTTTCATTTGGCTAATGGAAAAAAAAATGTTTCTATCAGTTTGAATCCTCTTAGATAGTTTATTCACCCTAACCTTTCTAGTCCTGTGTCTAATATTGGACTGTTGTGGATTATCATCGTTAACCCGAACTTCATTCTCCGTATCCTGCATTGCGCTGACATTATCAAATGGATTGCTTTCTAAATCAAAATCCAAGTTAGGCGGGAGTTGTACAAACTCATCAAACTCATTATTTGCATAGTTGTCTGTAACATTTCCATCTCGATTCTGTTGTTGAGAATTGATTATGTCGACAACGTTACCATCAGCATCAAACATAAAACCAGCAGCATTGTCAAACATATCAGCATCAACCTCCCTATTTCTATGTCTGTAATGATCATTTATGGAAGTTTCTGCGGTTCTCGATGTCATACCAGTGACTACAGTATTTGCAATTGAGCTTTCACTCATATCATTCACATTTGAATCAACGTTATGCTGCATATCAAACTCTGCTATTAGACGTCGTCTACTAGCAAGCGAATTTGAGGAGCTACTTCTTCCCGTAATATCGGCAGCATTTCCATCTAAAATTGATTGCATATTTCCGACGAGCCCCGTATCAATATGGAAATTAGGGTCATCTGGTAAAACTGTCAAGCTTGAAGGATGATGCTGATTATTTATCACATTGTTCGAGTATTGAAGAAGTGGATTGTTTCTTAAAGTAACAGATAGTAAATCTCTTGATAATTGGGCCTTTGCAAGAATTGCTTCTTCTGTTTAATAGATTTCAGAAAGTAAAAATACAAATACAACGCTGTGTCAGTAATAATAATATCCCTTTTTAGAATTTCGCTTTGATCTATTATACTTACTAAAAGAATAGTCTGTCTTTTGTTTGTAAACTAATGTAACACCATATAATAGACTAGATGATTGTCTGAGGGGAATAGCCAATTCTGAGTTTGAAATTGCTTGACATGCATCAGGGATAGAAACCTCTTCAATTTTCTTTTTGGTAATTTTTGAATGCGAAAACCTGGATCCTAATGTAGCTAATAACCTATATAGATGATGCAATAAGCTTTGACTTACAATCTGGTTAGTATTTCATTCAGAAAAGAGCATATAACGGGGTTTTTCCGAAAAGAGGGAAAAGTGGGAAATAACGAGGCATACCAAACAGTTGCAACCCCTTCATTGCCAGAGATCAGTAGATCCTGCTGAAATAAGGGCATATTAATATCTAGGTGTAGTTGTAGTTCTCTAAGAAAAAAGCGTAAATCTTTATTATTGAAATTGTCCACCTATTACCATACATAGAAGTGCAATAACATGAAGATGACTCGTATAAAAATAAAAGAACTGAATTCGATCAACGAAACATATATACATGATGAGGGAAAAATGACATTACACCTCACACCTCGCACTTTACCCAACCTCCAAGAGTGATCAAGCAATCACCACTGCAGCAGATCCCAAGACTGTTAAAACAATACTGACTGCCATCATTGAATAAATACAAATCTTGTGAAGCAGAGTTAACTCATCTGCAAAAATTCTCAAATAAAAAGCCAAGGGTAAAGTAATGCAAACTGTAAAACAAATGGATGAACCTAACAGAGACATTACTTTCCCAAAACTGGTGATTAATATAGAGGAGATGAATAATGTAGCGCTTATCATTATCCTATTGAGCGATTGTTTTATCAAACTCCCTGGGGCATCATTAAAAGAATCGAAAGCCGTCACAATTGGTCTACAAACCAAAGGAAGCTTGGATAGAGGTAACAGCCCCATCAAGACAACAATGACAGTGGAAATCCAACCAGAATAACCTTCCGTAGTTAAGATATTTCTTGTAACTTCATCATCAACAATAGCGCCAAACATCAAAAATCCTAGCACGCCAGTAGCTAAATCTACCGTATAACTAAATCCGAATGCAATACTCATACACCTGTCGTATGTATTTGGCTTTCCTTGATCACTATAGACTTCAGGGAAGGCAGCGTGTCCTCCCCAAGGAGCCAAATATAACCCTAAAGAAAAGCAAAAGTCAATGAATGAGACAGGAAAAAGATTGCTAGGCATTGGATTTAATAATGAACCTGGTGCTGATACTTTTGTTAAACCTGATATGACAATGATCAAAAAGGTGATTGACGTACATAAAATACCAATCAAACTTAAAAATGATAAAATTCTTAATGGCAGAAAGTTCAAGACAAGTAACAAAGTACAAACAAAAGCTTTGAGAAAAATTGGTGCCACATCTTCGAATATAACACTGAAGGAGTCCGAAAATAAAATCACCATTGAAACGCTAGCACCATATAAGTCTGTAGCAAAAACGCAAAAGACAAAATAACCAATTGATGCGCCAAATGCATGCCTGGCAATATCTTGATAAGTCTTCAACAATGGTTCTTTATTTAAGATACGACCCAATAAGATTGCTGTATACTTGGTAGTTAATGCAGCCAGAGTGAGACAAACAATACCTAAAATCCAACCCGATAGATGAATAGCTAGTGGAATTGATAAGATACCCAATCCAATCAAAACATTAATTGAATTAAAAATTGTTTGCACAGGAGTGGACCTGTTCGTAATTATCACGTCTTCTATTTCTCCCTGCCCAAATAAAACTTGTCTTTCATCATCTTTTATGGGCTGACGCATTTGCTCTGGTATCAATGGAGTCACTTCGGATGGTAGTGATTTTCTCCTTATTGGATGATAATTTTCATCTAGATAAGATGTGTTAACAGGAAGCAGAAAACCTTGGGAAGATAAAATATTTGACGAAGGTTCTGAAATTCCCACAATAGCGGATGAATACTCAGGAGAGTCATGAATTGCAGAAGAGTCAGGTAGACTGTGTCTGTGACCAGAGCCAGTTGATGTCGACAAGAAATTAACAGAACGTTTCACTGAAGACGCAAAATTGTTGAAAGAGTTTTCTCCACCGTAATCGAACACCGAACTTCTTCTTGATCTTATGGATGAGCCACCAACGATTGGAATACTAGATGCAAAGTCTGGATGGTAATTCTGAACCTGCTCATCGCCGTTATCTGAGCTACGGCTCGTGCGATCAGGCATACTGGAATTGGAAAGAATACGAATGCGGATCTTCTCTGAGAATAGTAAGCAAAAGGTCAGCGATTGATAACTTATATGTTTTTAGTGGATACTTCGAGAACGGGGTGCAAAGAAGGGAGTAACGGACAAGAGAAAATGTCAAGCAAATATCCAGCTCACCGAAAGAGACATTGCCCAAATGCCATGAAGACAATGAAGTGGGTAAGAAAACCTAATCCTCTGTGCAGATGACCTGAACACTACAAAACTATAGATATCAAGCCGCTCAAATACAATGCGGCGTTTCTAGAAAGACATGAAAAATTGGATAAAGATACGGGCTGTGCAGGTTCAGTGATGTAGACACACACATCTTTGCACACGAAAAAAGGACCCACCAAATCCACCTCTCATTTCCCCCATCGAGAGTTGTACTACCTTGTATTAAGTCTCTTATTCCTTCTTCAACCGATGCCGTTCTCCAGCAGCCAGTGTGATAAAACGTAGAATATAACCACCACTAAACAAATGATTAGGCTTCTGTCTTCGTCATACTCCGCGAGTGTCTTCCTTTGTAGGACCAACAGAACAGCCCGCCTACAATTTTCATCAACTGCAAGGTCTTTGGTGGAAACAAAATCTTATAAATATGACTTGTCCCATAAGTATGCTTCCACTATTCAACTACCACAAACAAAATTTTCTAGTAGATCAGACTCAAAACTTATAGAATCCAAGCTGAAACCCCAGTCGACTTCAAATTTATACTCCTGGAATGCCAACAGACCATTGAAAGATAAGAACCTAGATAATTTATTCATATTACACGACGGGCCACCTTATGCCAACAGTGATTTACATGTTGGACATGCATTGAACAAGATACTTAAAGATATAATAACAAGATTTGAATTACTTAAGGGTAAAAAAGTCCACTATAAACCAGGCTGGGACTGTCATGGTTTACCAATCGAGTTGAAAACCTTAGAGAGATTACACAAGGCTCAGAAAGAGGAGGAGAAAATCCTTAAAAAACAGTTGAAAAAACTTTCAAAAGAATCAAAAGAATACGAATCAATAAATGAAAAACTAAATAGTCTAAAATATACAAAATTAAGTCCCATAGAAGTTGTCAAGTTGTCCAAAGAACATGCTTTAAATGCTAAAGAAGCACAATCTAGACAATTCCAAAATTTAGGTATAATGGGTGATTTTGATAATCCATACTTAACTCTTCAAAAAGACTTTGTCACCAACCAACTAAAGATATTCAAAAAATTGTTTGATAATGATCTGATCAAAAGACAAGAGAGACCTGTTTATTGGGGTTGTGAGAACTCTACGGCCTTAGCCGAAGGTGAATTAGAATATAACCATGAACACAAATCAACTGCTGCATATATTAAATTCCCAATCAAACACCTTCCATCAGAATTAAAGTCTACTGGAGTTGGAAAATTTGATAATATAAGCGCTTTGATCTGGACTTCCACTCCTTGGACATTAGCTTCAAACAAAGCTATATCTATCAACGAAAGCCTGATATACACAATTCTATCATCTCGACAACATGGAAACTTGGTAGTTGCATCTGATTTAGTTAGCTCCATTAAAGAACTTGATCCTTCTTTAGAAGAGACGGGGATTGAATTACAAGGCTCTAAATTGGTTGGATGTAGATATACAAATCCATTATTTGGTGAACATTCAACTGAAGAATTTCCAATTTTCCATGGTGATCATGTTACCAACTCGACTGGTACAGGCTTAGTTCATACTGCACCAGGTCATGGCCAAGACGATTATTTAGTTTGTTTGAAAAATGGAATTTTACCCTACTCTCCAGTTGATAATTTCGGTAAATACACTCGAGATCTCCCTGAAGCATTGCAGGAAGAATTTACAGGATTAAAAGTACTAGGTGAAGGTACCAAGAAGATGCTGGAAAAATTAGAAAGCTTAAAAATGTGCTTGAGTGTTGACCCTAACTATTGTCATTCATATCCATACGACTGGAGATCCAAAAAACCTATCATCATTAGAGCTACACCACAATGGTTTATTGACGTTTCAAAGATTAAGAAAATAACTACTGAAAAATTGGAAGATGAGGTTGAGTTCCATCCACCAAAAGGCTCAAAAAGATTGATTTCCTTTGTTAATACTAGAAACGAATGGTGTATTTCAAGACAAAGAAGTTGGGGCGTTCCAATACCAGTTGTGTATCATAAGGAAACCGGTGAAGCTTTATTAAACGATGAAGTTATTGATAGGATTATTAGCATTATAGAAAAAGAAGATATTGAAAGTTGGGTCATGCCAAATGATGATATGTCTAAATGGGTGAATTTACCAAATGCCAACGATTATGCCAAGGGTACAGATACAATGGACGTTTGGTTTGATTCTGGTTCAAGTTGGAAATTAATCGAGAATTATTTATGCCAAGAAGGCTTATTAAAAGCTGCTGAAACTAGAGGATATTTAGCGGATGTTTATTTGGAAGGGTCTGATCAACATAGAGGTTGGTTCCAATCTTCGATTTTGACCAAAATGGGTGTCACAGACTTCAGTAAAAATGAAAAGGCTGTTCTACCATACAAGAAAATTATTACACATGGGTTTACATTAGATTCCAAAGGCGATAAGATGTCTAAATCGTTAGGTAACAGTCTTTCTCCCTCCGATATCTTAGTTGGAAATAAACAAATGAATATTCCGGCTTTAGGTATTGATGGGTTAAGACTTTGGGTTGCAGGTGCTGATTATTCATCTGACGTGGCAATTGGACCAACTATTCTAAAGCATGTTGCTGATAATTTGAAGAAAATTAGGTTCACTTTCAAGTTTATACTTGGAGTTTTAGCAGATTTTAAGCCGGAATCAAATTCTGTTCCATATGAAGAATTAGATAACTTTGATAAGTTTATTTTATCAAAGTTGCATACTTTACATTTGTCAACAATCAAAAATTATGAAAACTTTAACTATGCAAAGATTATAAGGGAGTTTAATCATTTTATGAACGTTGACTTATCATCTATTTATTTTGACATTCGCAAAGATTGCTTATATACTGATCATCCAACCAAATCATTAAAAAGATTAGCTACTCAAACAGCGTTTGTTGAAATTTTGAATTCATTAACTATTTTACTATCGCCAATTTTACCAATAATCACACAAGAAGTTTGGAACAACACCCACCCAGCGATAACAAAGGGGTTAGAATCTCCGTTTATGATCCCAGATGCATTATCTCAATTGCCTGACCATTTCTATAACGAACAAGTTGAAAACGAATTCAATACTTTGTTGGGCATACGAGATAGTGTTAAATACGCAATTGATAGAGCCACAAGATTAGATAAGAACGTCAAGAATCCGCTAGAGACTTGCGTCTATATAAATGCAAAGGAAAATTCCGCGAAATTGACACAATTATTGAGTAAATACGAAAAGGACCTTGGTGACTACTTTATGGTTTCACAAGTTAAATTAAACAAAGCTGTTACGATTGAAGAAGGAGGCTATAGTTATGTTAGTAACGTTGAAGTCGACAATTTAGGGGATTGTACTGTCACAGTTGCTAAAAGTGATAAACACAAATGCCCAAGATGCTGGAAGTTTACTAGAGATGAATCCCAAGAGATTTGTACTAGATGCTTTGAGGTTGTTAACGATTTATAAGAAGGAATATAGATCTAACGACTTAAAGATGTAAATAGAAATTAAACAGCATATATCCTATATAATAATAAATTAAAACCTGTACATATACATGACTAGCAAGTATATTCAAAGCGCAAATGGGGAGATTCAATTGAAATATAGGAAGAAATGAAATAAAAAAAAGGAGTAATAATTCTTAGCAATCGACAAAAAACACAGCATGATCTTCAAATGGTAAGTACAATAACATATACATGAAGACGAATAATCTACAAAAAGCAATGAGGAAAAGACTGTAACTGCGCTAGAATTCAAGAACAAGATCGTCTTCATCACCGTCATCGGGAGCATCATCGTCATCATTATCCAGACTTAGCTCAATATCACGAGCATGAACTTCGTCATCATTATCGCTATTATCGTCATCGAGACCAGCATCCGCAGCACCTCTCTTTGAGCCTAATCCTGTACTTATTCTTCTGTTATCACCGTTAGCACCACCCAAGGCTTTATTAACCGTATAAGCTCCAGTAAGAGGATTTTTTTCACCAGCTTTCAGCAGATTTGCAAACAGTCCACCTAGTTTAAAAGAGTTCAATTTCAATCTATCAATAACTTCATCGCTCAAAGCATGAACTTTATCTAACATTAGTAGCTTAGCAGTAAAAACACATAAATCAGTTTCCAGCAATGATTTTTTCTTCTCCATATTCTCCTCCACATCTTCATCAGAATCTTCGTTAATTCCTGAATTTAGGCCGTATTGTCTGAAATTAACGTCTTCATTTTCTGCCCTGTCTAAATCAACACCAAGGACTCGAGCTAGCCTGTATTCTTTGATTAATGCCAACTTCAATAGGCATGATTGGTCTTCGCTTGGGACAGCCAATTCCAGATAACCAATATGGGTACTGGATGGCATATCACCGTTATTGAACGAAGGAATAATAGAGTCTAGCCAGAGCTTCAAATAGCTAATGGAATTTTTAATATCTATGTAGCAAGAAGCAGCTAAACTTGAAATTTCAAATCTCTTCTCTTTAGAGACTGTATCAGATTCAGAATTGAATAATTGTTCTTTCATCATTGTTGAACAATCAAAAATGAAGCTTGAAAAATTTGCGGTATGATTCTCTATCAATTTAAAGATAGCTGTTGAATCAGTATCATCTTTCAAAGCACTAACTTCCGACACTAATAATTCCAATTTTCCAGAAGTGACATATAAGAAAGAATCAAACATACACTTCAAGCCATAACTGAAAGTTTCTTCAACATCAGTAGCTTCTAGGCAGTATTTCATAACGACATCTGTTAGCTTAGCCTGGGTGGATTTGTTAGTCATGATGAAAGCTTTGGCAAGGGCGTCACGTTCGTCGCCTGATTCAACAATTTGCTGGTCGATTTCACGAATCAATTCATCAAGCTTCAAATCTAGTTCAATAACAGATCCAGGCAGGCTGTTGAAAAAAATACTGAATGGATAATTAAGGGATTCGGCATATAGAGATGATTCTTTAACTCTATCAAAAACTTTAAACTTGGATTCTCTAAAAACTTTAGTAACAACGTTTGCTACTCTAATCAAGGCAGCTTCTTGGTTGGCAACTATGAAAATATTATTCGTCAATAGTGAATTTATAGTGAACAATAAAATGGAAAACTTGTCAGGGTCCTGTTTGAAATTTTCCAATAATCTGGGTAATTGATTGATTAACTTAGTTAAATAAAATTCTTTATCCTGTTGGCCTTCTTCATTTGTCATATTTTGCTTCATTTTTTTACTCTCACCATTACGACGCTCATTTTCATCATCCTCATCCTCTTCATCAACAGCATCTTGTTTGACGATAGTTGTTTCAGGGGGTGTAGCGATCTTTCTAGGGAATAGACCTTTGAAGTGCTCGTTATTCTCCCCATTGGAGTAAATAGCGGTTGCGCCGTACAGTAAAATTAACATATATTTGATATCATTGGATTTCAACTCTATTCTCTTCTTCAAAGCTTCATCTAGAAGGGAAATAGACGATAAATCAAACAATAGGTAATCTATGATGAATTGAAAAGAGTGATTTTTCATATTATATCTTAATAAGCTATAAATGAATTGCGCAGCTTGGCCTAATTTTTCAACTTTGCTATTCTCTTTATTTTTCTTCGGTTCCTTTTTGTTGCAGTAATTTTCATCGTAGAAAGTGTATGATTCATCCACAAGTTCAATCAAGATATGGAATTTTATCATTTCTTTCAAATCTAAATTGATTAAGTCTTTATTGACCAAAATAGTGGCATTATTGGAGTCTATGAATTCTTTAAGTTTTTCACTTTCAACAACAGCGATGAATTTAGCTAATTCACGATTTAGGATCCAATGGGCATTCCTTCCACCTGATTTTTGATAAATCGAATCTTCGTTATCGACAAAGATTAGGGAGCTGATTCTTACAATCTCCTCCTCTTCCAAAAACCCTTTTTTAGTAATTTCAATTAATAATGTTAAAGTATGCAATCTAACGTGGAAATCAGTTTCATAAATAACCATATCAAGTAGCTTATTCTTGAAATGACTTGTAAATTGTCTTAAAGCTGTCACCATATGCTGTTTTTGATACAACTTGATTAAAACTTTCAAGACTTCAGCTCTAACCTTTGGTTGTTTATCAGTTAACAACCAACCGAAGTATCTGATATAAACACTTTCAAAGAAGAATTCAGGGAAATCTTCAATCCAAACACTCAAATATTGAATACATTCTTGCCTAATTGTAGAATCAATATCGCGGTATCTATGAGCAAAAACCGTATTGAAAATATCGTTTAACAAAGTCTCGAGGAACTTTTTTTGTTCTTTATACAAGACAATATTAGCTTCAATTTGAGTGACTCTTGTTTGGGCTGTCTCAAGTTTTTCAGAATTATCCCTCGACTTTCGGCCTTTTGATATGTTGCTTAAAGAAGCTAATTTTTTCGCTTCTGAATCTAATTGACGTTGATACCTATCAACGAAGGTAGTTAAATTGACAGTTAATTTACAAAGAACAGTCTGCATCTGTAAGGAAAATAAGGTTGATGCGTATCTCAATGGCCTTAAATTAGAGGTCGAGATAGCCCCCAACCAAGTCAGTAGCAATTCAACTAATTCATCATTCTCATATAGGGTTCCACGTTCATTTGAAACAATAAAAATTTGATCGATAAATTGCAAACAATTTTTCTTGAAGTCTTTCCAGTCACTTTTCCCGTTAGTTGAATTAACCCCTAACGGATATTCATGAAAGACCTGATCTTGGAACAAAGCTTGAATTTCTGCAATTGTTTCTTGTGCAGAATCTGAGTTGGTAACATCATGTTCAGCCAATTGAGATGTACAACCACATGATCTTAAAACAAAGTTGATGAAATCTTTCAATGCTTCATACTTGTTGTTATCATTGAACTCATCTAACCAGCTTGATGCAATTTCGGCAATTGCTGTGTCTGAGCTACTCAATGCTTGGAAAATGTAGTTTTCGGCAAATTCTTCAATCTCATCAATATTACTTTCAATAACACGCTTTCTTCTACTGGGCTGTTGTCTTTTTGAGGATTTAGTAGACTTTGAAGCTCGGGCTTTAGAGCCCTTTTGTCTTTTCCGATTTCTGCCTGACAGCGGAAATCCTTCATCATCTGATGAATCATCATCATCGTCTTCAGCATATCCCACCTTCTGAACTGAACGTCCAAATCTTGTTCTTTGAATTTGGGGATGAGATTCTGTAGCAAATTCGATTTCTCCAGTTATGTTACTCGAGTCCATATTCTACGTTTATGTAAACAATCTTCTATTTTTCTATTGTTATCTTCGCAAGATCTACTAACCACGTCTACTCAAACCAAACAAAAACCCTTTACTCAGTATTGGGAGTCATAAATCAATCAAATCATCAAAAATGTTTATCTTTTCCTTTCCACGCGAAAGAAACCAAAACGCCAAAAGTCGCGTTGTCGTGCATAAACCAATTAGTTTATTGGGAATCACGTGACTAATACCACATGCATGAATTTAGTCATCGGTCTTTACGAAGGACCAACCTGGTACTCAACCAAGACATTCCAAAAGAACAAAAAATGGCAAATATAGGGTCATTCATAGGTATCGGGCGATTGCAAAATTTACAGAAAGAATGCCATTTCACTCAACAGAAAGGATTGGGGGCTGTTACTGTAAATGACTCATTTAGAAGCGATTAATATTAGGAGATTAGAAAATATATGTACGAATATAGATATTCATGACAAGGGATTTTAAGTTGCACAAGTTGTAACAAAAAGCAAGATAGTAAGGGATATCTAATATCCACACGGAAGCAAAAGCAAGCAGCAACCAACAGAAATTGAACTCAAAGGACGTACAAACAAAAGACAAAATAAATAGACAATGACAATCAGCTATCGCTGGACCCTATGATTCTCTCCTTGATACTTTGCCCAGAAGTTCCCGAAGCATGTTGCGATTGTTGTTGAGTTTGCTGATCACTATAATTTTGATCCAAACCTTCTCCTCCTAAAGGGTTATTACTGCTTGAACCAGCAATGGTATTATAGGTTTGTTCTCTGTAGAATTCCTTGACGTCTTCAGGTGCAAGTTTAATTGTTGTTGGATCTCTTCTTAGCATCTTAGCGTTGAGTTGATATGATATGGTATTGTAGTTGAACTGTTTGTAATTGCTGTACCTTAAAGAGGTTTGCAAACGAAGGGAAGTTATGGAGAGTCATGTGTTTTCAAGTGTTAGTGGTAATGTTCTTTTATCTATCTTCTAAAATTGTTGCATTTGTCGTAAACACGACTAGCTAAAGCAGTCGACGACGCAAAATCTCAAATTGACGCAAATTTCAAGTTGCTTACAAAATACCCAAAATAATAATAGTATTCTTGATTTGGTTTTTTTAGGATCGATATACCTTTATCTGATCTAATTTGTCTATTCTGATTATATTCTTACTTTCTTGCTTACAATTCAGGACAAGTATCAAACTGCATGCTTGTAAGGAAATAAGGACATTTAAATCATCCATGAAATTATCTTTAATTGCCCTTTGTTCAACACTTGTGGTTTCGACGGTTAAGGCCCATACTGGTCACCATCAACATCAGCCGTCATCCAAAGACGACATAGAACCGTTATTTTACAATGATGGCGTCGTTAATTTAGATTCATTATCGATTCAATTATCATCATGTCAAGTTGTCCAAGATTTAAACATTGGATTATTGGAAAAAGAATCGAATGCATCCGATAAAGAATCATACGTTGAGTATATCTTCAGTAAGTTGTTCCCGTTTGGACCAGCTGGTAACTCACTTTTAGCAACTTCGTATATTTCAGGACCACCAAATTTCATCTTAGCTTTGATTCCGTCTGATATCGATGTTTCGTCATTAAGCTTATTAGTCAGTTTTGCCATTGGCGGATTATTAGGTGATGTCTTTCTACATTTGTTACCACAAACATTCTTGGGTGAGCCATTGGAAGACTCCGCTTCATTTGTGTTAGTTGACAGTAAGAGAAATTGCCTACTGGGCTTCTTTATTTTTATTGGATTTCTAATCTTCTTTATTATTGACAAAAGTTTAAGAATTTTGGAACATACCGGTGATGGAGAAGGCCACTCACATCCACATTCACATTCTCATGCCAACCCTGTTACAGAATCTTCCCATTCAAGTTCAATTGAACCGAAATCTGATAAATCTCTGAGAAATCGTAAGTCTTCAAAAGAAGAAGAAGAGCCATTTTCAAATTCTCCAGTTATTGCTAAACCTAGTTCATCAGTTAAGACATCTGCCTACTTGAACCTAATCTCAGATTTTACACACAACATTACTGATGGTCTAGCAATTGCTACATCTTTCTATATTTCTAAACATGTTGGTTGTACTACGACGCTTGCTGTTTTCTTCCATGAAATTCCTCATGAAGTTGGCGATTTTGCATTGCTAATCCAAGGCGGTTTTACTAAATGGCAAGCAATGAACTCTCAATTCCTGACTGCTGTTGGTGCATTTTTAGGTACATTTATTGGTATCGCTATTCAAACTTATGGTGCTGGATTAGATGAAGATAGCCCATCATTAACTAAAGTTGCTGGCGAATATTTATCCGGTGGTATTATGGGAACTACCGTCAAGGCATCTGATTTGACGTTACCGTTCACTGCGGGTGGTTTCTTATACATTGGATTTAGTGTTGTTCCAGAGTTACTAGAGATGGGACAAGGAACAACTAGAAGAGAAGAATTTATCAAGTTCATTAGTCAAATATTCTTTGTGTTTGTTGGTATTGGGTTTATGTTTTTGATTGCATGGAATGAATAAGAAGATTATATAGAAGTTGTTTAGTCAAGTGATATACATAAGAATACATAAATACACAGATAGTGCACAGCCGTGTTTTCCTGAAAGAGTGCGGAATCATCAGGGAGATCTTTTCGATTTGATTTGATTTGATTTGAATTAATTTTAGTTTATTGACTGATCTGGCCCATGTTTAATTAGTCCTCTTCTTTTCATCATACAACACCTTTCTTTGTTTGCACTTCAATTGCATCCTTACATACACACACAAATATATATATATACATACTATATGTCTGACAAGATGAGCACTTACAAACACACTTTTGAATGGTAAGTTGTTACATTATCAAACTCTCCTTTTTCCATACACCTCCCTGCTGTTTTTATACTTTCCCTCTGCAATTATACACACGCACTTATCTAACTTTTACACCACTAGTGAAAAAGATAAGGTGATTTCAAACTTTATGATAAATTTAGTTTGACTTGAAATATTCCATTAGAACCGTGTATTTGATATAAATGATACATTCATATCAATTGTTATGTGTTCTGATTTGGTTCACATCGTTATCTTCTCGCATTTCAATTCCCTTATCAGCAATAAGTAATGATGAATACTTGAAAATTAATAGAAGCGGTTTAAACTGCTTTTTTCTTTCTTTTTCGTTTACCAATGTGATTTTTTTGAGGAAGGCTTGATAATTCTAATGGATATAAAGGATACACAATTTAATCTCCATGATCACCATGATAACTAACATTTTTTGTAATAATTTTTCCACACATAAAGGCCATCAAAAGACGCTAATGAAGTTTACGTTACAGGAACGTTTGATAATTGGTCAAAGACAATTCAACTTAATAAATCAAATAATGGGGGTTTCTCAAAAACAGTTGAGTTATCCTTACCAAAAAACATCAAAAAGCTATCCTATAAATTTGTTGTTGACAACAATTGGCTAATTTCATCAAATGATAAAATTGAGCACGATGATTCTGGTATTGAGAATAATGTTTTGTACATCACAGATGATGATTTAATTCCAATCTCAAATGACATTTCTGAATTGGATGGTTCAAGTGAATTCACGTCAATTAGCTATCCGACTGACGATGACCATGAATTTGGTGGCTTGGTTGACGTTGTTCCTGTTGGTGGTGGTGGCGGTGATACAGAAGATGTATCATCTTCAACTCAAATAACTTTGAAGGATGATCAATCCGCTATTAATGAGACTCTAATTACTTCCACTAACAACAACAATAACCTTAGAGCTTCTGGCAGGTTTGGGGTTAAAGGTAGTTCAAGCAGCAATAACAATACTAATGGAATTTTTTCAAAGTTGAGAAGTTTCTTCAAGTAAAGACAGTTCCTGCTTTCCCTCACTGCAATTTTTCTTCCTTTTTTTTCTCTTTTGGGATCTGCTTTTTTGTTAATTAGAAACCATTGTTGTAGTTAATAATCAAATTAGCTATTTATTTGCTTATATTCATTGGATGCTCATTCTCTTCTCCTCTCTTTGGCAGGCTTTTCTGATTTAATTGTGCTAATATTGGTGCTCTTGATTTTTCTTTTTTTCTTTACATTTGTCAACATAGGAGTTATTTGAGTTTATCCTTATCTTTGCTGTCTTTTTCTTTCTTATTGATCACTTTTTGTTGATATTTTGGGTTTTTGCTTATTTAGAAATTTTCTGTTCTATGGTATTTTGGATGGCTTTTATGGGAGGCTTATTTCATATTAATGTTTTGGGAAATCAAAGGCGTTTTCCTTCTACGTTGGGGGATTTATTTTAAGAAAATACAAAGCTAACTTACAGCTTGTTACGCAGAGAGACTGGATTAAAAAACCCAAGTCAGCAGATTTATTGTTATTGTTATATTGCGTTTTTTGTTTCATGTTGAGCAAGAGTGGTTGTTTCCTTTTAATACTTTTTTTGCTTTTTCGAACCACGATTGTCTTTTTTTAAATTAGTAATACTCTTTCCACACGCCAGTGTTTTTCTTTCTTTGTTTTTATTCTATTATACTTGACCTCTTTTTTTCGCTATATATAAGGATAAATTCAAACTATCCTCGTCCTTTATTTATTTATTTAGTCCATTTTTCTTGCAATATTTCAATTCGTTGCAATTATACAAAGAAAATGCTATATATAAAAATAACAGTAATTAAGTAGACTTCTTATATTTCTCTTGCTGGCCATTATCTCCGCCTTCATTAATCCATTGTTTAACTAATTCCCTAGATTTACTAATATTTATAAAAGAAGCACCATTTTCAATCTCTTCAGCGAAACAAAAACCTTGAACTTCATCTTCAATAGTTGCAAGACTCATAGTGATTGGTTTCAAAATTTGAGTATCATAGCCTTTTATAACATTACTGCTATCTAACAAGGCATGACGCTTTCCAGAGCTATTGCTATTCTTCAATGAAAGTAATGAGCCGATTAACATTAACAACGATGCTATAATTGCCTCAACTCGAACATCAAGTGGTAATTTGGCAGATCGTAATGATTGTAGTTTTATAAGTTGATTGAATTGATATGAAGAATAAGCAGAATTTATAAATAAGAAGACTGATATCGTGTATAGTAGTTTAGAAGAAAATGACATTTGTATCTGATTGTATATGCAATGCGTAAATTAGTTGAAAGGCAGTTATAAAACGAACGTTTAAAAGCGAAATATTGCTATGTATTCGATGAATATAGTTAGTTGTCTGAGGGGCTGAAAGATTTTTTTTCAATGATTTATAGGATTCAAATTAGTTGTCTATAAATGATATTATATTCGATTGGACTGTTGTACTGTTTAAGTTAGTAACTGTTGAGTTCTGTGTATAAGAATGGGAGTAGGAATAAGAAGAACCAACAGCCATTATCGGTTCGAATATGAGTACATACCAATATAAATAGTTCATGATAATGATTACGTCAGGGGAAATGCTTTAATTAAACTTCACACCTCTGCACTTCAGTTTACTGAGAATTCAAGATTATTTTCAGATGATGGTTATCGCACTACTTTCTGTGAGTATCCATTCCAACTCTCCAGTGAGGTAGTAATAATAGAGTTTGGAGATCAAAACTGGTTTCTATATTATTTATGTGTCTAAGTAAGAAGTCCTATTCCTCTGAACTCATAGACCTTATCTAACGTACAGTTGATATTTTTACACTTAGTGCAACAATGAACACAAGTAAAGGTGCACATCACGTTCTAAAAAGGACTTCCGATTACTTAAAATCTGGTCTCGTTGAAAAGCAACCTGCATGGTATAAAGTTTTAGCTTATCATCCACCAAGAGAAGAATTTCAAAAGAAAGTTAGGTTAGACACTTTGAAAAGACTTAAATTTTCTGAACCGGCTTTGAAAGACGGTAAAGGGGAAGAAAATAATGGATTTTTCAAAACTAGACTAAGACCCAGTGAGTTCAAAGATCGCTTATTCAAACCTACTAAATTAGAGTTTATTGAAGACGAAATCAGAAACTTATTTTATAAACAGCATCCGTGGGAGTTAGCTGATCCTAAATCTTTAATTGAAAATGAAAATTCAATCGATTCGGATAGATTTAACTGGGAAACACTGAAACAAATTGGTAAGAAATTGGATGGTGAATCGGTTGTTCAAAGAACAATTTACTTAATGAATAAACAAGATAAGCCACTAATTGAATCTTACGAACAAGCTAAATTCGAATACTACAGACTGAAAATTGAGGAGGAAACTGAAACGAACGTTACTAAAGAAGAACAGGATATGTATGGTGCAATTTATGGTAAATCTGCAATTGATTACGGCTTCGAAAAGGAGATGGAAGTTTTAGCTAAATGGAAGAAGGATGCTGTTGAATTGACCAAAATCAGTCAAGCCAAGTTTGCCAGTAACGTTGGAACTACCACTACCGAAGATGAAGCCGCTGAAACTGATCGTGGATTTAACGAAGATGATATGTTTAGAGAAATGGAGGCTGAAAATACAAAGAAAAGTGAACAATAAAATGTTTGATCTAGATACTTATGCATATTGCATGCCCTTTTGTATTCTTGTTTATAGCTTTAAAAATAAAATAAAACAAAATAAAAAAATAAAAGTAAATTATTAATCCAGACTGGGGACTAGTTAGGTAATATAAAAAGAAGCGATCTCATCTCGTCGAGTAAGAAATAAACCTTGGTTGTCACAAAGAACAAAGTAAAAAAAAATCTTGATACAATATGAATACAAGACCTACTATGCAAATGAAATACACACATAAACATTATGCTTAACCCATTAATAGTCGCCATAAAAGGAAAGGATGGAACCAAAATAATAAAAAATCATCAAAAAGTAGTATAATCATGACAAAACAGATCGTAACAAGAAAAATGGGAGATAAATTAACGAGTTATTCTCAGCATTTCTTCAAAGTCATTTTGAAAATATGAACATTTTGAACTCGGAATTCTTCATATCTCTCATATCCAACGATTTCAACAACCTGAAAAATTTTCCTAGCTTTCTTGAAAAATCTCATGTCTGCTTTACGTCTATGTCTGCTAGCAAATAACATGACTGTTTCTTTACCAGATTCAACTTCATTCGTGGCAGACAGATCACGTAAAGTCTGGCATAGGATATCAAAAGCTTTCTCGTTGTAAACGCAGTCGGCAGCAAGTACCAGGTCAACATTTTTGCTCATTTCTTCAGGTAATGGTTCACCCCAAAAAAGAGCTTGTGCTGTAACAACATCACTGATATTATTCAACTCAATGTTTCTCTTCATAGTTGGAACTAAATCGTCGATATCAGTAATAAAAATCTCAGCGCCATCATTAGCGCTCTTCGCTTTCATCAGTAAACCCAATGCAATACCAGTAATCCCAGTACCTGCACCGATTTCAACAATTTTTTTAACACCATTTGTGATACCATGCTCGATGCTTAACATTTCGACTAACTGTTCCCAATTGCTTAAAACGTATAAGGTCAAGGCTTCAGCAGCGACCCAAAGTATCCCACCGCAACCAACTTTCCCACCATCTTCAAGAATTTTCAGATCTGCGGGGTTGGGTAACTGACAAGTACCTAGATTATATTGATCTTGAATGAGCTGGTTTATACTGATCAGTGAAAAAGTAGATTGCCCGCTTAATGAAATATGTGCTTCTCTTGCCGGAACAAGGCCTTCACCAAAGCCAGTAATAAAGCTGTTATCATCATCTTGAGTATCACCTTGAACAGTGATTTCGCTGACTGGAGTGGTGGTGGATGGTCTTGATGTGGGCAAAATTTCAACTTGCATTTTTCTGAGGTATGCGGTTCAACCAGGAAAAGAAGGTTTTCAAACTGCGAAAAGGTGAATAAGTCGAAAGCTTTAGTATAAAAAAACAAAAGACTTTCAGTTGGGTTTATTTTCGTTAGAACTATGGAGGCATGTAGGGATGAAAAGTCTCCTAAACTCCAGAAATAGCCGATTAAGGAAATCGGTGAGATCGAGTTTCGAGCATTCAAAAGTGAAAGAATTCAATGGTAGGACAAATGTGGAAAATTAGTTATTCTCAGTTTGTGAGGATCAGAAGTCATCAACAACTGATCGTTTTTTGATAGCGTTCTTTACGTGTATATCTATATATATAGTTTACCTATCAGATTTACGTGGTTAACAAATGACTATTCCAAAAAGAGAGGCATTTTAAAGACACCTTCAAATTTCATTAAATATGTACAAAATCTTTCAAAAAATAATGAACCAGTAGAAACGAATAAACTAGAATGTCATAATTCAAAGAACAAAATATGAATATACAAGCATCAGATTAATCTAGTACCAACTCTTTTTCTCTGTCTTTCTCTTTTCCAATCTCTTTCTGTATTTAGATCCTCTAGCTTTGATCAACAACTCATCGGCATTATCTAAAGCATCTTGAATCTGTTGTTGTCTGGCAGCGTAAGTTCTTTCCCACTTATGTCCCTTAGGTCTCAAAACACCCTTCAACACAGGCTTGGTCTCATATTTTTCTTCGTATAGTTTCTTGTCGTTTTGTAAAGTTGGCATTAGTTCAGCAATACCGTACCTATAGGCAAGCTTGTATAAATCTGTCTGCCTTCTCAGGGAATAAATTGGGTCCTGAAGAGTACCAGTAACATGGTGCTTGTTCGGTAAAAATGGGTTAGCATCAATAGCGTTGGTTAATGTTGGCTTTGATGCATATTCTCTGAAAGGTGCTGGCGGATATCTAGTGAAGAAGCGTTGTAATTTTTCAGGTAGTTTTTTAAACGCTTGGTCAGCCGTTAGATTAAACAGCTTGGTGGTGGACATGAGGATTGATTATTCAAAGGAAGTGGACGTGTATTTGTTTGAGCTAATGTAAAGTAATATATAATCCAATATCCTCTCTCTCTCTCCTGTATATGGTAGACCTGCAGGCCTCTTCACTTGAGTTTATTCTGGTGAATCAAATTCAACTATTAACAATTTGTTCAACTGCCATCTTCTGGTACCTGGTTCACACAATTTTTACACCCTAACACCGGTAAATATTTTGGATTTTGAGCACGACTTTTCTTAATATTCTCTTTTCGAAATAGAGGATATTTCTCCTTGATATACTATAGTGGTGATCTAACAGACCCGTCGATTTCCTAAAAAGGCAACTCTCTTGCGTCGGTAATATTTTACCGCGCTTTTGTGTTGTCTTCCTGGCTTCTTCTATCTTTGGAAAATTTTCAAATTTTGAGTCATATTCAATAATTGAAGCATGAATAGATTCTTTAATAAATCATTGATCTTCATCTTTTTAGCTAGACTTGAAGTATGCATTAGAACTATACTAAGCAAGCGCACCGATTACGAGATGATTAGAGCTTCTTCGAAAACATTAGCCGGAACATCATTGGCTTCTTTGAAGCTACAATCAAAAAGATCGTTCACTTTATCAAGAACTCTTCTAAATGAATCTACCAAAGCCACAAAATCAGTGTCTTATATAACGGAAAGGGGTCCATATATAGCAACGACTTATTCCAGACCGTCAATTGTCTTCGAAAAAGGTGAAGGTTCTTATTTATACGATTTAGAAGGTAACAAATACATTGATTTCACAGCAGGTATTGCAGTTACTGCCTTAGGGCATTCCCATCCTGGAATTGCTGAAATCATGTACGATCAGGCTAAAACTTTAATTCATGCATCGAACTTGTATCACAATTTATGGACTGGGGAGCTAAGTAAAAAATTAGTTGAAAAGACAAAAGAATCAGGTGGTATGCACAATGCATCTCGTGTCTTTTTAGCAAATTCAGGTACTGAAGCAAACGAAGCGGCTCTGAAATTCGCTAGAAAATACGGTAAGTCTATTTCTGAAGATAAGATTGAATTTATTACTTTTGAAACATCATTTCATGGCCGTTCAATGGGTGCTTTATCAGTGACACCAAATCCGAAATATCAAAAACCTTTTGCTCCGTTGATCCCAGGTGTCAAGGTTGCCAAGCCAAACGACATTAAATCTGTTGAAGCCTTGATTTCCGAAAAGACGTGTGGTGTTATTGTTGAACCAATTCAAGGTGAAGGCGGTGTCAGACCAATTTCCACCGAATTTTTAGTTAAATTGAAAGAGCTTTGTGAAAAGAATAACGCTTTGTTAATTTATGACGAAATTCAATGTGGTTTAGGTAGATCTGCTAAATTATGGGCTCATTCCAAATTTCCAAAAGAAGCACATCCTGATATTTTAACAATGGCTAAAGCTTTGGGAAACGGCTTCCCGATTGGCGCAACTATGATTACGGAAAATGTTGAAGCGAAATTAAACGTTGGTGATCATGGTACAACTTACGGCGGTAATCCAATGGGTTCAAGAATCGGCTGTTTCGTTTTAGATACCGTTGCTGAACCAGATTTCTTATCAAAGGTTGAGAAGAAATCAGAGATTTTTAAAGTTAAATTAAACGAATTGAAAGAAAAATTCCCTGATCAGATCAAAGATGTTAGAGGTGATGGTTTGTTACTGGGCGTTGAATTCAATGATGATCCGTCTTCCATTGTTGCTGTTGCTAGAGATTTAGGTTTGTTGATTATTACTGCGGGAGGTAATGTTATTAGATTCGTGCCTGCTTTAAATATTGAAGATTCTGTCATTATTGAAGGGTTAAAGGTCTTAGAAACTGCCTTAGAAACAGTTCTCAATAAGCCAATAGATGAGTAATTTCAACATACTGATTCACTATACTCATTCTCCTCCCCTTTCTCCTCTTGTTATTTCCATATATAGATATGTGTTTCAATTATAATCGTTAATTACCTTTAATCTTGTGCCATAAGTAGTAATAATAGTAAAATACGGGATAAAATTGAACGGTGTGAACAATTACCTGTAGCTCATATATACTGCAAGAACAATAAAGCCACGTGAAGTATCAACATAGTATTAGCGTGAATGGATAAACGATTAAAGAAGAAAAAACGATTCAGAAAGTATGCTAAAAAGGGGGAAAAACTAATAAAAGGGGACAGATGTCAAACAAAATTATTAATTGCCAAAGAACCAAACCCACGATCATCGATAGTAATAGCCATATAAAATCCGAAAACCATAATAACGTACAACAATATCAAAATTGAACCCTTGAAGTAGTTGGATTTTCCTTCTGCATAAATATAAGTAAACATATAAACCGATATCAAACAAGCTGTGAAATCCCATCTTGGGAAAATCAAAGTAAACATACCGCTAATATCAGCGGTTAGTGCATCCCAGTTACGATATGCTGAGTACAAAGCAACAACCGGAATTTGAAGCAAACAAACTTGTAACGCGTATGCAGACCCAATTTCCATTGATAGTGCAACGTTACCATGCATAGCGAATGAGATGGCATTCACAAACTCGGTCGTGTTTGGAATTAGGGCAAAAACTGTTAGCCCTAGTAATTTTGGGGAGATTGGGTAAACACTTAAAACATCGTCAACAACATCGACCAAAATTTCGGCAATAATGGCGTATAGTAAAGTCGATAAAAGCAAAATCGTTGTTGATTTTGTTCTTGACCAATTTGGTGCGTCATGCCCACCACTTGATTCTTGAGGTTGTATTTGAGTTTGTTGTTGCTGGGGTTGTGTAATTGTTTGCTTGTTTTGATTTCCGTTCCCCACAGCTGACGCTTGTGCAGGAGGCGTTGTTGCAACATGAGCCTGAGACAGCCTTTTCGATGTCATTCTTGGTCTAGTTGAAGTGGCACTTTTCTTATGAGACAAATTATCTAAAGTTAAGGATTTAATGCTGCTGTTTGTATCGTGGCCCATAACAGATTGAACAGTCCCATTGTTTTGCTCTGTTTTCTTTTCCTTGTCTGCAGCAACAGGAGTACTCCAAATCAAAGCAGCATGAGTTTTCAAAGTAAACAACAAACCAATGCAGTAAGCCAAGAACAAGCAAACGGCACAAATTATAGTAAAAGGTCTCAAATAATCCAAGTATAATGAATCTAATGAGAAATTAGATTGGAAGAAATGGCACCTTTTGCAATCATCGCCAACGTTACTACCATCAAGATTAGGTTGGCAACTGAAACACTGCATTTCATATTTACCATAAATTTCATAGAGTACAGTTGGTGCAAGCATAACAAAAACTGCATACAGTAACATTGTGGAGGAGACACCAGCAGATGCAGGGTTATATCTCTGTGTTTTTCTTTTGATAGCGCCACCGCACATGGATGTACCTGGCAATAATAAAACACCTGCCAAAACTGAACCAATCATTGAACCCTCGACTAATTTACCCTTTGACTGATCCAACGCAACGCAATACAAGAAAACCTCGACGATTGTCGAGAAAAAAGCATTGATCACCGCACCAACACCCATTGATGTCTGCGCTGAAATGGATGCAACCGCTTGACCAATAAAGTAGGCTAACGGGACAATAGAGACTAAGCATAAAATGAAAATCAATGAGGAATCAACAATGAATGAATCAATTTCTAAATATTCTTTGATCAAGAAATAATCAGCAATTGTGAAAATAACCAAGAAGATCATATTGATGAAGAAAATGTTCGTACCATCAACCGTATATTTGTAATAATGGAAACCTAAAGATCTGTAAGTACAAATCAAGATAGATTCGCTATCACCTGCAGTCGTCAACTTACGCTGTGCATAGTCTTTTTCAGCTTCAAAAGACAGGGCTAGAGGGTGGCGTTTTATATGGTTGCATAAAATGAATAGCACTTTTGCCATTGGGATAGTGAAAACAAGTAGCCATAAACAGAAACTGATAGCCAACATAATCGGATTGATTATAACGTAAAAGAATAAAAAGAACATAACTCTTCCAATGTTCCATTTACCTCTGCCAAACATTCTTTGTTTATAGAAAGTAACATTTTCATCGTCATCATCGTCGTCATCATCATCGACATAGCTATGATGACTACCTTGTGATTGTTCATTGCCTTCATTAGAGTCAGCTTCTGTTGGAGAAGTGTATGGCTCATCGTTATTATTATTAGACACTAAAGGTGTTGTTTCTTGTGGTGTTCTCTTCATGGCATTTGGTGAAGCATAGAACAATCTGCCTTCTTCTTGTGTTCTCCATTCTCTGAAATCTGCCAGAGAGCTTCCAACGTTAGCATCCTCTTGCATATATTTCTTTTCTGCTCTCAAAAGAACCAGCTTACCAAATGGTATAAACAAATAGAAACCCAGATTTATGTACAACTTTGCATATTTGATAGAATCATTTTTTTTAGGGCTTGTAAAAACTGCAAATATCATAGTGGAAAATCCCAGAATCAAACATAATATCAGTAACAGTAAACCAAAAGTACAACTCCAAATCAAATTGAAAAACGTAACACTTGGTCCAATGTGTCTGGTTCCAGGCAAAACCGAATGTATATCGTTTTCAGCTTCAATTTCAACAGATCTGTTCTTCTTGTAGATGGCAGGTTTCCAAATACGAATACCAAAAGGATGGGTTTCGTTTATAGCATCTTGTCTTTCACGCAATGTAAATGATTCTGTTGAAGAAACTGATGCGTCTTCAGATGAGCCTCCATTACGTTCAGTGAACTCTGTCAATTGCGCATGCAAGGATGGCAGCGATTGACTATTTTGTGGTTGTTGTGGGATAGCCGAGTTGTTTGAAGATTCATGCGATAATGTAGTTAATTCGGATTGATTATGGCTATGATGGTTATAGTGGTTATGTGATGTCGGATTTCTATCTTCTTCGATAGTTTCTTGTTCACTTTGAATGTCATCAATTTCAATTTGAGAGTCATCACAGGATAATCTAGAACTGACTCGATGAATAGCATCGGTCTCTAATTCTCGTAGCTTATTCAGGTCTTGTGATGTTGCAACTAGCCTTTGCGAGATTTCAGACTCTAGCTCATCAATTTTACTGTCTTTTTTAGGATCCGATTCATGTGGTGAAAGAAGTGAGGTTTTCTTAAATCTATGTCTTAACGCATCGCTATAACCTTCAAGATATTCCCTATTCAGGTCTTCTTCAACTTCATCCTCATCATCATCAACACTGAAAATGTATCTTGCCGATGGAGCCTTTCTCAAAAACGGTCTTGGTTTGTTAGGTGCTAAAGATGAAACAGCTTGAGAACCAGACGTGACAGCAGCCTGTAGTTTTGGAGATGAAACCCCACTACTCTCACCAGTGTTCCCTCCTGTATTTGAAATAATAGAAGGGTTGGGGGTGTTTGCCATCCTTTCCCTTAGTAAAACATACTGTCTGTGATGTGAAGCCGATCCAGGGTGTTGATGAGTAATTAAAGCATTTGCAGGAACAGGGGTGGCTCTTAAAGTGGACCTACTTCTTACAGTTTTAGGTTTCGCTGCGCTTGATAGGAGAGGAGAAGGAGGTGCTTGGGGGGTTCCTAATATAGGAGATGATGTATTAGTATTTGTTGGAGTTATAGGAACTTTCTGTTGTTGTTGATTGGGTTGAGGGGAGTTAACTTGTCTTTGTTTTCCGGCATCCAAAGAGACTGGTGTAGGAGTATCCGGTTTTCTATTCGAATCTGAATCAGGCATTTGAGAATCGATGTTCAATAGATGTACCAAAACAAAAAAACTGAATGATTCTGAAAATTTCACCTAATTTAGTCTAATCCGAATTTCAAAATGAATTGGATGAAATTGGTCTTTGATAGCCGAACATCACTATTTCAGACAGAATTAAACCACGTCTATAACCAACCAATTAATTATTATTTATCATTGTTATCTAGTATGTCCCCTGCCCATTACCCAGCCATCGACGTACAAGCCACATAGAGGCATCAATGCATGTGGCTGATAGAATATAGCGTGGAGAACATGTCATCACCCTGCCACAATTCTTAGTCTTGCTCAAAATTGAACTTCTTATCAAGACATTTTCTCATATACAGCTATCTACTATTTTAAAAATACATATGTACGAGTTAGTCTATATGTTGCTTGCGTGTTCTTGAAAAAAAATAGTAAGAGAGAAAGGTAATGGAAGGATGACTGAATTGAGAAAAATAGGACGCTAACATAGATGTATGAACACCCAGAGAGAAGTCTTCAAAAAGAAAAGATACACCGTATAAAAATAATAAAGCACATAAGCGGTCGTCCTTCCAAAAGAGGAACAAAAAAAAGCACATAAAACCAATAACGCAAGAGAGTGAAAGTATCTTTTGACAAGAGGTGCACGGCTAGGGACAACAAGATGATCATTTCAAAAGACAAAAGGAATCATAGCTTTTCTCTCAGCAGGATATTTGTCACCGAATTCTTTTTTATACTTGATATGCTTTTGTTTAGCCCAGGACATCATAGTTGCAGTACTAATTGCAAAGAACAAGTATGAGGACCAATTATTGTTCATAATTGCAAAGACTAACCAACCTAAAGATTCAAACAAATAGTTTGGGAAGGAGACGTATTTGAAAGCAAACCCGTATGGAATCACATGTTCTCTTGAACCTTCTGGTCTCAAATATTTCAAAATCAAGTGACAATAATAATTGGCTGCCTCACAAGATGCCCATAATGCTAGATAAATGTATAATTCGTCAAGAGATCTATCTTCAACATGGAATAAGTACTTTTTATAGCCGTCGTAATAAGCATTTTGAGGAGCGTAGATGGAGTATGCCATAAATAAGCCATTGATAACCCAATAGTGACTCGAGTTTCTGAATAAGTTGTACAATGGCATAGTATCAGAACCGAAGCTATGAACAAAGCAGGTCTCATATTCCCTCTTTAAATAATGTAATGAGCACATGATATAAGAGAACTTTTGAGTCCACGTGTTATAAGTAGCATCATTGAAAGCATAATAAATCAAAGAGTGAAAAACGATTGGGCCCAAGTATTCAACCAAGAAAACAGTTCTCCAACCAACTTGCGGACCGACGTCTTTTGCGTAAACAGTCATTGAGTCAGAGTTGACAAAATCTAAACCGTTATCCTTTAAAGTTGCTTCGCTTTTCAAAGCTCTTCTAATAGGTTTTTTTTTTTCATCATCTTCTTCTTCCAAACAGGAGAATCTAATTCTGTTTGGATTGATTTTATTAACTCTAGAGTATTCATTGATAATCGATTGAACTTTAGTGTTTGGATCAGTATCACACTTTATCTTTCTCAAGTTTTTTGATCTTGGAAGGATATCTAAATTGACCATGTTGGAGAAAGGGGGAACGGAATTGATATACGAAAGGATTAACTGAAGTTAATTGGGCTTTGTTGAATTATACAAGATAAAGAATAGGTGTAAATATATATGGAAAGATTTGCTGAAATAAACGGAGTAAGTGAAACTCACATGTATTGTCTCCGTCTCTTCGGAAGCCAAACAAACAAACTTCACTTTACCGTCTTCGTTGGGCTGCAAGCCTACATATTTTGACTAATTTTCGCGAGTGGCAACATTCACCGGGTCTATGGGACTGACCCCCGCCCCCCCCCCCCTGGTTCTGTGGCGTAGGGGTACCTTTCGGGAGTCCCTAGGGACTCCCGTACCTTTCATACTGATGAGGTAATCTCATGCCCGGTACATAACCTGTAATTACATCATCTAGGATATTGATTGTGAAGTTTTAGCCCTAAACTTATTCACCTCGAAAACATTGAAGATAAAAAAGCATTTATCTATCCCAAAGGCACCAAGTGCTCTAAAAAGTTGATCTTACAGCTTCGTGTAGACCGATCAATTTCGAATATATGCTCTTCATTAACACAGCAATATCGGTAAATTATTCATAAAATGAAACTAGTTAGATTCTTAATGAAATTGAACAATGAAAAAGTTCAAGTGGAGCTTAAAAATGGAACAATAATATCAGGTGAAATAATATCCGTTACACCAGCAATGAACATAAACCTACAAAATGCTAAAATGACAGTCAAAGATAGATCAGCGGTGAATTTGCAGTTTATCAACGTTAGAGGAAATCAAGTCAGGATGGTTATTTTACCCGACGATATTAATTTAGATAACATATTAACTGATTCAATGTTGAAACCAAAGAAATTATCAACCATTGCACCGAAGCCAAGATCAGGCTCTAGAATACCAACTAGAGGTGGACCTTCAAGGGGTAGAGGAGGTAGAGGTAGAGCAAGAGCTTTTTAAATTATATCTACGTATACGAAAAAGATATCATCAAAAGAGTAAGATATATGGATATATTTATATCAGATATCTTGATGAATCACGCAGTGCTTCATTCTGTATATTAGTCTGTTAGTTTGTTCGTTTGTTTATATATTTGTCGTTAAATAACTAATAATAGTACATGTATAATGCTTAAGAAATTCTTATTCAGTAAAGCAAGTTTGTCAAGGATAATAGTAACTGTGATTGGTTTATCTTAATCCTCGTCAACATTTTCATCTTCGTTCTCGCTTGATTGATCTTCAAATTCGCTTTGAATGGAACTAGATCTTGGATCTAACAATTCTTGATCTTCAAGTTGAAACCTACTAACGATTCTAGGTAGTATTAAATCACAGAATTTGATGCTATTCAATAGATTATCAATAAATTCATCCATATAAATTATTCTAGCATCCGGGGTGAGATTATCTCTTGTTATCAATTTTCTTCTATCTTCTAACAATGGTTCCAAAACTTTGTAAATCTTAATTGAATCAAATGTTATCCTTATATATAAAGCAACTAAAGCAGTCAAATATTTGAAGTGTACCTGATTCAATAAGTGTATCAAAATTTCATGTGATGGTTGTAATTGTAACAATTTAAGTAATAAACAAATGAATCTGGTTGGTTTTGTCTTATTCATGTTTGAAAAGGTGCCAATCATCTTCAAATCTGTTGCTTGATCTAACAAAGTTAGCAAATTCAAATGATAACAATCTTTTTTCCAGTATAGTGAATCAAGAATCTTTTCTCTAGTTATCTTTTCGATAAGGAGAACCGGATTAACCCCATGGATTTTATCTGCTTGTTTGGCCAATCCCCTGTCGACTGTGATAGATAGGTCTCGAGTCGTCGATGCTGATATCATCGTCTGATGGGTTTTCTTTATATTAAGGCGGTATTACGCTATTCTAAGGGCACATACTGAAGTATAGCATGAATGAAGAGATTCAAATCCACTATATATCTACTCATTCCGGGTAAACCATGTAGGAGTATTTAGTAGAAGTAAATTATTATCACGTGACTTTTCTGTCATTACGTCAGCTGAAGTTTTTTTTGATCTTTTTTTTTTTTGTTTGAAGGCTCAAAATTTGAACTCGCGGAGATTTTTGCGTTGCAAATGGAAATCGTTTGGACAAGGTTCTAACTAAAGAAAGCTCTTTGTTTGGTAACTTTGTCTTGTTTGGTGCTTTTATTTTCGTTTAACACTATACAACCAAACGGATCGATTTTTATTTTGATTATTGCTAAAGGAATTAAACAAGGTATGTCTCATCTCTTTTCTCTATACCCCCATAATCATGCTTTGTCCTTATATCTCATATGTTGTAATCCGATTATTTTGATTGCCAGGTGAATCATTAGTTCAACCATTTTCTAATTGAAACAATGAAACCAATCGGTAAACAACAGATTATGATATTTACATTATACTGGATAATTTCACATGACTGTAATCAGTCAGATATGAAAATTTTGTGTGTATAAGTGAGCCCACCATCCCCACATACATAATTAAACAAGGCAAATACTAACTCCTTAATTTATCTTGTCTTTGATCTTGTTAACGAGATTATAGACAATTTAAATCAATTTAATGCTTTTTAATACAGATGTCTGAAGAATTAAACCAAGCCGCCAAGGATCTATCTTTAGAAGAAAAGAAAAATGTCACTGTCTTAGAATCCAAGGAAGAATTCAACGTCAAGCATCCGTTAAACTCCAAGTGGACCTTATGGTACACAAAGCCAGCTGTTGATCAAAGTGAAAGTTGGGCCGATTTGTTAAAACCAGTCGTTACCTTCGATACTGTTGAAGAATTCTGGGGCATTTACAACTCAATTCCAAAGGCTAGTGATTTGCCATTAAAATCCGATTATCACTTGTTTAGAGAAAACATCAAGCCAGAATGGGAAGATGAAGCTAACTCCGCTGGTGGTAAATGGCTATTCCAATTCAAATCCAAGTTTTTGGAAATCAATAAGGTTGATATCAATCAAATCTGGACTAGATCTTTATTAAGTGTTATTGGTGAAACCATTGAAACTGATGAAGATGAAGTTAATGGTGTTGTTTTAAACGTTAGAAAAGGTGTTTTCAAAGTTTGCTTATGGACCAAATCTTGTAAAGAGCAATCTTTAAAGCCAATCGGTGAAAGATTAAAGAAGGTTTTAATGTTACCAGAAGATTCAACTATTGAGTTCATCAGCCATAAAGAAGCTGCTACTTCAACTGGTCATTCAAAGGCAAAGTACTTGATTTAAGTTTTTTCATAATTTCAAATCAATAGATTAATTGTATAATTTAAAAAAGAGGAAAACAAGTTGCTTTGTCTTTACATGAATTGTTAAGCTAAATTTGCGTCTTTTGTTTTTTTCTTTTACTGTCTTTCATGAAAGCTCCTAATAATTGAGTGTTAACTTATATCTCTATCTTTAGTTTATTACTATTGTCATTATTGTTATTTCTTTCTTTTGTCTTTTTTTGCTTGCTTATCTGTTTTTATTTTGACATGTCCCCTAACCCCTCTTTCCTTTACCCATTTTTTTTTTGAAAAAAAGGTTTATGATATAACTTTATGAGTATATACATGTATATATGAAAAAAAAATGATATTTTATTTTCACTTTTAGAAATCTTTATACGAAGTTCTCAAATTTGTCTATGGACGTGTTCCAATTTTTACTCAATAAAGTTATAAACTTGATAACAGAGGATAATATTCCAATGAGCGAGCATCAAACCAAGTAGATAAAAAGAATACAAGTCATAGTTGTCCAAAAAAGCACGGTAAATTAATTTTCCGATATATAAACAATACACAAAGAAAAGATCAAAGAAACAGAAAAACAAAAGGGGGAGGCGAAATACGAAACACAAGAAAACCGAAACCTGACAATAATAATATACAAACACTGAATAACAAGAATAACAAGGGGCAAAAAAAAACCAATAATGAAATCTATATTGTATATAGAGAAAATCCAAGGCAACTTAATTTTCTTAACCAGTTGCTGAAGTTAGAGTAATCGTTCTATAACTTTTAACGGTCCCCACAGATCCAGCGATAGTACCCAAACCAATAGTACCCGAAGCAACCGAACCTGAGGTAGAGTACATTTGTTCAAAATTTTGTGTGTATCTATAAGACTGTGTAACTGAAGCACCGTTTGCAATTGTCACTGTACGCCAGACAATTGTTGGTGAAACAGTTGATGATGTGTTTGCTGTATCGGTTGTATCGCTAGCGGTATCAGTTGTGGTAGTTCCAGTTGTTAATCCCGTGGTGCCTGTTCTGGTCGCTGGTGGTTCTATCGTTGTAGCAGCATTGTTAGGGGTGGTCGTAACACCTGTTGGGGCGGTCGTGACACCTGTTGGGGCAGTCGTGACACCTGTTGGGGTGGCCGTAACACCAGTAGCCGTATTTGCTGCAGTGTTTGCAGCAGCAGCAGCGACGGCCGGTGTGGTGGTTGAAATTGAAGCGGTTGTAGCAGCGTTTGCGGCTGCAAGTGGTGCGGTTGTTGGAGCAGTAGTACCGTCAGTAACAGCAGTGGTAGCAGCATTAGGAGCAGCAGCAGCAGGTGGAGTAGTTGCAGCAGTTGTAGCAGCATTCGGAACAGCAGCAGCAGGTGGAGTAGTTGTAGCAGCTGCAGCAGCATTAGGAACAGCAGCAGCAGGTGGCGTGGTTGTCTCATCAACAGCGAAGGCTAATGAGATGAATAAGGGAAATAGTATAATTGAGAGTTTCATTATTGCAATATACTTTTGTGAGTTATTATTAGCAGTGTGATTTTTATGATTGAAACTTGAGTGATATGTTTGTTACAATAAAAAATTGAACTAATGAAATTAATGTTTGCAGTTAACTAAGCAGACAGATGTAATGATATGATTTATATATATAGTGATAAAATCAAAATCGCAACAATTAGAATGATATTTTAAACAAATATATTAAAGAGAAGAATAAATGTTAATGATCCTGTTGATAAAATATTCATAAATGTCTGTCGATTAATTGATTTCGAAGAAAGGAATAAATATATGTATGTGAAGAAGAGAACTATAAGCGAATGAGTATGGTATAAGAAACGTGATGCGCTAAGACTCAAGAACGATGTTGTATGGCGTATGAAGTAACAATTAAGCAGTATAAAAACAAATGTTTCTTTAGGAGTTGAATGAAATAACTAAGGCATAAATAAGTAAGATTAAATAAAAAGCTGAGGTGGATGAGTTTGCTTGTTTCACTGAGGAAGAGAAAAACAGAGACGATCGCTTCACCAGCCACAGTCTTTTTGTTGCTTTGTGTCTAGTGAATATGGCTGGTAAATAACGGCGCAGTCGACAGAACAGGTGTGGCTGAGTACTTAATTGGGCGCGTCGATAGACTGATGTAGTTAGACCTCGCGGTTCTCTCGCTATCGTCAGGAGGACGCTGCTAATAATGCACCGAACCACTAACACTTGTCACTGTTAGAGATCTCTACATAAAGGGCTGAATAAGTACCTTAATATTATGCTCACATCGGTTATTAAAGTATATCCACCATTATCTTCCTGCTTGTTCAAATCTATCTGTAATCACTCAATTCTGTTTAAAAGACCAAAAGACCACATACAAGTTTCATTCCCCATTCGTCGTCCAGCCTTTGCCGATTGGCTCGTTCCCCGACAGCCGCACACTGAAAATCTGATATCTATTTCATCTCCTCTTCAACCCCATTAAGTAACTTCTTCAGAATTAAGCCACCGAATTAATTGACACATCCCTTTGATTTCTTTATATAAAATATTTTCTTATTAGAACTTCAAAGTTTCAGTTTATATATATATATATATATTCGTTGTTTTTTATCCTAATTAATAATATTCTACCTTTTAATCCTGTAACAACAACAACCCCATACAAGATTGTTATCTCTAGTGATAATACTTTCAAATGGATATCTTCAGAAACTTTACCCTAAAATCTAATTATCAATGCTTGCCAGGGACTGCTAGAATGCAAAATAAAAATCCAAAATTACTACAATATTCCTTTACTGCTTCAGTTCTTATTAACTTGATTTACTTCTTGTATTTATCAACTTCATTTTCAAGTAACGGACCAATTTATGGTCATCATCCTGTTGCGTTAGATTCAAATTCTCTAGCATATAATAATTTTTATTCAAAATACACAGAAATTGATTTAATCAATGCAACTGCTATTTTCAATGAAGTTCATAACGTTTTGAAACAAAAGAATGCCGATTTAAATCCAATATCTGTCAGTTATTTTCCTGCTTTTATTCCAGAAGGCACTTTGTTGTATCACTCAACTCATAATATCAACGGTCAGATTCCTGAATCCTTTGAATGGGTTGCCATGGACTATGAATTCAGTTATAATTTTGCTCATTTCCAAAGAAATAAAACGAGATCCATCCGTCGTCCACCGCATGGTGGAGATGGTAAAGGCCGCAAAGGTATGCATCCACCTAATTTCGGATTCAATATGCCTAGTTATTTATTAACTTTCCAAGTTACCAGACCCCTTGATAAACTGATCTATTTGGGTGGTGCATCAGCTGCTAAAACGAATACTGGAGAAATGGATACACAATTTTTATTATCACAAATTGAAAATTACGAAGACTTTGATGAAAGAATTGGAGCCGAAAAAATTTGTACATGGGGCAAAGAAAATGGTGGGTTAGATGGAATAATTAGATTAGAGATTGGGTTTGAGATTATTCTTTGCGATTTCTTTGACAAAGTTGAATTAATTTCAAATCTACAATTAACTAATATTACAAATACTTTAGGATTCCCTATTGAGAGATTTACTAATGTTCATAAAGAAAAGGATGAAGAAAATAAGGGTAAAAATGAGGGCAATCATCCATTTGAAAGAGAAGATGGCGATATTGACTATAATAATTCCAATAGAAGCGCATTAATTGATATCTACGAAGCAATGGCAGGCTACGAGCATTACGAAGCAGGTGCTAGAGTCTACAATGGTGAAAATAAAGTCTTGATCGATTATTCAAAGCTAATCACTCCACTGAACAAAACATACATCAGCCCGGATCCCTATTCAAGAAGAATAAATAACATTTCAACACAGTTGAAGTCGGATATTTTGTCTTCTCTGAGCGACATTTTAAAATCACCAAACGATCCATACGGCTCAACAAATTGGCAACTAATAACCGATAATATAGTGACGAAATTCTCACCAATCTTACAAAACTTAAACTCATCTTTTGAATTATACAACAGCAATCACCGCGATCATTCAATTTTGGGTGAGAATATAACTACCTATACGTTCAACTTTATTAGAAGATACCTCAACGAACCGGAGTTTTCATTAGTCCCAGAACTTCGTAAACTGGCAATATGGGACTATGCACATCCTTTACAGCCATTAAGATCTGAATCCGATTGGTTGATTTGGAACTCAGTAGTGACTGTTCAGTCCGAAATAGTTGATACTTTAAATGGAGTCTACGAACTTGGTTTGATACTAATCAATGCAAGTTATAATGATGGTTCAACGCCAGATGGAATTGAGTTAACAATCAATGACAGGCAGTTGGAATTAGCGAGATTATTGGAAACCTTCAATTGGCCGATTTTTTATCAGTGTACTAGAGTTTGCAACGCTGATGAAATTTGTTTTGTTCCAACTTGGGGCCCCTCTCCATTACGCTGGGGTAACAGTACGTTAGGTTATGAAATTGGTGAGGATGGAGTTAAAAGAATATCAAAGGATTGCGTCTGCATTAGTAAAGAGAATTTACTGCATCTTAACAGAGGAATGTGAATATTCGATCTTTGAATTCAATAACGAATAGGATAGTGACATGGCTACGTCTTTTATTGCATGTTGGATGTCGTAGATTTGGGGATGTGTATCTCCTTTCTGTATATAGAGTAGAGTAACCTGCGATGATACAGAATTTTTACATATTAACAATAAGCGTGCAGTTTAGGACGATACTTGGAAAAAAAATCAGCTGTCCATAAAGCATAACTAGATAATGGTATGTAGGAAAGCAAGAAAGGAACAACTCACCGAAAAAGTAGGAAAAGAGGCGTTTTTAAGTCAGAGGGTTACGTAATGTATACGCCCAACAGAACCTGGACAACCAATTTAACTTGTCTACTTTGATGAAGCACAATCCGATCCCTTAGAAAAAATATTTATGGCATTTCTTTGGATGTTAATTTGCCAGATGGGCAACTACTTGTGGATTCTCTTTATAGTAATATTCCAAATTCTCGATTTAATGTTCATTTCACTCCATACATCATATCACCATTTGGGTTCCCTTGTGAAGCGCTTTCTAATCCATACACATTTGATGAGTAGCATGACCTTATGTGGTGATACTCGATAGGATATTCAGTTTCTTCTTACGATGCGATGGGTACAATACAATGGCTGTCATTTGGGGGATTATGCACAGATATTAGTGAATCTGCCTTACTACTGAATTCACAGTGATCTGATGATGTAAGCTAATAGACTACAAATACACTGTCGCATTCCGAAATTACCCGCGGGAGCTAACTTGAAAAAAAATGCTACGTTCGAGATTTCTTTGAGCATCCTAACAAGCAGGAGGTTTGAATCTCAAACTGAGTATTTGAGCACTATCGTAGGTTCATCTTGCGTCGCTTTGCCACCATAATACATATATATATATATATATTTAATTGTATATCGTAAAAGTGCAATGTATGCAAGAAATATAACAGGTCCAATTCGTCAGGTTAGAACGTACGCCAAAGATGCAAGCGGTTTGCATGCCAGTTTAATGCAGAAGTTGAAGGCTGTCAGAGATGCAACCCCAGCACTGGATGCAAAATCTGCTGCTCAAGCTATCAAGAGTGCTGTTAAACCATCGTCCGATTCTAAGAGAAACAGCAATAACCAAAAAAGGCCAACCAGAAGCGGTCTAACAAACAGGTCAAGTTTCAAAGGTAATAAGTACAGCAAGAACAACAGAAATAACAACAGGTACGACAACAGTGGCAGAGATCTGACAGACAATCTAGGATCAAAGAACAATTCTGGCTCATCTGGTGTTGTGGACACTGATGCTTTTGAAAAGTTGATGAAGAGTATCGACGCTTCTTTACTTTCAAGTGTTAAGAAGGCTGGTTCGCTTATTGAATCAGAATTCACCAAACCAATAGAAGAAGAAGAAGAATCAGCCGAATTGAAGGCTTTATTATACAATGCGTTTGAAGAATTTGACAAATTGGAAGAGTCTGAAAATGTATTGCATAAAGAAACACCTGAAACGAAAGCTCAATATATTGCAAGAAAATTGAACAGCCAACAACAACCAGAAATCTCCCCAACTTTGCAATCAGTCAAACAAGGTTTAGATATTGTTAATGGCGTTAAAAAACTAATGGAATTGACATACGTTAAGCAATTTGATCCTGTGAGTGGTAAGATGGTTAAATCTGATGCTGATATTGCTGCAAACTACAAGTTGTCACCGCTCTCAACTGCTCAATTAGAAGTTAACAAATCAAAGATGGGCTTCGACACTAAATCCAGATTATTGAGAGCATTGGATCAAATCACAAGAAAGCGCGGTTACCAAATATCTGAAACTAAAGCTAACACACAGCCAATCCTACCGGCATCCACTTCTATCTATCCGTTCTCTAACCCTATTTTACCGAACACTTTGGCTCGACCATTGTCGGATTTCAACAAGTTGGATTCTGTGTCACAAGAGGAAATTAAAGCAACATTGGATGCTACAGTGAGAGGTATTAGAAATGAACTACCTCGTAACCAACAAAAATCATATGAGACTGAAAGAGCAAGATTGAATGCTGAAGTTGTTGCCAACTCTTTGAACTCAAACGCTCAGTTACAAGTTTCCGATTTGCACACTACTATGGGTTCCGTGTTTTTGGGTAAAGGTGGTGTGAAAGATTTGCCAGCTGCCATTAACCCTCCGAAGAAATGATCCATAAACTTATCTGTATATTTATTTATCTATTCAACCGTATATATTGCTCTACACTAATGTACATACAGCACACAACCCTCACACCTCATATAATTCACTCCTCGAACCACTGTGGCGCCACTCGTGGCTTGTCTAAAAAATCCATTTATCTGTGATCAAAAAGCATCTTCTACTTGAAAAGAGCATTTCGTTATTTTAACAGCCGTTAGTAGACTCTTGGCTTTTGGCTTTTGGCTCTGGTGCATTCTTACAACCAAATTTTAGTTGACTACCCATTCCTTGATACAAAGGTTTTACCAATCCCCTGTATATTATCATTTTTACTATCCTGCTCTTTCAAACTATATACACCTCTGCTTCTAATCAAAAATAGCCTTCTCGCAATCGTACAGAGCCAAGAAACAATACGCTACAGCACTACATTATTCTGTACTCAACGATAAACAACGAAACATCTTCGGGATTCCAATACACTATACAATTCCCAATCTAATTAGGGCTTGAATACAATTACGTAACAAAATTATCACTGTAAGCCTGATTCCAATTGATATCACCTTTTACTACACTCACATACATCATATCTATAACCTTATCAATTTTCAATATGTCCAATGATCACAATGACACAAACTTTGATATAGCTACACAATTATCAGAGATAGAAGCTGCATTAAATAGTGGTGGTGTTAAAAGTACTGAAAGTAACAATAAGGACAATAATTCCAATGGTAATGAAGATGAAATTTTCAAGTTCCTAAATATGACCCCTGGGACTGCCTCTGCTAGTACAGAAGTTGGTCCTGATTATTTCGCCAGTCAATTCCCAGATGTCACTCAACCGCAGCATCAGCAACAACAACAGTCATATTCGCATAATGCACAATCAGTCCCTTTGCCGCAACAGATTCCACAAGAGCATCAATCACAGTATGAGGATATCTACAAACACCCTCAACTATATCATTCTGCTTCCTCTTTTCAACAAACTAGTTTCCAATCTCCTTCAGATATTGGTATGATGTCTCAATATGCTCGGACTCCTCCTGTTCGTAATTCAACTAACGATAGCAACAAGTTTAATAATATTTATTTTGAAGAATCTGCTCCTTCACCTGTGAGTAATCTTAATTCGCCGGTTGATTTTTCAAACATATCGTTGACTCCCAAACAGCAACAACAGCAGCAACAACAGCAGCAGCAACCTCAACAACTTCAGCATCAAAGCTCGTTACATCAACACCAGCATCAATCTCAACATCAGAATCAGTCTCAACCTCAAAAACATCAGCACCTTCAACAGAATCCTCAACTGCAGTCAAATCCTCAAATTCAACCTCAAATTCAAAGTCAATCACTTTCACACCATTCGCAGCGTCAACAGCATCAACAACAACAGCAGCATTATCAGCAGCGGCCTCAAGTTCCTTATCTGAATAACAATAATTCCACTAATAATCTCAATACCGGTAACTTATCTATGCCCAACTACAGTGCTTCAGGTGCTCCTGTGATTCAACTAGATAGAGCTTTCACTGATTATCCAGATTCTCAAAACCGAAATGACCCTACCAGTTTCTTGAGCATTTCACAAGCAACCCCCCCTCAAGTTCAAATAGATCAGTATGATCACGCTGAAGAATTCACTAACAATGTTGTGGATTACCAAATTCATCAAACTATGTTTGCACCAACTTCTGGAAACAATGATTTTCTTTTGAATCCATATTCCGGTGAGCAATTTAAAAATGCAAGAAACCTTTCTTCAAATAATAGTCAGTCTGACCTATCTGCTGCTAACTCTCCTTATTTTTCAGCTGCTGAATCTATTTATGACGATGAAGAAGATACAAGCCGAATAGCAGACAACTTAGAGGATCCTGATT
The DNA here is from genome assembly GCA_001600755.1 of Ogataea methanolica. Taxonomy (NCBI): domain Eukaryota; kingdom Fungi; phylum Ascomycota; class Pichiomycetes; order Pichiales; family Pichiaceae; genus Ogataea; species Ogataea methanolica. The sequence goes on from BCKW01000003.1 coordinate 85,341, forward strand.
CCCTACTGGCTTCTCAAACAATTGAGCAATTACGATTGAATGTTCCAAATACTGCTATTTCCAAAGCTCAGCAGCGATCTTATGAGAATTTGGTGCTGATTCATAACAGTTTAGAAGAATTAACCGAGCAAAACTTACAGCAGCAGCAACAACAAGAGTTCCAGCCAAATCAATCACAACGTACTCCTCATAAAACGTTACCTACAACCCCATCTATCAATGTAACCAACCATGCAGAAAATGCTCTTTCTGCCGCTGCTACTGCCGCTGCCACACCATCTTTGTTTTCCGCTTCTTCATCACCTAGCGGTGGAAGATCGAGATCAACTAGTTTTAAGAATAACGACAGACCACAAATCAAGATTGAAGATACATCTTATAGTTGCAATAGCGAAAATGGTACCACATCTTCGACTCCAGTTTTTGTTTACAATTCTCCTGAGAATCAAACTTCATCAGGTGGTCTTAACAGTATGGGTTTACCCCACAGTGGTAGAGACCAATTGAACGTTGATGATGGCCATTCATTCTTGTCTCCACCTGACGATTCAGCGCATAATAAGATGAGACTAGGTCGGCAAAGGCGTCATTCAGATGCATCATCTACGTATCCCCGTTCAAGTTCTCGTTCACAGTCTCGTTCCCGTTCACACTCCCGTGCTCCGTCAGAAGATTCCGCTTACGATAGTGATGCATCCTTATCGAGGGAAAAATTATCCGAACTTGCGGCACCGCCGTCACCAAACAAGAAGGCACAAAAAAATCCGGCCTTGTACGCCTGCAAGATCTGTGACAAGAAGTTTACCCGTCCATATAATTTGAAATCACATTTGAGGACTCATACTAATGAAAGGCCGTTTTTATGTACCGTTTGTGGAAAAGCTTTTGCTCGTCAGCATGATCGTAAAAGACACGAAGATTTACACACCGGCGAAAAAAAATTCCAATGCAAAGGCTTTTTGGCTGATGGCGTCACTATGTGGGGTTGTGGTAAAAGATTTGCACGTACTGATGCACTAAGAAGACATTTCCAAACAGAGAGTGGTAAAGAATGCATTCGTCCTCTAATGGAGGAAATTGATAAAGAGCGTGGTATCAATTTGGAAAATGGTCAAAATTCGTTCTTACAGCAGTATGGATCTGGACAGCCACAATTTAGCGTTGAAAATGCAGGTACTGGATTAAGAACTGAGATTGATACTAGTGATATCAATGACTTTACATCTTTGCTTGATCAAATTTTGAACAGCCAAAGTTTGGCAGTCGCTGCTTCAGCAGGAACTCAGTCATCCAACAGTAACGATGAATGATCAGTTGGTCTTTTTCTCTTTTCTAATATTCTATTTCTATTTATTTTGTGTCTTGTCAAACATCACTGGGTCTTTCCCCTGTATTCTCTTTGAAGGATATTCTCTTAGTTTTTCCTACTATTATTTTCCTCCACTTTTCTTTTTTTTAATACTGTTTACGAGTACTGCTTGTCTTATTCTACTATTAATTCTAATGTACCTTACTCCTTTGACTATTTTCTGTTTCACTATACTTTATTGCTTATCTCTCTGCTATTTCATCGAGCCACAAACGTTTCAGTAAATTCTCCCCTTTTCTCCAGGCGCGTCGACCGCTCCGCATAGCGAAGAAAGAAAACCGCCAAAAGAAAAATTGCCCGAAGAAAAAATCAACCATGACGACTACAAATTTATTCTTGTGTTTTTCCACCTTTTATCCAGGGTTCATTCAGATGATTTGTTTAGATCCTAGTCCCTTTATAAACATAGAAAGCTGCTTTAAGTACACTCTAGATCAACTAGAATTGAAACAATTCGATTCCTGGGTGAAAAAACTATATTATATATCCTTTGGATCAATAAACTTAAAAAGGATTTCATTCTCCTTTAACGAGAGAGAAAAAGAGCAGTAGAACTTCCTAAGTATATACTAGAAGTCTGATGGTTCAAGATACAATTGAATCATTCCTAAATATATCATTGCTCTTTCACACAGTTACTTTATTTTCATTGCTTATAAGCCCCTCAATTGCATCATCGCTGGAATCAAAATCGGGCTCTCTCTCAGCATTAACCTTTGGTTTGTCATCATCTTTAGAAACTACAAAAGTGACTTTACCAATAGCTCATATAGCAGCAGCAGTTACTGCATCATCGTCAGCCACCAACTCATCATCAGCATCTTCTATTTCCAAACCTTGGAACTTAGTCCTGGTCACTTGTTTAACCCTTAGTGTCCTAGCAATTGCATCACAACAACTAATCTATCGTTCGGTTGATACCAAGAAATCAAAAACTAAAAAGAATAACAAAAGTAGAGTACTAAGCACCATGACCGGATTAGGTGAAAGATTCAGTTCAGCGCTCAGTCGTTCAGGAAGTGCATTTGGTTTCAATAATTTTGGATCACATGCTAATCTATCATCTTCCGATCCGGTTTATAAAGAGAGCTATCAAACCGCAATGAAGCTTGGTGGTTTTGTTGGTGGTTTGGTGAATGATGGCAATACCTGTTTTATGAATTCTGTTTTGCAATCCCTAGCATCAAGTAATGAGTTAATCGAATTCTTGAACAGTTTTACACAAGTTGATGAAATTGGGAAGGCTGAAAAGAAAAGTGCAAGAAGCCGTTTAATTAAACACTTAAAAGAGAACAGTCTATCTGAATCAAATGGTAAAGCTTCTGCTTTACCAATAGCTTCTTTTTCAAATGCATTGAACGAACTACTCTCTAAATTGAATAATAGGCACGGCGGGAGATCTCCAACTTACAAAACTAGATCTTTACTCAAAGCTATGAAGGATGGGCCAAATAAACACTCATTTTTGGGTTATAATCAAGAAGATGCACAGGAGTTTTATCAGTCTGTTATGAAGCAAGTTGAATTGGAATATGTTAAGCTTGGCAATGCATCCTCTACTGAATCCGTTAGTAGTGAGTCTTCTGAAAAGCAAAAAGAAGTTAGAGTTCAAGATACATTTGAGGACCCAAAACCTGATATGATGTTTGGTCTTGACAGACTAGGTGAAATTGGCAACATTTATATTCCAGCTAATCAAATCGATCCATCATATCCTAATGCGGAGTCTAAGGTTTATCCACTGAAATTGATTACACCAGTTGATGGTCTTCAATGTGAAAGAATTGGATGTACTAGATGCGGTGAAATTGGAGGTATCAGATATTCCGTAATTAGCGGTTTAGGGTTGAACTTGCCATCTTTAACTAAATCAAGCTATCAATTATTGGAATTACTTGATGATTGGATTCAGGAAGAAATCATCGATGGTGTGGAATGTAACAGGTGTGGTTTAGTTGAAATCAAGCATACCTTAGAAGAAAGCGTTAAAAAATACAAAGAGCTAGAAGATGAGGATGGAAAGATTTCTAAACTGATTGCCTTAACTTGTGCTAGAATTTCAGAAATTGAAATTGAGTTATCAAAGCCAATTATTAACGATGAAATTTACAAAAGATTGCATACCAAAAACAAAGTTCAAAAATCACAAAAGAGGAAGCAAAGCTTTTTTGCTAGACCTCCTCCACTACTTTGTATTCATATCAATAGATCAGTCTTTGATCCAAGAACTTACATGGTGAGAAAAAATAATGCTAAGATATTGTTCCCAATGAAATTAAGTCTAGCAGATTACGTTGCTGAACCAAGTGATATTAATATTGACGCTAGATTGCCATTTAGAAAACAAGACGAGCATGAAGTTGAAACCAAAATTGGAGCCACCTTTGAAGAAGTTTTAGCAGAAGAAGAAGTCTCTGAAAACGGTGGCGATAATATTCTTCTTCCAAATGGCAATTATACATCTCTGCCGCCTTCTGAAAGCCCGCCTCACGAAGACGAAGGAGAAGGGGAAGAAGAAGGGGAAGAAGAAGGGGAAGAAGAAGGGGAAGAAGAAGATCAAGAAGAAGATCAAGAAGATCGACAAGCGCAAGAAAAACAAGCGCAAGAGCAGGAAGAACAAGAGGACGGTATCAAATCATCTATTAAAAACGAAGGTTTGAGCTATTCTCTGAAATCGGTTATTTCACACTTTGGAACCCATAATTATGGACATTATATCGCTTATAGAAAGTACAGAAAAGTTTGGTGGAGAATCAGTGATGAAACTGTTCGTATTTCAAGTGAAGAAGAAGTTTTAAGTTCACAGGGCACCTTTATGTTGTTCTATGAATTAAGTCACAGAAACGATCCCAAGGATAACTACGACATTGAAATTGCCATCCCTGGTGACTCTGAAGGCGACGATAGCACTAGTGACAGTGATGATTGTAATAGGGAGGAGGATAATGAGGACAGTGATGCTGAAAAGAATGGTGATGAAGCTGAAACAGCCGAGGATATCTCTGAGAAAGATAATGGGCAAAGGGAGCTTATTTCTGTCCAAGAAAACTTATAGAAATAGAATATATCGAAAAACGCTTACTTTATAAAAAAATACTGCAATCATTATTTTCATCCTTTTTAGCTTTGTGATTTTTGTTTTTGACTTTCCGTAAACCAACTGTTTTCCTTATTCTATTCGAGTTCTTACGATTCATACGTTTACACTATTCAGTTTTATTTATATTCATATATTTTTTTGTTAAATGCATGCATTAAAAGAAGCTCTTTAAATCAAATGCTAGAAATTAAAGGTTTTATTATTAAGAGAATGAACAGTCTTCCTGGGGTTTCTCACATTAATGAAGAGTGTGTATAACTTCAAGAAGCACCAAATGCTCGAGTAACTAAACATCGTTGTAATCGTTCAAATATTGGGAATCCTTGGCAGCTTCTTTTCTATCGTTTTCCAATTCTTCTTCGATCAACTCATTCAAATCGTAATCATAACTATCAGGGTTTCTATCAAATTCTTGGATCTTTCTAATACCGGAACTTCTTTTTTTTAAACCACCAGTTACGTCTCCTTTCACCTTCATCTTTATTGGAATATCAGCTTCAGTAATGCTGTTCAATTTTGTGTAAACACCAGTACCGAAACTTTTGAAACGATTCTTTTTTTCAGAACCATTAGCATTGAGTTCAAAACCTTCCTGTTCGTCAGGTGGGATGTACCCACCGTAATCATCTTTCTTTTTGGGATTGTTAGTTTGCCCCTTGGATCCTTTCTTCAATTTCTTTTCCACGTATGCTGGGTTTCGAGTGTATGTGAATAAACCGGAGGCTTGGGGGAGGACGATGACCATCAAAATGACCATCACCATTGCTAGCAAGAGAACGAAAAACATGTCAAGCCTAGGTGGTTCGGGAGAAAAAGATGATATTCTTGCTGGCGCTTACTTCTACTTAGTCTCTGAATTTCTTCAACAGCATATATGTATAAAAAGCCAATTATAGGAAGCAACTTGGAGAGATGAAGAAAAAGCAAGCATTCATGAGCATCTGCTGCTTGTTCCTGATCATCCCGATCTCATTGAAATCAAGTTGGAATATTTGCATGCGCACTTTAATTTTAATAAGAGAGGTGCATTTTTGTATCCATATGTACTTTTTGACTTAATCTGTGGTTCTACTGAGGCAAACCCGGCTGGGAAGAGTTATGAATCCACGTTGAAATGGGCACAAATCAACAGCGTCTTATCCAATATTTAGAAAGCCTGCTTACTCAAATTCTATAAGGAATATACCATTTCAAAAATCAAAACAGCATACTCTATAGCTGTTTAAAGGGCATATCACTAGAGACAACTCGTTTTTTTTTCATGCTCAGTAAGATCCTTTGTTCGGAGATTACTATATGTTAACGTTAGCAAACCATCCAATTGTTTCGTACAGCTTAGAATCTAAACCTCATATTTACATATAGAAAGGTACTGATACATATGGTTTTGAATCTACAAAGAACACAGATAAAGATAAGATGGAGTCGAATTTCAAAGACATAAGACCTTTGCATCAACTGAATCTGTCCGATTTAGAGTCTGGTACTGGTATATCCGGTCACCTGCAACCAATAACATCAATACTTACAGCAGAAAGAACAGAAATACACAGCAAAACGGAAGAATATAGTGTATTGAATCCAAATTCAAGAGTACCTACTTTACCAACGCCCACATCGCAGCTTCCAACAAACGCCACAGCACAAAGTAACTCACAAAGGAGTTCACAAAACAGCCCATCAAAAATTAAGATTAAAATTTCATTGAAGGATATGAAAGTTTCCTCTCAAGAAGTTCAAGATGACACTAATAAGTCGGTGGCTAATAGTATAGGATCAAGCGCAACTGAATATACTTTTACTGGTTCCCCACCTTCAGAGAAAGGAAATGATGCGGCAGACGATGCAGACGATCCTGATTTCTCGGATCTGGATGCAAAGGAGCTCGATGCTATAGTGGAACTAGCGCATAACAAAAGGCTAGAAAGAATATCATTATCAGGGGCTGGTTCTTCAGTCGCCCCTGAAGACCAGAGAGCTCTACAGACAGAGCCAAATCACCAAAGATCTAACACTGAACCTGGAATTTGCTCGTCGTTATCGAGTGATGATTCATGTTCTTTTGATAATAGTATCGACGTTGGTGAATTGGATGCGATTGTTGAACAAGCACATAGTCAGAGAAATAAAAGATTATTTATAACAAACTCTCAAACTGGGGATGACATTCTCTCTCAAGAGAGAGTAGCATCCGACGAACAAAATAGATCTTTTGATCAAGAAACACCAGGAGATGGTGATCCAATTCGTGTCAATGAATTAGACTCAATTGCTGGTCAAGTACATAGTGCAAGAAATAAAAGATTATCATTAGGTAGCTCTCAAATCATCGAGAAGCCCAATGAACAACTGAACGCCAGAACAACTACCCTACGAAATCATAGGTTGGTTAGTTCATCAACTCCTGAAGAGGATGGATCAGTTTATCATAGTTGCGAAGGTTCACCAATAAATGAGAGCAAATCTGTGATTGTCACTTTGAAGCTGCCTGAATCCACCAGAATTGTGGGAAATACTGAGAACCTTGAAACAAGTATTTACAGTGAGGATGCTGATAATAATGATAATACTCCAAAGGAGGACAAGACTCCTAGAAATGAAACTAATGATCATCAGAAAACAATAAACCAGCATGAGTTAAGGCTTAGATCCACGACCAAAGCTAGAATTCTGGAACTTAATAGAATTTTGAGTAATCCTTTTCTACCAACCACATTAGCCCATAACATCATTGTTATCAACGATGATCTTTTGAGAAAAGTAGATGGGATGAACTCGAATTCTCTCTCGGGGGTACTGTCGCAATTAGAAACTCAAGTCGAATCATTTTCAAAGCTTCTCCAAACTCTTTCATCTGTAAATAATGATCCGCAAACCCCACCATATTTACAGAATAGGCTTCCAGAACAACTTCCAGCTCCTCCAGAGCCTTTCTTTCATCAATCGTCTCTATTTCAAGAGCAATCATATTCTCTGCAACCTATTCCATTGCCTCCACTCCCTCAGAATATACAAAATCTACAGAAACAATTACCAAATAACCAGATTCCGTACCAGCAGCAACAAATACCTCAACAGATTCATACTCCATTAGTGTCCCCACAGGGAATTCCGCAGGCATCATTGCAACAGCCTATTTCACATTCTTCAAATTCAAACTTCCCTGCTATTGGATTTCGTCCACCACGGAACCAACACCCATATCAACCGTATCAACCACCACAACCACATCCACATCCACAACAGTTTCAACAAATGTCTCAAGGTCTACCTCCTATTGTACAACAGCATCCATTCTACAACCAGCAAACAGAGGCTTCTCAGGGCTATCACGGAACCCCAGCAACTAGTCAGCTAGTTTCATACTCTCCTACTCAAAGTCAAGTGACTCTTACTACTCTTCCATCCTTTGCCACTTTAGTTGGATCAACCAACTCGCAACCTCAAAGATTAGGAAAATCCCCTGTAATTGGACCTCCAGCTATAAACGCAACACATTTGAAAAAGAAGTCCGAACATAAGGTATCGAAAACATTGAAAATAGCACATAAGGCAAGCGATAAGAAACTATTGGAAAAGAAAAAGGCACTACAAAAGAAGTTAGATAAAGCAAAGAGAAAAGTTTTTGAAACAGCTATTGAAGCATTACAATACGATCTACCAACGGAACATATGGTTCCAGTTTTTGCTAACTCTGCCTACACTAATAATCTGTCTACAAACGGTAATAATACTGAAAGCGGTGACGATGATTTAATTGAAGGATCTATGGTTATTTCGTTAGTTGATCCATTGTCTGGTAAAAGATTGAAAACTCCGCTAAGATCACGATTTTGTTCTCATGTCGATTGTTTCGATATGGATTCGTTTATTGAAATGAATTCTTTACTGCCTTTCAGAGTTGGTATTAAGCGTCAATCTCCTCCTGGATCCGATAATGTCCTTGCAATTTTGAGCGACACTAAGAGATTTCCATTAAACCCTGCTGTTCATAATAAAAGAACAATAGACTATAATTATAAAGCAAGACTGAAGCACAACAGAGAAAAACGTAAAAAGAATAACGACTTGGAGTTCTTCTGTTGTCCCATATGTAAGTTAGAATTCAGTATTAAAAACCCTGGGGACCTATATATTGTCGGTGAATTGAAAGATGTTTTACTACAATTAAGTGAGGATTCAATTATTGAAAAGATGGAAATATCAAATGATGGTAATTGGAAATTCCAGGAGGAGAAAAAAGTGATTGAAGAAACTCGGGTTGAGGTTGTTGAATTACTAGATGAGTCTGAAGAAGAAGAAGGTGAAATAGATATAGATAGAGCTAACAATGTCGCTGATAATGATAATGGAAATGGAGATACTGCCACAGCAGCATTACCAGCTTCTTCTGCTCCACTACATTCTTCTTCTCCGCATATTGATTTAAGTAATGTAGAAGAAGATCTGTTTGGAACTGATGCTTTATTAGAGGCATCAGCTAAAATAGACAAGGAAATTGCGGATGTTGTTGATCAAGTGTTTGATTCAGAAATTGGTGCTGACACCGCTAATGGTGGTGACATCATTGTTAATGATATCGTTCCACCCACTGGCCCAACCATGTCACAGCGACAACCAGATGTTCGAAATATGCTAGCTCAGAAACTGGGTCTCGGTGATAATAGACCCTACAACCCGGCTCAAGGAAATATGAGTATAAGGATGGGTTTACCAATGGGTATAGACTTGGGTATAATCAGACCAGATAACCAGTCCCCACCCCAAGTTCCTGAAGAGCCTGTTTTTTTTACTGGTAATGGTGATGAAGAAGATCCATTTGTGATTGATTAAGTGTTTACTTTGGTTATATATAACTTAAATTGAGTATCATTTGGTTATGGTAGTAATGAAGAAAACTTATTTATTGTGGAATTTTAAACTTACAGTATTCTGTCTCTATTTATGTCAGAAATTTAATACAATAGTGCATTTTTGTACTTCGATTTGCTGTATAGCAGTTGACCTAGAAGTATGGATACTAGTATCGAATAGGCATCTCGTATTCGGCTAATATTACTGGTCTATATGATACGGCATCAATTTCTGGAGAAGCTAAAGAAAAAAGAGCGAGGACTTTAACTTTTGTCTCCAGTTTCCTTTTTTCCTTGAGCTGCCCATTTTTGTGATATTCATAAAGCAGTAGGTTCGAACGCAAAAGAGTGTGAATTTGCTTCTTGAATTTGCTTCTTTTAATAGAAGCTCAAATTTTTTGCACTGGCTCTAGTTCAGCGGATACTTCTAATGGATTTGAGTATGAATTAAATTGAATTGCATATAATTACAGTTGCTTTTTCTTGTACTTTTCGTGTGAAACAATATGGATCATTTAAGATGGTATGGACCATTTGATTCTAGCAAATTTCATTTATTAACTAAAGTTTCCATTTCTACTGGTGTGTAACATCATTGCGGTAGCTATAGGAGGGTAAGGGAGACTTTTTGAAGTCGTTTGCGGGGGTTCCTTTATTCACTATAAAATAGCAATGATATCTTCCAATTTTATCTTTTGTCAGTATCTTCAGGCAAATATCAGCTTCTATAAAATATTAACTGTTAATTATACAAGCACAAGAATGATGATTAAATCATTATCTTTGTTTCTCATCTTTTCGACTCTTAAGGCAGCAAATTCTCTAGAATTATGGGTTAATTCCCATTCCTCTGAAATCAACGGTTTGGGAATCAGCTCTATTCATGAAGGAGCTGGTATCAACTATATGTTTTTAGGCTCAGGTGCTGAAACTTATGATTATGATGGCTCGGTTATTTCCAAACCATTGACTGGAGAGTATCGTCAGTATTTTCAGATATCCAATAACATTCCGCAAATGAGTGTTGGAAATCAAGGTTTACCAGTGTTACATTTCGACAGTGAAGGCATTTTATCTGTGGCTGGATCGGCTAAAGGGTTCTTTGCTTGTAAGAATACCGGTGATCCCTATGGCTATTCAAAAGATAGATATCAGTTGATGTACTATTCCACCAACCAAGCTCCAGACGGTTGTCTTGCACTTACTGTTTCAAATACCAAACCTGCGATCAAGACAATTCCAAACGCCTCATCAACCTCAACAAAATCTTCAACTCCAGCACCGACTCCAAATGGTAAAAAGATTACATTGAAGGCAAGATCTGAAGATGTTGACGATTTGAATAACAAAGGTATTGTTAGTTATCACGAAGGTGCAGGGATCAATTACTTGTTTGTTAATACTTTTGAATTCGGTGCTGAAGTTTATTATGATGAATCATTGTCTATGATTTATGCGCCATTGCCAGATACCTCTTATCAGTATTTAAGTATCGCTGATGGAAAGATTTGGCAGTTGGCTGTTCTAGAGTCATTTGATAAATTTACTATATCTGATGGCTGTTTGTTGTTGAATGGAAGTAATGACGGATTCCTTGGCTGTAAAAATACTGGTGATCCATATGATTATTCCAAATATATGTATCAGGTTATGTACACTACGGATGATAGTCCACCAGGTAGTTGCTCCTCTATTTGGATAGAAGCTTCGTATGTTTAGATGTCTAAACACATTGACTGTTCTTTTCTGTTTTTTTTTTGCTTTTATAATTTTTTTGATACTATGAAAATTCTCAAAACGATAGTTCGGTAGATGAAAATAGCTTGAGTAAATTTTATGGGAGAAGGCTACAGATATCTGAGATGGAAGAAGAGACAATGGTTAAATAAATTCTAGTATAATGTTATTGGGAGCTTATCATGGTAAACAACAATAAAGTAAGGATATAGTTAACAGTAAAGTGTAAAATAATGCTTATGAAAATTAAGATCAGAAATGATTGACTTTTGCGTGGAAAAGTAAAAGATCCACGCAGGATTGAAAAAGGTGGCTAAACACGGCTTACATGAAGAAACCAGCAGCAATCAAAGCAAACACAGAGGTCAAGCCCTGGGACTCGACAAACGCAGCACCAGCAGAAGATGATGAAGATGAAGTTGATGAAGCAACGAATGATGAGGATGCTGCTCTAGTGGCTGATGAAGAAGAAGAGGAAGGTGATGATGCTGAAGATGACGATGACGCTAATGAACTTCCTGAAACACTAGTTGAAACGTAATAAGCGTCAGCTTCGCAGTTAGCTTGAGTATCAGCATTGAAACCATAAGCTGACCCAGCACCATTATCAAAGTATGTTTGAGCACCAGATGGAGTATCTGGGACATTAATAGAAAAGTTCCAGCCAGTTGGACAAGGCGAATAGTTGTAAGTGGCCGCACCAGCATTACCAGTTGGATTTTTAGTGGCATTGTATTGTCCTTGTAAGTTGTAGAAGTCAGTTAATTTAGTGACAGAGTTACCATCAGAAGAAATGTTAACTAATCCATAGTGTGAGCCCTCTTCGGAGTATTCATAAACTAAGCCACCAGAGAAAACAGAAGCCATGCTGTTCGAGTAAATTGAACCGATCTCAGTGAATGGTCTTGAACCGACAACTTCATTGCAACCGAACTCAGATAAAAAGATTGGAACTGAGAATCCGGAGTACATAGCAACTTTGTCTTTGTAACCAGAAACAGTGTATGAAGAAAGACCACACCAAGAATAATCGTTAACACCTAACATGTCAATTCTGGCATCGGAATCGTTACCACAGTTGAAATATTCGGCTAATTCCAGTCTAACTTGGGCAACGTCAGCAGCAGAGTAACCAACCGGAATCTTTCTTTGATGTCTAGCAGTTTGATACTTCTTCATATCTCTGACAACGGCTTTAACATACGGGGCAGTGAACAATGTGTCAACGTCGTTGATGACTTCGTTACCAGCAAAGAAACCTAAAGTGTTGGAGTAAGTTGAGAATTCATCCATAGTGGCAAAGATGTTTTGCAAGTAATCAGCATTGTAAGAGCAACCTGGATCAATTCTTGAAATTGAAGCACCAGGCGTGTTAACATCTAAGATCAAGTAAATACCGGCATCGGCCAGCAATTCCATACATTTTGAGTGATCTTCGGCGTTGTCGACAGAATAAACTCTAATGGTGTTTAAACCTAGATCTTGGAAGATAGGAATATCTCTGGAACAAATATTGACATCAGCTAATGGATCAGATAAATTTGAAGACCCACCTGGTTGGTAATCGACACCTCTAATGTAAAATCTTTCACCGGTTTCGGTGTTGTAGAAAGCATTACCAGTTACATTGATAGCAGGTAATTCAGTAGCAGCTGAGACCAATGAAATGAATGATGCTAAAAGAATGGAGAACTTCATATTGATATATTATCGATTACAAAAATGAAAGCAGTTGTGACTAACGATTATATATACGAATCTTAGATTTAATATTTGGAAAATCTTTATCTTTCAGCTAGAGCAGATTACCGAAAATGTCCAAGTTGAGAGTGAGTAAACAAAACAAACGAATGAAATGAAGAAGAATTCTTTTTAGCTTTTAAAGAGAGACTTATCAGAAGTTGATTTTAGTATATCAGATACATAAAAATACATCAAATACTAATTATGGTTCTCTAAAAGAAGTGGGTGGTAACACGGTAAAAGAGACGAAAAGATTGCATCAAAAACGAAAACAACAGACAGGTGCTCAGAGTGAGTGGATCAATAGAAACGGGAACAGAACTCGGGATGGAAAACTTTTTCAGAGGGTGTGCGGCTCATTATTGAACTTCGTTGTGTTTGTTTACTTTTGGTGGGCCATGAGCATTGCTAATTGACTACTGATCATAGACAAGACTACAGTTGTGGAACGTGTGCGTATAATATGGTGTGTATGGTTATGTGGAGGTTAACAGTAAGTAAAAATGATACAATAATCAGGCATCGCTGTTGTTTTAATATACTCCTGCGTAGCAAGTTCTGTTTGGGTACAAAAATCTATACAAATAAGATGCCACTACAAAGGATTTGAGATGCTTATTCCTTATAATCGTTTTCAGCTTCTGATAACTCCAGACTATCCGCCTCTACCGCATCTGCAGACTCAGTATTTTGCTGACTATGAGCTGGAGATTTTAGTAGTCGGTCCTCCACTTCCTTTTCAGTGTTTTGTTCAGCCTCCTCGACCTCTAATCCAGTATAAACACCAATTTCGGCGTCTGCTAATGTAGTTTTTGTTGCAGAGGGCAGAGAATTGGCAGAAACTTGAATAGCCTCAAAATTTACATCTTTTTCATCCTCTTGCTCCATAAGCTTTTCTTCGGCTAGAGCTTCGTCCCCACTTTCTTCATCAACATTCATTTTCTCAGGTTCACTAATATCATCACTCAATACTTCTCTAACCGAAACCATGTCTTCAACAACATCCTTATCAGTTTCACTGGCAGCAGATTCAACTTCTTTGATCTCTTCAACAACTTCACCACGAAACTTGACAGTCCATAAATCTTCGCAGAATAGATCGAGCTTCTTGATATTTCCCAAACTTTCATCGTTGACAGTAACTGTGTCTTTAACACTGTTGGGTAATTTACGTCCTCTTGGACCTTTAGCTCTACTTCTTCTAGCATCAGTAACTTTTTCAGTTGGCTTTGTGACTTCCTTGAACTCAGATTCCTCTTCAACTCCATTGCTATCATCTTTTTCGTCTTCTTCAGTGGTTGGTCTCTTTATAAGAGAAGGTCCTCCTCCCATAATAGCACCTGGGGGTGCCATACCTGGCAGTGCGAAGCCTATCATACCATTCAAGTTTCTGGCAAAAGGCGAATTTATCTTTCCAAAAACTCTGGGAGCAGGAATTTCGCCTTCCAAGTCATCTGTAGTTCTAGTTTCATCGTTATCGGTTGTGGGCTTTGGTTTCGGTTTAGGGTTATTTGGTAGTCCTCTAGGTAGCATCATCATATCTTGATCTTGCTGTTGTCTTTGAGCAAGCATTTGTTGGAAAGCTGCAATCTTAGAGGATGGTTTTTTCGGAGGTGGCGGGGCTCTCTTGGATTTAATTTGTTGTTCAATAGAAGCGGCTGCAGCATCTTCTTTCTTTTCTGTTACAACCGGTTTATCTTCTTTATTTTCTTGACTACCAGTCGATGGTTCTACTTCTATTGCGGCGGCTGTTTTCAAATCATCAGAATTAGGATCAAGCTTAACTGGGTCAAGAGTCGCCGAGTCATTGACAGTAGAGTTAGTTTTCATCTTTTCAGGACTTTTCTCATCATAGATATCTAAAATCGTATCATAACTTGGAGTTTTAGGTTCATTTGATTCTAGTTCAAGTTGTCGGGTGACTATTGGCAGAGGAGCTGGCCTTGATCCAGGCCTACGAGAAGGAACAACAGGTTCGGGTGAGATTTTGAGTGTTTCTTCTTCGGATAATGTTCCAGAAATAGCCGATTTCTTTTGTGGTCTTGAAGAAGGGATTGATGGGAGATCTGGCGTCTCAGCTGTAGTAGCTATGTCATTTGATAATTCTTTCTCGCTCGTTAGTTCCGAAATCTTGGCTTTTTCTTGGTTATCAATTGAATTCTCTGATGTCTTTTCCAGTTCGTCAGCTGCATTTTCTTTCTCTTCTTCTAGTTTCGTTTCCTCTGGTGTCATCAATTTAGCCGGTCTGTGTGATGGAACAACAGGAATTTGCTTAATTGCAGTCGGAATCTCTGAGTTAATTTCGGCTTTGGCCTCGGTAACAATATCATCATTGGCATCATCCTTAAAGTTGCTAGGTTCTTCCTCCAATGATTTATCATCTTTTATATTTGAATCTTCTTCCAAGTCGACGGTGTTCTCTTCATCCTCAACTTTATCATCCAATCTCAAATTTTCTTCAATTTTCTTACTTGGTCTAGTTGAAGGAACGATTGGTGATTCTGAAGAACTTGAATCTTCATAAACCTTTCGTGGTCCTGTACTTGCAATGTTAACTGATTCAGCTCCACTTGAAAGGGGTCCTTCCGTTGAAGAACCAGTTGGCCTATTTGGTCTATGTGAAGGTAGTTTTGGAATTGTTTCTAATTGGGATGCATCGAAATTGGAGGTCGTTTTTGATGGGGCAAACGGCAATGGTGATTGATCAAGTTTCCTTCCAGGTCTTGAAGAAGGAACAGAAGGTATTGGTAGTGCAGTAGTTTCAGTTGAATCTTTGGTATTGTCTATTTCTTCCGATAGATCCACTGAAAGTTGGTTGGTTTTCAGTGGTGCATCTTCGGCGACCTCAACTTTAGCACCTGGTCTCTGTAACATAAATTAAAAATACCGTAAATCATTTGTATAATTGATTGTTAGTATTATGTATGTTCTTATCAAATGGATTCATATCATAATTCAAGGGGATTTAGGATGAGATAGAACTTACGTGTTTTGGAACAGCTGGTAGATCCATAATGGTTGATTCAGGTTTTAAAGTCAAAGAAAGAAAAGCTGATAAAGTGTCTTTGAAAAAGTTAACTGACAGAAAGGTTGGAATTCCAATTGAACGCTAAACAAATAAATTGGAAATGTATTTATGCTGTTAAGATGAGATCAAATACAAAGTTCAAATACAAAGATCAAATCATAGGAGGACCCAAAGCCTGCTTCCAAACAGAATCCAGTTGATGAGGAGGTCGTGTACGAAGTGAGAAATTCTCAGCAAGGTTTTCGCAACCAAATCACTGTCATGAATAGAAAGTGTAGATATTTTTAGTCTCCTGTTCGACTGAAGACAGAAATATAAACAATAATCGTGAAGTCTTTTCCAAGAAATTCAAGATCAAGGTGAATACCTTGAAAGAGTATAACAAAATCAAACTACGATATACATCAAATCATTCGAAGTACATATAGAGCTACAGAAAGGAATCAAAATTGTGATTTGATTATTGATTGAAATCATTTACTGAATCAATAATAGAATGATTAAACTCACCTACAATCACAAGGCGTGTCATTCAAATTGATAGCATCTGAGAAAGTTTTAGGAAACTAAATGTTAGAGGAAAAAGGCTTCAACATAAGCAAACATAAAAATTCAATAAAGACAGAGAGTTTTATTGAAACGAGCTCATAATTCATGAAAATTTTCTATATCTTCTTGAATAACTATCTTCTGAATATAGGGTGGTTTATTTTATAATTTAAACTTATTACGGTAAACTGAATTGCTTATAAAGTTGTAAGAAGGCTCTTATAAAGGGCAAAATGATTGTACAGCAAAATATATTACCCGCTATCAAGGTACAAAGTAATCCCGGAATCCGGAAAAACTGTCAGTTTGTCCGAGCGGTTAAGGAGAAAGACTTGAAATCTTTTGGGCTTTGCCCGCACAGGTTCGAATCCTGTAGCTGACGTTTCCTTTTTGAAGTTCTAAAGTGTAGTTTTTAGCTTTGGTCTTTGGATTGACTATAACATAACATCTACTGCTGAAAACGAAGAACCTAAGAGTTTTTTTAAAGTCTATTATAAAAATCTATGTACCACTGTGATTTGCATATGTTATGCTATAACTGCTTCAATTCATTTCTTTAATAATATTTTTCTTAATACCTTGATTAATAACACTAATCAAAGAATTGAAACTGGCCTTACTAACATCTTCATCGATACCAACTCCCCAAACGTTTAACCTGTCATCGATCTTACAATTAATATAACAGACGGCTTTTGATTTCGATTCTTTACCCAATGAATGTTCATGATAATTAATAACTTCGAACTTTGATTTGAATTTTTTATTTAAACCATCAGTGAACGAAGAAATTGGCCCGTTACCTTGACCAACAATTTCGTAGTTGATTGTGCTTCCAAAATTCGTAATTGATGCCTTTAATTCTCTCGTTTTATTATCTTTGTTTAATAATTGATAGTCGATTAGTCTAAATAATGAACTTTCAGGTATCAGGTTTTCATCATCTTCGTAGTTATATAGTAAATATTGATTCTTGAACAAATCCATGATTTCATTAGTTTTCAATTCTCTACCTTTATACTCAGTTTCTTTTTGAACAACACTTGAGAAATCAATTTGTAAACCTCTTGGTAAATCTAACTCCATATTTCTCAAAATAATCCACGATGCACCACCTTTACCAGATTGTGAATTGACTCTAATAATAGCTTCATAATTTCTACCGATATCTTGTGGATCTAGTGGTAAATAAGGAATATTCCAATATGGATTCTTATCCTTTTCGTCTTCGTACAGCTTGAAACCTTTCTTAATAGCATCTTGATGAGAACCGGAAAATGCACAAACAACAAGTTGTCCACCGTATGGTGCACGGGCATGAACGGGAATTTTGTTACATTTTTCGACAACGTCAATGATCGAACCAATATCAGAAAAATCTAAATTTGGATGAATACCCTGAGTATACAAGTTCAATGCTAGAGTAACGATATCAACATTACCTGTTCTTTCACCGTTACCAAACAAGCAACCTTCAACTCTATCGGCACCTGCTAACTGTGCCAATTCAGCGGCGGCAACAGCACAACCTCTGTCGTTATGAGGATGCAACGAAATGCAAATTTTTTCTCTTTCTGAAATATTTTTAGAGAAGTATTCAATTTGGTCAGCATAAACGTTTGGAGTTGTCATTTCAACAGTTGCTGGCAAATTGAAAATAATTGGATTTTCTACGCTTGGCCCCCATGCAGCTTTAACAGATTCACAAACTTTAATAGCAAAGTCAGGATCGGTATCGGAGAAAGTTTCTGGTGAGAATTCAAAAGAAAAATGAGTTCTTGAATTTGCTGGGTCACCTTTTGTTAAAGATCTAACTAATGCAGAGCACTCAGTGGCAAGTTTCAAAGTTTCGTCTTTAGTCAATCCAAATACAACATTTCTAAAGCAATCGGAAGTCGCTAAATAAATATGAACCGTCGCTCTTTTAGCACCTTTTAAGGATTCAATTGTTCTTTTAATCAAGTCAGGTCTACATGGTGCCAAAACTTGAATCGAGACATCATCAGGAGCATTTTCGACACAGTATCTGGTGAATTCGAAATCAACTTGTGAGGCAGATGGGAATGCAACCTCGATTTCTTTGAAGCCAATTTCAATTAGCTTATGGAAGTACATTTTTTTCTCTTCAAATGACATTGGGTCCGGTAACGATTGATTACCGTCTCTTAAACCAGTTTCCAAAAATCTAGGTGGCTTTTCAAAAGTTTTATTGGGCCATTCTCTATTCAATAGTTTGATAGGCTGGAATTTCTTGTATTTCTTGGATGGATCTTTCAACATTGGCATCTTGATTTCTTATCCTATCTTTTCTTATCTTCGGCACTGTGAGTTCTTAGTTATATATAATTTTGAAAATGTAGCTAGTTTTTAATGCAGTTGAATTAAAGAGGAATAATCTATTATGATAAATTAAATTGGCCTGTATTTGAAAGTGAAGAGAGAGGAACAAGTTTGAAAAAAGCAGTGTGAAAAAGGCAATGTGAAAAAAGCTAACATCCAAGCGAATCTGTGGAGAAGAAGGATGAATATGAAAAATGAAAATGAGTAAAGTAAAACAATACAGTTCAGAAAACGTGAGTCACCAGTTGGGCTTTCTGGTGCGGAAGAAGGGAAATTGTTAGTGGTGTAAGGCCCCAATACGATGCGTGCCTGCAGAGGATACTTTTCCTCAATTAGGGGGATGATCGAAAAAATGTAATCAGATTGATTCTCTTTGGAAGTGATATAGATAAATATACTAGATAGATGCATAATTTATAAATCAAAATAGTAATACTACTAATAATATTACTATAATTATTACTACTAGTACTAATAATAATACTTCTACTACTCCTAATAGTAATACTACTACAGCTAATAATATAATATAGTGGTAGCAAATTATAATACACCCAATAACCAATTAATTAACCAATAATCAATATATCCTTTTCTTGCTGAATCAATTTATAGCGTATTCTTTCGCTTTATGAGCTGGATGAGCTTAGCGTCGGTGAAACTGCATTACCAGCATGTAATCTCTCCTTTTCTTCCTCATCTTTATCTTTGTCGCTATCGTTAGCTTCACTGCTCCCCCCTACAGCACTGGTATTTATTGTTCTTACTTGCAATCGTTGTTGGAATTGGAATTGCTGTCTCTCTTTCTGTGATAAATGGATCCCTAATACATTTGCCTTTTCTTTATTTCTCACACCAGTACCATCATTAATACCACCAATAACATTACTTATCGTAGTTTTATAATTCAGCAATGATCCTACTCTTTTTGGAATTTTTTGAATCAGTGATTTTTTTTTCAACTTAACATCATCATTTTTGTAAGCTAACTTTATACTGGATTGATTAATAACCGTCTTTCTATTATTCCTGTTAGAAAATTTGGCATTTTTATAGGTCTGATTGCTGTTGGTTTTCGCTAACGTGTCTGGTTGTTTACCACTATAAAACCCATCTAACCAATCTCTATATTTATCGAAATTATCAAATTCACTATAATCTTTAATTGGAGAATGAACTCCATTGTCCTCATTGGAGTTAGCATTGCTGTATTGAGGATCAGTATTGAAACCACAGGATAATTTTGTTGCATCACAAATTAATCTTTGAGCTGAGCTTATTGAATAGTTGTTAATGAATTTTAAATCTTCGTATTTAATTAAATCAACTGGCTGAAAAGTTGCACATAGCATTATATTGAATTGATTGGACTTATTTGAAGACGATCTTTGATCTGAACCATTCAGTTGTTTTTTAAAATGTGATAATGTACGATAAGCCATATTTTCAGTAACTCTTCCTTGTAAAACAACAGCATAGCCTTCCGGTAAAGAGTTATCAAACGCACTTAATGACGCTGTTGAAGAAGGGAGTGATGACGACGACGGCGCTGGTGGTGAATGTTGTTGAGCAGTTGCAGTTGATGTTCTACTGAGTGGTCTCGATTCTGGCGATTTAGTATTTGTTGTTGTTGTAGGATGATACAATGATGTAGAAGACGATACTGAAAAAACTTTAACAAGACAAATGTATGGGTATGCAATAGAATTTTTTCTCATTATCAAAGGACTTGCACTTGATGATGAAGAAGAAGATATGTTGATTTTTTGTCTTTTTGATGAATAATATTGTGGTTGCGGATGGTGAATACTATTATTAAATCTTTGATTTCTTAATTGGGTTTGTTGATTATTGCTTATTTTTGGGATGTTTTTAGCAAAATGGGCAATTTCATAATCTAAACAGACTTTTAAATCAAACCCTGAAATTGCACTTATTGCCTTTAAAGTTGACTCATTTGTCCAGGCTTGATAAACAAATGGTAATAAATCTTTACAATCTCTCAATTTTGGTGATTCAAAACAAATTTTTGATCTATATTTATTACATTTAGAATGCTTACTGCTATGAATAGTGTTGATGTAATTAATTAGTTCCCATTTCATTATTTCTATGCATGATTGGTTAAACAATGGGAAGCTTCCATCACCAATCATTTCTAAGGTATGTTCTGCATTATTGAGATTGAGTACATGGTTAATATTGATTGATTTTATTAAGTTTGAATTTCTATAATTTAAATGTAAAGTTGGATTGAAAACAGGGTATAGAGAATTACTTAAAGATGAAGGAGAAGTTAAATCAAAAGCTGGTCTATGTGGTTGTAAATATGGCGTTGATACATTTGAAGAGGTTCCTCCACCAATCGGGGTTCCTCCTCTTGTCATTTCGCTTTTTGTTGCAATTGGCTCTGTTGGTATTGCCGTTTCTCTTGGTATTGGTCGTACAGTTCCACCATCTGGATATGTTGATGATGCTGGGGAGTTGTATAATTTTCGTTTACCATCCTTTGCCATCATGGCTATTTGTTGTATCAGTTATCCAACTTGATTTATTAAAGTTCACTTCAAAGAAGAACAGGTAGAAGAAATTATTTGTGAAGTGTGTCTGTATCTATATATACTAACAGAGATGAGTTAATTCATAGATCTTAACAGTAAATGACGCATATATATGAAAGAAGCAAATAAAAGAGATATCTATTGGAAGTGAAATTAAACTTAATTAGTTGAGGATAGTTCCTTGTATGAGAAAGAGAATATACTAGGAAACTAATGGCAAGTAAAAATCCATGAAAGGCTCTACCACGTTATTAGCATATCGATATAGTTTCCTAGAATAGAAAGAAGGGATAAATGTGAATAGATTGGAGTGAAATTAGTAACAAGCAAATCAAACAAATAAACAAATCTAATAAACTAGGAGACTAGCACAACGGGAAAAAACATCAAGAGATGGAAACAAACCACAACGCCGTCAAATAAAATTTCCGCGGCGTATTACAATACCCCATTAGGTAAAGCGTCCCTTAGGGGTATAATTGTTATATAGGCATGTTTATGGGCTATTATTGCCACACAAGACAATACAAGACAAGGGCTTACGAGCGTATAGCTGCACAGTTATATATATATTCATACAAGAATTCACAATTAGACATACAGTTCTATCAACCGTATAGAGTAAGACAACTGGAGCAACAAAAGGTATTCGATTTATAGAAACAGTCTGGATTATTAATGAGGGCAGATTATGCGAGGCAGTTTTTATCAATAAAACAAAGAGAGGCACTTTAAGTAAAGTTGCCTCGAAGTTGCCCAAATATAACAAGGGATATATATACAAGTGTATTTATACATTTTTGGAATACGGCGGTGTGTATGATGAGTACATATATTTATACTTATTTAGGAGGTTGATTTCTAATTCCTATTACAGCTGTTTCTTTGATAAGATAGGTAGATAGGGAGGGAAATATACGTCTTTCCGACATATGGATATGCTTCGAACCTTTTCAATAGCCTATAGATAATTATTGGATAAAATAGGTTTGAGCAACCGTATGGGCAGTAACCTAAGCTAGATGTACCCATGAGAACTACAATATTCTAATACCTAGTTCGAAGTCGTTTAGCTATCACGTGACCACTATTTTTCAGTTTTTTCGGAAGCGAGCAGAACTGAAACCTTTCAAAATAGCCCGATCTAGGAAATTTGAGCCCTATTTACTCAAATATCCGACGGATTTGATAACAAACATTATATGTAATTTAAGAAGTATTTATTAGTCTCAAAATAGGGCCAAAATGAAATTGAATCCATACTATGCTGTAGTATTAATATTTTGAATAACGGTATAACTCTATACTTTTTAATACGCTGAATGAGATCTCGAAAACAGAACGTGTAAAAGATTCTCAGCCTCGGCTGAGGGTGTTGAGAGATGGTTAGAAGCGAGTTGAAAGATTTGTATCGATTACATAATCTGCTGTTTACTATCACTACTGTACAGTGAGTCTTTGGTGACTTTAAAAGCCCAGTTCTTGGCTTTTCTTTTCATAAATACACCCTAACAAACATCTGAACGATTTATGTATGGTGGGTGCATTCTTAGAATGAATGTTTAACATATCTTTAAAGAATGCGTACTAGTTTTGTAATAATATACATACAGACACAACAAATGAGCTCTGTACTGATTGGTTACATATAAACCTTAAATTTGTTCCTAAAAGGGAAATCGCGATGGATTGAATAAATCAAGGCCATCAAAGAAATGAACATTTATATGAATATTCAGGCTCTATTACCTTTCAGGAGGCATAATTTGACTTATATATTTATCTTACAATCTGTTTTTTCAGAGTATTAATAAAGCATTCTCAAAGATCAAATTACCATCAATATGAGTGTTCCAAAAAATTTAAGAATTACAACACCGAACCAAATAACTTTAAAAGACGGTACAATTGCAACAATTTATCCAATTAATGAATTATCAGAATGCCCCAAAAAGTTATTTAACTTAATTCATAGAATTTATAACGACGAGGTTTTATCAGGTCAAACATTAGCACAAATTGAACCTCTAACAGAAGCGGAATTCGGAGACTACTATTTTCCACATTTTGTTAGCGTTATGATCTTAGGACCAATTAAAGAAAATCTACTAAAAGATCTTGATCTCGAAAAAGAAGAATTTGAAGATATTTTTATGGGTTGTAATTCTATTAAACCTAATTATCCAGGCAGATCGGCACATTGTTGTAACGGAAGCTTTTTAGTTTCAAATAAATTCAGAGGTAAAGGTATTGGTAAATCCTTAGGTGAAAATTATGTTTTAACAGCACCAAAATTAGGCTTTAAATACAGTGTATTCAATTTAGTTTATGAAACTAACGTTGCAAGTAGCAGAATCTGGGATTCATTAGGATTTGAAAGAATTGGAAGAATTAAAAAGGCCGGTAATTTGAAAGGGTTGGGTTATGTTGATGCAATTATGTTCGGATATGAATTTTAACTAACAGCCACCAATTGAAAACTGCTTGATGACAATAATGTGGGTAACAGTGGATAGACCAGGATAAGTCATGCCACTTTGATACATATAACGAAGAATATATGTAGATATGATAGATAGAACCGTTAGATATATGATATGACACATCGCTTATAGGTGTAGTATAATATGACATAATCACTGACTAATCAACAAACCGGCTTGCGGTTTTTTCCGGGTTTTCTTTTACCTCCAATTTATCCATTGAGGCAAGAAAAAGTTAGTCATACGTACTTCTTAAATCAGTCATAAGCCATGATTCATTCACCTATACAACTTCATCTTTGCCATTTAGCTATATAAATACAACCCCATCCTTTTATCTTTTCACTTGAAATTTATTATAATTAATTACATCTTGTTTATACTGGAAGACTTGAAGTTCCGTTTTACATTTAATTGTTCTAATTAATTTCATTTAAAACTTTACATCTCACTCACCGGCCGTCCTATCACACATCAATCAACTAACTTACTACTATCACTATACCTATTACCACTTTTTGCTATTTTTTGCTATCAACTGCTTGTTTCTATTGTCACCATTACATTACTATCAGGATGTCTTCTTTCAATGTTTAAAAAATTTAGTTTTTTTGAACGTTCCTCATTATTATTGCGTTATTAGTTATTCATTACTATTATTATAAAGATTTCTTAATCCAACTTAAGTTATACAAATCTTTTTAAATTATTATTCATCAACTGGATAAAGAAATCACATTTTTTCTCAAGATCATTTGCTAGCTTTAATCCTTAAGCAGCTTGTACTTGTCACATCATTATTTTTTATTTTTCTCTTCTGCTCTCGGTTATTTTTTTAGTATAGGATTTAAATTGGGCTTCCTTTTTTTTTCGGAATATCTCCTATATTATCGGTTTTATTAAATTTTCACTTATTACATCATATTATCAGTCTATATTTTATATTCTGATTCATAATTTCTAACGGCTTTTTTTTACTTTCTACAGCTCTCTCTTTTTAAACAGCAACAACAGACAAGATGCAAAATTATACCTATTCAAATACAAGGATTAGATCCTCAAATTATCAACCTTCAATCATGAATCAATATCATTCAGATGACGATGACCTACCTGATTTAATTGATGACTCTTCGTTATCATCGGATAATGGGCCTGAAACTGAATCCGAATCCGAGTCAGATAATGAAGTTCAAATTTACAAATTGTTCAAGAATTCAAACAACCGATTAAAATTGATGAATTTAATAATTTCAATAATATCAAATGAAATCGTCAATGAATTGTCAATCAATGAATCAATAAATGCTGATCACAAAGATTTATTAGCCAAGAGAATTTCTAGATTCTTGAAAAACTTAGTAATTAGGTTCAATTTATCATTAATTAAATTGATTAAGAATTTAGTTTTATTCAAGAAATTGATTACGGCTACTATTAATGATGCAAACGACAGTAACGAGTTAAGCGTTTCAAAGATAGAAAAATATCTATTCTATTCGTTCACAGTTGGTTCATTAATTACCGTCAACGAATCGCTTAATTTATCGTTGATCAATAGAATCAATTACTTACAGTTATCAAAACTAACAGGATTGAAAACCACAGAATTGAAAATTAATTTGATTAAATCAATCAATAAATTCAACAGTTATAATAATAATGAGGATAGAATTGGATTGAAACTGAATGAATTGAACGATCTAAAGTTTGAATTGCTTAATAAAGTTAAAAAGTACGTTAAGGTTGTTTAAATTTGTGCTTCTTATATTAGCACCTGATATATATTATATTATCTTATATTATACTGTGTATTTTTAATCAATATCTTCTTTTCCGACTAGTCACTGCCACTTGCTTGATTTTGATTAAAGTAAAGTAAGCTTAGCGCCACAGTTAATTTTAGTTTGTAGCGCATTTGAATCGATTCTAATAATTTTGCTTCCCTCAACTTCATCACTTTATACGATTAAAAAAGAGCCATATAATACTGTATAAGATTGTCATATTAGCATATATAATATCTCATAATATAGTACCACATACAGAAATATAAGCATAATGGAATCATCAGGAACATCCGCTGAATTTTATTACCACGATAACGATCCATCAACTCCGATGACGGATCCTCATCATAGTGGTAAATCATGTCCACTTGAAGAACTTTCTAAAATAGGCGTTATTTACAAACATTTGAAAACAATGGAAGAGGTTAACGAATTGTCAACTAACCGTAATTATAAAAATCGTGATGAAGTTAAGCTGGATTCGTTGTTAACCCCAAATTTGGATGAAAAATTGGAGAATTTTTATAGTGAACATTTTCACGAAGACGAAGAAATTAGATATGTTTTGGACGGTGAAGGTTATTTCGATGTTAGAGATTTAAATGAGAACTGGATTAGAATCAAATTGTCCAAGAATGATTTGGCTATTTTACCTGCTGGTATCTATCATAGATTTACACTAACTTCTACGAAATCAATTCATGCTTTAAGATTATTCAAAGATGAACCAAAATGGATTGCTTTGAATAAAGGTAGCCCTGAAACTGTTGATAATCCATATAGAAATGAATACCTCAAGAGTGTTAAGTGTTAGTATTTGTGTCATTTAATTCATTTAGCTTATTTATTTGTGTATTATGATCTTATATTTAGTTTAAATGAAATCTACTTGTTTGTTCCAAATTGCTCCAAACAGCCCGCCACAAAATTAAAAGAAAATGATAAAAGCGCTTTGACAAATTCACTTCCCCTCATTATTTTACTCTTTCTTCACAAACATTTCGTTTTCTTTCATCAAACCACTTTGTCCTCAATATTAATAGTAAATAATCATAAAATGTTCATGATAAACACCAGAATTCCTAAACTATTATCCCACTCTTCAATAATACTACCTTCACTCCAATTAAAAAGACAGTTTTCATCATCTTTAAGACAGAATCTCCTCTATAAATCTCAACCAAAGTTAGAGAAGAAAAACCTAGCGAACAATAAAATACAACTGAAACAGAAAACAAAAGAACTAGAAGAAGAAAAACTACTATCAAACAAATGGTATTTAAAAACACCGAATATTTTGAAACCATGGATGAAATCGATGGTTTTACACCCGATTGGATTCACTCTTTCATTCACAATAATTCATGAATTAACAGCAATAGTACCATTTGTTACATTCTGGTACATTTTCATGAAATTCAATTACATTCCAGTGGAACTGCCTGAAGAGTTTATAGTCAAAGGACTGAATATAATCACTGATAAGTTAACAAATTCAACGATAAACATTGAAAATAAAATTGAATTTATAACAGCCGGCGCAAACAGTTATGCATTGACTAAACTGTTGTTACCTATCAGGATTCCATTGTCTTTTTTACTTGCTCCTTCGTTTGATAAGTGGTTTATTAGACCATTAGGTAGAATTTCCAAAATTTTGGCTAATAAATTCACGAGAGGAAAGAGTAAAAATGTTGCGGTTAAGAAAGATGATGAACCGATTTGATTAGTGAATATTACTTTGGTGCTATAGAAATATTTATATAGATTTATATATTAAATAGATAAATGTATTTTGGATTTTGTATACAGTAAATTGACTACCCTAATCAAAGTTGGTGTATTGAATGAACAAGAGCCAGATAACAGAAATACTTGAAAACTGCGAACATTGAAAAGTCTCAAATTGAAACTGCTAAATTAGTTGACAAAGACATATCTTCATTCCTTTATAACACCAACATTCACCCCAACAACAATCGATAGTCACTTGACAATTATATATCATGAATAGGCAACAACAGCAGGAACAGCAGTTTGTATTGCAGCAACAGCAGCTTTTGGCAAGACAAGCCCAACAAAAACGCTTGAATCAACAACACCAGCTAAATAATATCTACAGCCAGCAACAGCAGCAACAGAGTCAACAACAAGTACCGCAAAGGCAACCACTGACAGCACAACAAATACAACAATTACAAGCACAGCAGCAACAACAACATGCGCATCAACAACAAGTCCAACAAGCTCAACAACAACAACAACAACAGCAACATTTCTTACAAACTCCTAATCAACCAATCAGAGTGGCATCGAACGATTTTTTCACAATTGATCCATATAGAAAACGTAAAGATCAATCCAGACAGTCAGTCTTACATAAATATGATATATTGGGTTATATAGCAGCAGGTACATACGGTAAAGTTTACAAAGCAAAAGGCAAATCAACCAAAAATTTAAACAATTTATATGCAATCAAGAAATTTAAAACCGACTCAAAGGATAACGAACTTATTCATTATACTGGTATTTCCCAAAGTGCAATCAGAGAAATGTCATTGTGTAAAGAGTTGAATCATGTTAATATAACTCAATTAACAGAGATTATATTAGAGAAGAAATGTATTTATATGGTTTTCGAGTTTGGTGAACATGACTTGCTTCAAATTATTCATTATCATTCACACCCTGATTTCAAACCAATACCTGAACTTACTTTAAAGTCTGCGATTTATCAAATATTGAATGGATTATCTTACTTGCACCAGAATTGGATCTTGCATAGAGATTTAAAGCCTGCTAATATTATGGTTACCAACGATGGAATTGTGAAAATCGGTGATTTGGGTTTAGCCAGAAAATTCAATAATCCTTTACAGAGCTTGTATTCTGGCGATAAAGTCGTTGTTACAATTTGGTACAGAGCTCCTGAACTACTATTGGGTTCTAGACATTATACCCCAGCTATTGATCTGTGGGCGGTTGGATGCATATTAGCAGAATTACTTTCCCTAAGACCATTATTCAAAGGTGAAGAAACTAAAATGGATAACAAGAAACAAGTTCCATTTCAAGAGAATCAGCTTTTGAAAATTTTGGAAATTTTAGGAACTCCAAATTTAGAAAATTGGCCAAGTTTAAATAGCTATCCTGAGTATTTACAACTTTCCAAGATTACTTTATTCCCATCAAATTTGAAAGCTTGGTATCAATCAAATGGTGGATCAAACAAATCTTGTTTGAAATTATTATCAGAATTGTTAGAATATGATCCATCAAAAAGATTAAATGCTTTAGATTCATTAGATCACAAATGGTTTAATGAAAATCCAAAACCAATCAATAACATTTTCGGCAACTCAAAGTTTAAATATCCCGCTAGAAAAATTCAAAAGGATGATAATGATATATTAGGTGGTGTTGGCAACTCCTTATATGGTAATAACAACAATAATGGTAATAATAATAACGTGGGTGGAAACGTTAACGGGTCTAATGCTAATAATTCAAAGAGAAATCACGCATCGATGGGTGTTTACGACGATTCGAGTCGTAAACGAATACATTAGTAAGTAGTATTACAGAACGTTTACATAATAGTTTCTATAGATGACTATTTATTAAATCTTGACATTCGGCAGTTATTTCAGATATCAATTTATCACCACAGTAAACTTTAAAGCAGTTCGATTCATCATTACCATTTGGCAATTCCAGAATATCAAACTGTGATTTCAATAAATTAATGTTCATGAAATGGTTTTCTCGACTCATTAATCGATCATGAATAATTTGAAAATCGTTGTATAATAAAACCATCAATGAGTTTACAAAAGCATCACTATTACCATGCATCAGACTGTTCCTTTCGCTAATCACTCCATTCATATAATCTCTGTACTTCTTCTTCAACATCGAACAACTAACAATAATAACATTTTGGCTCCCCTCACCATTTAGCAACTTATCCAAAGATTCATTCATCAGCGTATTCAGCCATCCCCATCTATCCTCATCTTTCAACGCAATCCCATTTCTCATTTTGTTGATATTGCTTTCAGGATGATAAGCGTCACCTTCAATAAATAAGCATTGCATTGATTTTGATAAGTTTTCACCTACAGTGGATTTTCCAGTTCCCGATGGTCCACCAACTATTATTATTGTCTTTTTCTGTTTCGTCATTTTTTTTTTTTCGAAATCTATGTATCTGGATTATTTATCTAGTATACAATGTTTTTGTTCTGAGGTGAGACATTTCATAACAGTTGCTAATCAATTGGCATAATCATGTCGGTAGGTTACTGCTTCTAGGAAAGACGCGGAGTAACAAGGAATGAACGGTGGTATAGAAAACAGTTAAAGAGCCGACTCGTCGCCCAGTCGAAACCACAGATCCAAGGCTGTGCATAGATATTTCAAACATTTTACGGCGCATTGAAAGTGAAAGAAAACCCCTCGCTGCTGTGCTCTGCCCGCTCCCGCCCCTGTTGCCGGTTTCTGTTCTGGCTCAAACAAGCATCTGGTGAAAATTCTGTCAAAGTGCGAATCTTAAATGCGTATTAACTATATAACTAAGAATAAAGATGTTTTCTCTATCGAAGATTATTGTTGTCTTTTGAGCTCCAGTAGGAATCAGAATTCGATTTGATCTTCTTGTCTTGAATCTTCTTAGATGCACTTTGCTTTTCATCTAAGTTAGACAAGTTCTTACATTTTATCTTTCTTTCTTCTGCAATGAGAACGTTTTCAAGTTTCGTTAACGTCCCGAAATGTTCTCCAACATCATCTTCAATGGCGTTATTGGTTCTTTCTAAGAAACCGGTGTAAGGAGCACCTAGCTTACCATAGATAATGTCGATGATTGCTGGTTCGGTAACATTTATACCGTTCTTCTTAATATATAAAGCTCAGTTGTGAACTTTAGTGAAGAATGTACTGATGTCGTTCAGATCCGAACCGATTTTGGTCAAAGCGATCATGGCTAATCAGGAATTAATCCAATCTTTGATTAAAAATGCCGATGCTTTTCGCAAGAAGGATGAAGGTATCTAAAGTTAAAGGATGATTCACGATCATTCAAGAAGTTGCAAGTCGGCAAGAATTATCCGTTCATCACTTTTCATTCCTATTCGTCTGAATTCAAACGTTTGGTCACTGAGCAAGGCTTAGACGAATTTATTGATCTGGTTGAATCAGATGACATTATCACTAGAATGTTTGTTGAAGATGAAATAAAGTTTGTCGACATGATACATGAACGTGTTGATCCTATTTATCATTCAACTGTGGCAAGGAGCAACCCTGTTTAAGAAGATTCCCAACTTTCAGCCGCCAACATCGTGATCACTGTTCGGAAGGCCATTATTCCAAATAAGCCTTCACGTGCTGAATTCCTTGGCATATTCGCTACTCTCAAAATCAGCTCGTATCCGATCGACATCAGTTCTTCTCTAAATGTCACAACTAGGCTTTATATATCAAGAAGAACGGTATAAATGTTACCGAACCAACAATCATCAATATAATAAGTGGCAACTTAGGTGCTACATTCACCGGTTTAGAAAGAACCAATAACACCATTGAAGATGATGTTGGAGAACATTTCGGAACGTTAACCAAACTTGAAAAAGATATCGTAGCAGAAGCTAGAAAGTGCAAATATAAGAACTTGTCTCACTTAAATGAAAAGAAAGATGAATCTAAGAAGAATTAAGACAAGAAGGTCAAATCGAATACTGATTCATATTCAAATTCAAAAGACCACAGCTGTTGGTACATTTTTGCAAGAGCTAGGTTTCACACAGGAACCTGCTCATCCATCAACTTATGTGCCCAGAAAAAGGAGAAGAGTGTTTGTACTATTGGTATTTTCGTTGACGATTTGATCACTTCTCCTAAAACTGAAGCAATTTTACAGAAAATTCTAGTTTCATTGAAAGAAAAGTATGAGATCAAGATCATCAAGCCAAATGATGAGGGTATTCAGAACTTCTTTCGTATGGAGATGAACGTTTATAGAGATGCAAAGCAAAGAGTTCATAGGCTCACTCTATCCCAATCTCAATATAACTATCAATTCGTTAAGAATTTAAACTTAAAAATTAAGTCACGAAAACTAGAAACACCTCTAACTCCAAACTTCTACTTCTGTCCGAAAGAAAATAAACTCCATTTAGAACCCAAACAACTTACTGCTACTGTTAAATAATATAGAAGTATTGTTGGCTCTTTACTAGATCTATCCATCATGACTCTTCCTGAAATTGCTTAAGTTACAAATTACTTAGCTAGATCCGCAACAATTTCTCATAAATAATTAAGGGCTCAACTTGATAAGATTGTAAACTATGTTTATCATACCAGAGATATGATCATATATTACGGAAACATCAAACTAAAGGACGGTATTTTACAATGCTACGCTACTAGTCAGTATGCACAAGATCCTGTTGATAGAAAATCTATGACTGGGTATCTTTACATGCTACATAATGGCCCAGTTGATTGGAGTTCAAAATATACTCAATTAATCTACACTTTTTCCAATGAAGCTGAGTTGAAAGCTATTATGTTGGATACTAATATGATTGTTTGGTTGAAAAGCATAATTGAATTTGTTGAAGATATTGCTGCTAAACAATCTACAGCGAAACTTTTGGTTGATAATCAATCCTCTAATGATGCTTCTAAGAATGGAAATTTCTCTAGTTCTAATGAACATTGCATGGTTAGGTTTAAAGAATTGAAGTTATTTGGTATTAATCATATTGGTGCTGAGGGGCAATTAACTGATATTTTGGCTAAACCGGTTGACATCAAAACAATGAGCGTTTTCAGACTAATCTGCTGATTAACACTCACAAATCAAGAGAGTGTGTCAGAACTCACTTTCATCCAGCGTATAATTCTCTGTATATGATTCAAATTTATGGTATTTATAAAGCCAGTCACAAATTGCCACTAAAGTTTCAGACGAAAAAATAGCATAAATAGACTTATAGATTCCACTTATTTCTGAAGAAGTTGCTATCGGAACTCTTTTGGAAGGAAGGGGAAGTATTACATAGAAAAACCATATAGGGACTTCTCAGTAAGATATTCTATTATTTATTACATTATTAACTTATAAAGTTTATTTCAATCGCATTACATTTATTAACCCAATTGCGGGTTCTCAAACTAGTCATTGGGCCTTATACAAGCCTCAAACAACTGAACTCACTTAGTATGCAGCTGATACTATTTTTATAAGCCAACGGAGCTATCCATCACTAAACTACCTTGGATTGTAGCTATTTGGGTTACACCACAAAGAGGTAGAGATACTAGAAATGGCTATACATATGATTTCCTAATCCTCGATAGGTTCTGACATCACTTTTATTTCTTAAGCATTCCTATAAAGCCTGATGAATCATATACAATTCATATATACAATTCATATATACAATTCATATATACAATTCATATATACAATTCATATATATAATTCATATACTTGATAAAAATTACCAAATTTCTATCCCCAGACAAGGCCCGTGTAGCGTAATGGTTAACGCGTTTGACTTCTAATCAAAAGATTCTGGGTTCGACTCCCAGCATGGGTGCGGTTAGTTTTCTTTTTCTTTTTTTTTGAAGAATTGGAGGAGAACTGTATTCTTTCCCTCCGTCTTTTTTTAGATCTACTGTCGATTAATTATTGATAAAGAAAAAGGATCACAAATTATTCATAAGCATTTCAAATCATCTATATCAATAAACACGTATATATACATATATATTTTCATTTTTCTGAATCTGATATTTCAATGATTCGTTCATAATGAGGAGAATCAACTTCTTTTCTACTATTTTCACCACCAAGTACATGCCGTTTAATCCTATTTGATGTAACTCCAGATTGACTTGTTATTCTACTTATCTGCTTCAATTGTCTTACAACCACCGATGACGAACCATTACTCAGAGATCTAATCGCTGGTCTGTTGCCATTGAATCCGTTAGATAGGATTTTACCCTTTTGAGAAAGTTTCCTTATGGAATCCGATGATGATCTCGGAGATGCTTTTAAGGATCCATATTCTGATTTTCTCAGCCCTATTGATGACGGTTTCTTGTTAATGATGTTACTCACACCATTGCTGATTGGAGAAGAATTCAACGCTTTTGGAGATTGAGAAGAAGAAGATATCGGTCTGGGGGTTATGATTGCTCGTGGAATTGTTGCAGGGTTCCCAGGTTTGGTCCTTAGACTTGTACCAAGCGCTTGGTAAACATTAATTCCGTTTGCTCTCTTAGGGTTCAGTTTTGGTTGATGATCACTTGAATCTGAAAAGCCCGGTGTTGAACTTGAACCCAAACTTGGTGATAAACCGCCAGAAAAAGCTATTTTTCTGCTTTCAGGCGGTACAACTTGTGAAGATGGGTTTGATTCTTGGGACTCCTGGAAAGTTAGAGATGAATTATTAAACTTCGGCTTGGTTGGACTTTCAATGAGGTGAGATTTTAAGCTGCTTGCGTGTTCATTTACAGGTGCATCTGTGGTTAGGCTAATTGGCGAAGCTTCAGCACCAGCAGTGTTAATTTTATTTGATAACTTTGGAGATCCGTAGTCGTTGATGGTTCCATTAGGTTTACGTCTCTTGCCGTCGTCAAATTCATCGTCACCACTTTCAAGTGAGTCCTGCTGTTTACGAGCAAATCCACGTTTCTTTCTTTTGAGATCATTGGTCAATCCTACCATCTCAATGCCTTCCTCATCAGCAGCCAGAGGATCATGCTTAAATCTTCTGTTTCTTCTTTGGATAGGAGCACGAGGTCTATAATTTGATCGAGAAACAGATTCGCTGTCTGATAATACAACAATATTATCATGAGCTTTTTGTTCATAACCAGTGTGTTGATTTTTGGACTTATTCTCTAAAGATCCTATTTCAACTACACCATCGCAGTGCAGACAATTCGCAGGTTTGGTTGAAACTGACATAGCTTCCCATTCCGACATCCTAGGGATATAAAGACAACTCGGTTCCTTACATCTAACCTTATGTGAATTGAAATTCGACTTGCAGGATAAGCAAATATCTTTTGCTTTAGAGTTTAGTTGTTTTGAAAACATTTGTGGATCCACAGTGTTGCAAGACACACACTGAACTTGTGGTGCTAATGGAACCTCCAAGTCTATTATTTGTGGACGAATAGGAGAATGTAAGGATCTTGCTGCAAGTCGAGATGAAAAACGCTTCTCAATGCCTGGTGGTGATTCTTTTATAGCTTTAACAGAAGTGGCCTCATTGTCACTTTCAGTATCAGAACTCGTTCTCAAGGCTTCATCGATTTTAACCACCAAATCTTTAGTACTTCCATCCTCGCTCAACCTTTCTGTAACTGTCTTTGATGGCTCAGGAACCATAATAACACTTTCATCTGAAGATACAAAACCTGAATACTGTTCATCTTTATCTCCATCGGGAAAGCTTATATACTCGTATCGAGAAGCCTTTTTACCAGACTCAGCATCCATTTCCATATCACTAGAACTCTCAACAGAGACTGCTCCAAGAGATGCTTTTGATGCCGATCTAGTAGTTCTCAGAGGAATCAAACCTTCCAGTTTGTGATATGAGCCACGGAAATTTTCGTCCTTTATTGGTTTAGCTTTCTTTCTTTTAGTCGGTGAAGCGTCAGCTGATTGAAAAGCGCTTGAACTTTCATCAATAAACTTAATTGGCGAATAGTGCAATGTCATTGGAGTTGATGGAACAAGGTGTAAAGATTCTTGAGATTCTTGAGATGCACTTTCTTTATCTTTGATACTTGGAGTGAAAGAGTCTTGCGATAGAAGTTGCTCATTTGGAAGGAAATCAATCAAGCGACCGCTTGACTCTTTCTTTGAAATAACAGAAGAAATAGGCTCAGAAGATAGGCGTGGTAGCGCAGTATCCGAAGGGATCACTTCTTCCTTTCTTGGTGAACTGTCGGGTATTTCAAATATCCCTTCATCATTTTTTTCGTCCGCGATGGTAAATCTAACTTCATTCAATGGACTTAGGGAATGGACGGGCGTCCTGGTATGCTCAGCTTGTAAATCAATTACTTTACCAACCGGAGGATCTGCATTTACCACAGGACTTGGAGAACCAATCGTCGGTCTTTCAGCTTTAACCGGAACAACAGCGTCATCGTCTTCCTTCTTTGTTCGCACTTTTCTTTTAGTTTCCTTCTTAGGACTTGAATAATGAGGGGGCCTCTTTGCTACTGGTCTCTTGGCATTTTTCAAGTGAGGCTTCTCTGGAGTTGCGAGCGAGATTGGGACCTGGGATGAATCTGGAACTGGGGTTGATGATAGAGATGTTGAGTCATCAGTTTTAGAAAGTTGAGGATCATCAGTGGTTTTTGGTGGTTCAACATCTTCATTTACTGATTGTGCAGTGTTTGTCTGGTTGATATTCAAGTACGTTGTCTTTTCATCAATAATTAGAATATCGTCATCGTCTTCTACTTCTTCGGCATCGGGATTATTATCTTCATGTTTCCCTTCTTTGAGTAATTCAGCCTCTTTTGAATCGTGGTCATGGTTTGTAACCTTACCAATCATTGAGACTTCACCACCAGATGCTTCAACTTGCTTTCGTAGTAAATCCAACAATTCCTCTCTTAAATTGCTTCTGATGGATTTTCTTTCTTCATCGTCGAACAGCTTGTTAGCCATCACAACGAGGGCTCTTTTTCTTTTCTTCTCAGTTAAAATCTTAGTCTTGAATTCTAGTGGTGCAGCAAAAAACTTCTTAATGTTGT
Source organism: Ogataea methanolica (assembly GCA_001600755.1). Taxonomy (NCBI): domain Eukaryota; kingdom Fungi; phylum Ascomycota; class Pichiomycetes; order Pichiales; family Pichiaceae; genus Ogataea; species Ogataea methanolica. The sequence continues at coordinate 121,697 of BCKW01000003.1, forward strand.
AAATAACATGCAACCCACAATCGTAAAAGTTCTTCTGCTGCGGGATACTACAGTTATGTTTGAAGAATTGATTTGAGGGTATATCCACATCGTACTTGTCTTTAGCATACGCCAACAAAAAGGACTTTAGTGGGACAGCTAAGTCAACATGTGGCTTCCTTAACGAATCTAAAATAAATATATTGGCAACTGATTTCGGTTTCTCCTTTTTCACGATATTAATCAAATTTTCATCTTGAGAAACGTTAATTGGGGTATTTTGCTTGCCTTCTTCTTCAGCAACATCAACAGATCCGGATTGCATACTCCTAATCTCTGTAGGTTCTTCATCGTTTTGGGATTCATCTTCGTTGACATCGTCGTTAGAACCTTCCTTATGGTCGTTGTTGAGTTCTTCGTCAATCTCCTCCCGGTCTTCCTCATGTTCAGAAACATGTACTTCTCTTAAAGTTTCATCATTATCTAGCCTCTGGTATTCATGACTACCATTATATTTGGACTCTTCAACAGGTTCAGAAACAAGAGAACTTGCACCAGCACCTTTTTCTTTATGTTTTGCACTTGCCTCTTTCTTCTGTTTCTTGGCAGTTGCCATCACTGATCTTTTCACCTTTGGTAAATTAGTTATTATCACAAAGAACCAATGCATATCTTTATTGATCGGCACAACAACAAAATCTTTATCAAATAAGGTATCATTATTCTTAAACCAGCTTTTTACATTGGAATAATAGTCATCATCGGTGACATCTCTAGTTAACCTTGAATAAAAAAATGAGTTCATGACTTCAATCTTGTAATTTTTCAAAGTTCCGGCTTCTTTTGCCTTTTGTAAGTTATAGTTTAAGAAAAAATCCACAATTGTATCATTAATCCAATTATTGTTGTATAAACCTTTGAAATCATTGTTCGAAACAACCATACTTTTATTACCACCAAAGTTGTATTTAAGCTTAGGGTGGAACACTATTTGGTCTTCATATGAGATGTTTTCATGTGGGGTTACTGCCTCTGGTTCTGACTCTTCTTGTGGAACAGCTTCATTTAAATCGTCTGTCATATACAAAACTTTGAATGCGGAGTTTGCTGATCTAGTTGTTCTCAAGGGTTTTGTTATATTGACAGGAGAGGAAGGATAAAAATCGTCCGGACTGATGGATTTTATGGAATCCAACGGCTTAAAGAAATTCGACAAACTTATACGACGATGAAGGCTCATAAAATCTGTAAGAGTGTAGTATGCTTGAGTGATGTCGTTGTCAGCCAATATGTTCAGCACTTTATCAAGTAGTCCCTTATGACGGAGAAATATGGAGACCCAAACTTTGGAAACTTTTACAGAATCCCCTGAGCAAGAAGCAGACACCGTTGAAGATTGTTTCATCACGATATAAAAGTGTTTTATTGGATTAACACCCCCTTTATTGCATAGATCTATATTCTGAATGTCTCCAAACTTGATACTAATCAAAAGATCTTGTGGTTTGGTCAATGTAAGGGTTCTATCCTCACAATTAAACGTCAAATGATCAGAATAACTATATGTCTTGTTGTTATCTGTTACTATTATTGATCCGTTCATAGGTAACGTTATATCTGGCACGGCAATTGTGGAAGGAGGATGAGTTAGCGGAAGGTGGTTAGGAATAACAACCTGTGGCGTTATTTCCTTCTTTTTGAATGCATCTAGATAATCACGATTGCCAAATATTGTAATGGGTATAGCTGATTTCGAAGTATCATTGTTTTTCATTGCAGAATTCTCAGAAGTTGCGACGCCTGAGATGGGATTCCTCGTGCTGTAAGATTCAAAAGCGATAAAGAGCCAAACGTTAGTAAAAATACAAGAACACATAGAAATCGAAAAAAATGAGTAAATAGGGGACAAGTCTGAATATACATACCTAGACTGAAAATCGTCCGATGGTTTGTGATGCCTTATATTCTTGAGCCTTGGATTACTCAGAGATGTAAGGTGTTTGGATTTGAAAGGGCCCATACCTTTTACAACATCTGAGTGAGTTTGTTCCATCGTTGCTATAAATTTGCCTTTAGTACCAAGATTGAAAGTTGATCGTTTTCCGCTTTTATATTATAGTGCATATGCTGATTATCTTATATGTGTAGTGATGGTATTGTATGCTAGAAAAATTTGAATCAGAGCCGAGAATAAAGAGATCCTTAAGCCTGATCAAAAGTGTGTGAATTAAGCAGTAACTATCGGAAAACCACCCAGTCTATAGATACTAATATAAAGGTAAGTGATCTGGAGTATGTTGCATGAATATCCAACTATGATCAATTATATGAATTATGCAGTATTTGCCTTTTATATGGTAGGGTGGAGAAAGGGAGGAAGATACAAGAACAGGGTTAGGCCCTATACGTGCCTTTGCTATGTGCTTCTCTTTAAATGAAATAGATCAGATACAAAGTATGAGCTACATAATACGACATTAGAATTGTTGTAAGTATATTAAAGAGCTACAGACACGTTAAAATCAATGTAAAATATTGGCAGAGGAAAATTTTGAAAAAAATACATGGTCGTGTCCCAAACAGGTCTCAACTGTATGGGCAATCGATCATTCGGATTCGAGAAGGGCATTTTATGTATACACATTCTTTTGACATTTTTCATCCATGCTTGGAGAGTCACTTGAAGAATCATATAATTACAGCAGACACCTCTGGGTAGTGATCATTAGACTCAAAAACATCATTAAGATGCTAAGGAACCAAATATTTAAACAAAATTGCTTGATAGCAAAAAACTTTCAAGCTAGAGGGTTCAAGACCACCGCTAATTTACAAGCTCAAAAGTCTCCATACCAAGTTTTCGTTGATACTTTCAAGAATGAATGGAAGAAATCTGCGGAATTAACTAGTCAGATTAAGGAATTAAGGAGTGCTACTGGTGAAATGGGTGAAAGTGATGCCTTCAGAAAAGCCAAAGAGGCTTACAACAGGGCTCAAAAGGGTTCTGGAGCTGTTGCTAAGGGTGCACAGAAGACTGCTGCTGCTGTTGGTGATGCTGCTATGAAGGCTTGGGATTCTCCAGTTGGTAAAGGTGTTAGAACAACTATTAATACTACCGCTGAAACCGTCGATAAGGTGATTGAACCGGTTAGAAACACAAAGGCCTATAAAGAAGTGAGTGAGACGTTCAATGAAGGATCATCAAAGTATGGTTTGTACGAGTCTAAAGAAGAAAGAAGACTTAGAAGAGAAAGAGATTTAAAGAATAAGCCACGAGCTGTCAAATCTAACGATGAAGCAGGTACATCTCTGGTTGCCACTGATATAAAACCAGAATCCAAACTGAAGGATAAGATAAAGATTCAACCGGACTCTGCCATTGGAAAACTGATGTTGACTTTGAGAGAAAAATGGGAAGAAGCTGAAAATCCATTGCTAGTCTTGATTAGAACGATTTTGGACAAGATTGGCGGTTTCTTTGCTGAGACTGAAAGTGCTAGAGTTGTCAAGGCATTCAGAGAAATGGATCCAAACTTCAACACCGAAGATTTCAGTAAGCAATTGAGAGAATACATTGTTCCAGAAATGCTAGAAGCTTACATGACTGGTGATGAAAAAGTTTTAAAGATGTGGCTATCGGAGGCTCCATTCAACGTTATTGCTGCTCACCAAAAACAATTGAGAGACCAAGGATTGTTCTCTGATGGTAGAATCTTGGATATTAGAGGAATCGATATTGTTTCCTCAAAGATGTTGGAGCCAAACCAAACTCCAGTGCTTGTTATTGGTGCTAGAGTTCAAGAAATTAACATGTTTAGGAAGGCGAAGACTGGTGAAGTTGCGGCTGGTACTGAAGAAGATATTATGTTGTCCAGTTATGCTATGGTCATTACTAGAATCCCAGAAGAAGTTGACAATCCTGAAACTGAAGGTTGGAAGGTTTTGGAGTTTGTCAGAGGTGGCTCAAGAAAATTCACTTAATCAGCTTTTAACCATCCCCTGATATTAATAAACAAACAATAATGCGAATTCCACAATCTAGCTGTGCCTATGTTCATTAAAGCTATCGTCAATGAAAGAAAATGAGAATCTCTGTAAATAGATAATAATTATCATCATATAATACTCATTCTTTCTTAAATATGTATACATTTATCGCAACTTCCCCCTCCATTTTAACTTTTCGTTTATGATTAATCATGCTATCATGCTTTTCATTGAGCTCTTGTGCTTCTGTTTTATTATTACGTGTTTGTTTTCTTTATTTCTATAAATTATAATGTATCTGCATATCTCCCATAATTCGGAGATTCGTGTATTTCGGTATCATGCCGTCTTTTTATTATTCATTATCTTTCTCTTTTTGATCTTCAATGTAGCCTTTGGCCCTGCGCCATCGTCATCATCATCATCACTTAATTGCGGTTGTTTTTCATTCGTCAAGTCCCAACCCTTCATCTCCATTTCTGAAGCAGTCATTTTCTTTTTGGATACTCCAGTAGGTAAATTATTGTTACCTTCGACAGCTTCTTCAGGCTCACTATTTGTCTTGACAGTCTCCCATTTATTCAAGTCAGGTATCTTATCTTTTTCACTACTGCAATCCGTCACTTTCTTTATAGTAAACTTCGGCAGCACTTTCTTAGCCTCTTTATTTCCATTAGATTCATCAAGCTCATTATTTATCCTTTTCAACTCAGCATTGACTAATTTATTGAGTTTCTGTTCTTCTCGTTGCTTGGTCTGTAAGTCCCTTATTATCTTTGCTGTGTTTGATTTATGTTTTGAACTTGATTCATGACTTGATTTTGCATTTTCATCAACAAACTGATAAAAGCGTCGTTAGTATGGGGTATAAAATGATGCAAGCCGAGAAAGAGTGTGTTTGTGGCTGAGGTATACTTACAGTTGAACAAGTTTTACACCAGTATTTTGCCATTGTGTGTGTTAACTACCGCTTAGTAGATTCCAAAGGTGCTAGTTAAACATGAATGTTCCATTTAGCTGTTTGAAGTTTCTTTATAAATTAAAGATCTGGAGAAAAAACCCCAGTTGAAAAAACACCTGAAAATTTTCCCCGACGGCAAGCAAAATCATCTTATAATCTCCGACGTTAACTCTTTCTAATATATTGGTACTTGGATGAACCCCCAATCGACTTGTGCTTATTAAGATAGGCACAACTAGTATATATCCAATTGAGCATATATATACAGATGAATAGAGAAAGGTCGCCATCTGACAGAGGTTTAGACTGCCATCGAAAGAGAAGTCTAAACCACCGAGCCCATCATGAGGGTAATGAAGACTCCACATCACGTAGAGATAGATCACCAAACCACCGCAGTAGTACATCACATAACCGAGAAACAGGAGGTCGAAGTCATCATCATTATACCCATCACCATCATAGATCGAATAGACGCTCACATAGAGATGCCAGTGACGAGTTCCCGGGTTATAGAATCGTTGAAGCTCCTGATTTCGAATCATCTGAGGATGAACTTGATCCAAGACAAACTATTGGTGATAGATTAAGAGATTCTGAGGGAAATATGGATCTAGGTTTATTAGAACAATTTGAACAACTAGAAAATGACAGGGAATCATCGAAAGAAAAACTGACAGAGAAACCACCGACAGCGGACGAGAAAGAAGAAGATACTCAAGATAATAATGCGTTCTCAACTACCACAAAAAGCATATTGAATGTAAACTACGAGTTTGGAGATAGGGGTTCTAATTGGAGAATGATGAAATTGGAGAAGATTATTGATAGTTCTAAATTCAGCGCTCAATCAGCAGAAGATATAGCATTAGAGAGATATGGGAATCTGGCATTATATTACATTGCTTTAGAAGAAAAAGAAGAATTAAACAAAAGAAAAAGATCAAGGGATAAGGGCACATGGATATATAAACCTACAGGAAGGCTAGCTAAAGCTAACGGTATCATTATTGATGAGCCACCTGAATTGACAAGAGAAGAAGTTAAAGGTGAGAAAAAATCAGAAGCTAATGCTATTACAGAGCAAGATATCAGCAATGTGAAAATTGAGATGATGAAGGCCAAAATTCGTAAAGCTGGCAATTATAAAGAGTTAGAGATGAAATTAAGGATAATGCAGTCAAGGTTCAAATCCCAATCTCAAGATAATAAGAACAGAGAACAATTAGTTGATGAAGATTCGCTGACTGTTTCACAAATGTTAAAGCAAGAAAAGTTGTCAACGTCTAGATCCAACATTAGGCAATCAGCTAAACAAATAGCATCTATACAAAAATTTAATAATTCCGACCTTGATTACCAAGATGAGATGGCTAACAATCTAGCTAAGTTATCAAAGAACAATAAAATCAGCTTGAATAAAATAGTCCAAGATCCTAAGCTTGTCAAAGCTTTAGAAACTTGTAAGTTTTGCCTAGACACTAAGTCCTCAAATCCACCGATCTTATCAACGACTGAAAATTTCTATTTAACGCTATTGCCGAAGCCAGAACTAACCAAATACGGATGCATAATAACAACCTACCAACACTATAAAAATTCGTTAATGCTGGAAAATGAAGAATTCAACGAACTGAATGACATCATGAAAACATTGGGCTTGTTTTATTATCAAGAATTCAAGCAAAATGTATTATTTTACGAAGAATCAATTTCTCCAAATTGTCACTTCACAATCCGTGCCATACCGATCCCATTATCGTTCACACCATCAGTACTAAAATCGTATTTCATAGAAGGAATACTGGAACAATATGATGATAATATCAATCAACACAAGTCGGTAATAGAAACCATGAACTGTGATTACAGATCCCAAATTGCAAAGGAAGCTCCGTTTTATCACGTCTGGTTCAACGTCGATGGAGGATTAGGACACATAGTAGAGAATGAGGGTTGGCCTAAAGGTGATATGCTCAGTAGGTCTATCATTGGAGGGTTTTTAGGTTTAGATGGATTTAAAATTCATGGCAAGACGAGGTTTATTGATGATAAGGAGATGGTTGGGGAGTTTAAGAAAAAGTTTGAGAAGTATACGGGGTCAACGGATGATGAGGAGGGTGATGCGATAAAATAAATCAAGAGTAGTTTATTAAATTGATCAATAGGAGGTATTAAAATTAAAATAAGGCATAAAAGGAAAGTAAACAAGAAAAACAGCATCTAATTGCAGTCTATATAATCGTATAAACAGGAGTCACATATGGGGTCTTCAAGTACAGCAAGCAATTAAATAGATTGTGTACGTTAAATGAGTAATTTACAGGTGTATCGAAAACAAATTCAAAAAAAAAACAGAAGAGAAGTGGCAACAAAAAGAACAATGTCCTACATTCACTTCTCTTCTTTAGGCTTGCTTGAAGCCTCTTCTTTTTGCGTAGAATCAACAATTTTTTCTCCTCCAGCCTGTACTTCAGGTTGTTGAGTCGATTCTTCTTCAGAATCATCCAAACTTAACTTGTCCTTAACTAAAACAACATGATCTTTTTCTTGCACGTTTTCACTTTTGATCAATTGCTCTTGCTCTTTAACAACATTGATACGTTGCTTGAAAGTTGCATTTTCATCATCAACATGTAATTCCTGTTCATGATAGAACTCTTCTGGTAATGAACTTAGAACTGCTTTCAATGCATCGTACTGAGAAGTATAAGCTTCAACATCACCGTAAGTGTAAGCATTAACTAAAATCATTAACGTTGATGGAATACGTTCTCTCAATCTCATATCTAACCAATTCTTTAACCAGATTCTCATCTGTTCAGGTATTGTTGAATCTACCTTGATACCTCTTGAAGAACAAGCAACTTGTAATTCAGGAACCGATAAGGAATCGACACCTTCGTAGTCAATAAGTTTATCATCTTTTTTGATCTTTAGCATCTTATGTCTAATTCTGTATCTCAAGATTTGATCGGAGCCAAATGGTTTCAAATTGATGTATTTACCCATGGCCACTAATATATCTCTTGAAACATTATCTAAAATCAAATCATCTTTGAACAATTTAGCCACTCTTAATATTTGTTCTTTGCTGATTTCTTCAGTTGGTGGCGACCTTAGTTTTGAGTAAAAATCTTTGAAATCTGCTCTTTGTTCTTCGGTAATAGTGGAAGGTAATTTAATCTTCTTACCGTCCGTTTTCAAAATTTCAGAAACTTTAGTTCTTGTACTTCTCAACAACTTTAATTTTCTCTCCTTATCCGTTTGAGATTGATAGGTCGATGGTAAAAGATTTGGGAATAGTTTCAAAGCAACAGGCAATAGCAACTCAGCAAACGGGATTAGAACAAACATTGCAAATGGAAACAATCTTAAAACATCAGCAATGGTTCTTTGCAATTGTCGGTATTCTCTTCTTGTTAATTCGTAACCAGATGCCATCTTAAGCAGCAATTTGCAAGAAATTCGAACTTCTAACCCCAATAATTTTGTTCCATCCCAATAATGTTGCGCTTCGTGTTTCACTTTCTCCCAAATTGATTTCTTCGGTGGATTTTCAGGAACGATTGGGTCTGATGGTTTTGACAAAGTTGTGACTGTGTGATTGCTTCCAGCTGGCTGTTTTGTTGAGTTGTAACGGCGGAACCCCACGGACGCTTCAGTTTGGAAGATCGAAGGAATAATCACTGGATGATAAGAGAGTATGAATGTTAGTAAATTAATTAAGGGAAAATGATATGGAATGATCAATCACACTAGCCAAAGCAAAAGCTTTGGATATAAGAAAGCAAAGGACTAAAAAAAAGGGCTTGACTGACATACGTTTAGTTGGAGGTATTCTGGTGAAGGTTCTTGACACCTGAAGAGCAATAACTGGGCCCTTTGAGTATTTGAACATTTGATGACAGGAAATACGTATAGAGGACAAGCTTGCTGGGACTTGAGGGGACCTGAAAATCAGATGAAGATGGAGGAGCTAATTAGGAGTGGGAAAGGGATTTTGAGCTGCTGAAACATTGCAGTGGTAAATCTGTCCTTGAGTAGCTGGTTGACTATCTATCTTTTAAATTGAAGACTATCTTTGTGCTGTGCCAATTGGTACAGGAAGAAATCACATCTCGGGCACTCCTCGCACCTCACAGTCTCTTAATGAGTCGATCGACCAGGAAATATAGTATTACGTAATACAATACTCACTCACACCTCCCACCAGTTGTTGCAAAAGGTCGTGTCTCAGCAATCATCGAAAAACAAACTTCCTCAGGGAACAAAAATTTTCTATGGAGTCTTGTTTAATGTATGATGTATATAGGTTTACAGGGACAGGATCAAAGAGTATAACAAGGGTACACTTCTTTCTATATCTCTTATCCAAGGATACCGTCTTCATTAAACACTCATATATTAGTTATTTCTTTGATTTTGTTGCCTGTCTCGTTTGTTTCAGAAAAAGAAGTAAGAAACAAAGGTACATTTGTTATTTTTCACATCCATCCATCCATCCTTAATCAACTGTAAACAATAATGGTCAAGAGAACAAGACAGGAGGAAGAAATCTCAAACAGTTCTGCTTCTGAAAATGTCTCCATGACTGATGCTTCTGGGTCAGATGAAGATGCAACTTCTATGGATCACGAGAATCGAAAGAATGGAAACCTTGACGAAGAGCAACTAGCTACCCAAGATGAAGATGAAGACGAAGATGACGAAGATTCTGAAGAAGAAATCACACAAGACAAGAAACGTGTCAAGGCCACGAAACCACAATTGACTGCCCAAGATGTCCAAATGGCTCGTGAAACAGCCGAACTATTCAAGTCAAACATCTTCAAACTAGAAATTGACGAATTGGTTAAAGAGCTACGATTAAAAGATTCACATTGTAAATTGATAGAAAAAGTCCTACACAGATTACACGATATTATTCAGCAGATTCCTAAATCAAAAGAATTAAGTTTATCAGAAGCTGAAAACTATTTCAGTAACTCCAAAAATAAAGTATCAATCCCATTCCCTGATCCAAAACCTACGAACTTGAATTATAAACTACAATACGATACCCCTGAAGATGTCTCTTTAGTGGGTTCATTTGGTTTAAAGACTGGGTTTCAGCAGCATAATGGTATGTCAATTGATGTTGCATTAACCATTCCAAAATCGCATTTCCAACCAAAAGATTACTTGAACTATAGAGCATTGTACAAAAGAGCCTTTTACATTGGCTATTTAGCCGATAACTTGATCAATTTAACGAAGAAAAACCATTTACCAGTTGAAATCTCTTATGAATACGTTAATGGCGATAAATTATGCCCTGCATTACACATCGAAAGTTACACTCCTGATAAACCACATTCTGATGATTTAATATTCGAAAAAACCAAATTCTCAATTAGATTGATAGTAGGCTTTGAATTTGGCTTGTTTGACACCAAGAAATTACTCCCCGATAGAAACTGCATCAGAGTCCAACTGAAGAATGACACCGACGCGCTTCCCCCAACTCCTTTATACAACGCATCCTTATTATCATCAACAGCTTACAACTTTTATCTAAAATATTTGTACACAAACAAAAAATCAGCAGATGCATTCCGTGATGCTGCTGTTTTGGGGAAATTATGGCTAAAACAAAAAGGTTTCACATCTCATTTCAACCAAGGTGGGTTTGGGCATTTTGAATTTTCCATTCTAATGAGTGCTTTGTTAGGTGGTGGTGGTGAAAATGGTAATAAAATCTTATTACACGGCTTTTCCAGTTATCAACTATTCAAAGGTACCGTCAAATATTTAGCAACTCAGGATTTATGTAACGAGGGTTATCTATCTTTCAATTCTGTTGTTGGTGAAACTAATTCAATTTACAAGAAGAATGGTTTCCATGTCCCTACTATATTTGATAAAAATACAAAAATTAATTTACTGTGGAAAATGAGCAATTCATCTTACTCCGTGTTGAAGAAAATGGCACGAGATACTTTGGAATTATTGAACGATGTTATTCAAGATAGATTCAGGCCAATCTTCATTCTAAACTCAAATAACAGCTGGATGAAATACGATACTATAATTCAAATCCCCATAAACGCATTACAACAAGAAGATTTATTTGGACCACTGGAAAAAATTTCATTTTTGACCTATGAAAACTTTGTTTGCAGTAAGGTTTACAGAATCTTAAGTAAAGCATTGGATGATAGAGCTCACGAAATTTCTGTCTCAATTTCTTCAAGTGATTCTAAATGGTCAGTTCACAAAAGAAAGCCATCTTCATCTTCTGAATCCGATGATAGATTTGTCACCGTCGGTTTATATTTAAATTCGCTTGAATGTGAAAAGAAAGTTACTAAAGGTCCATTACATTCTGATAAAATAAACGGTGAAAAATTTGCTTCATTCTGGGGAAACAGGGCCCAAGTTAGAAAATATAAGGATGGCAATATCCAATACAGTTGTTTATGGAATTCCTCTCCATTAGAATCAACTGTTATCACAGTTACAAAATATATTCTAAATTTACATTTAGCAAAAGATATTTCTGATAAATTAATTATTAATTCAACCAAATTCACTAAGCTATTACCACAACCGTTGGTCTCACAAAATTCAACACAACCAATTATTCTCCCTTCAAATTTCCAAAACTTAAAGAATTCATACAACGATACATGTAAAATTTTACAAAGCTTGAACTTACCATTGGCAATTAAATCAATTTTACCAATTTCACCCGAGCTAAGGTGCACCTCATTGTTATTACCCGTTCCATTTGCTGCTTCAAATCCGGATTTCTTCAGCGAGTCCATTCTACAATTTGAAACTTCAATGAAATGGCCTGATGAATTGATTGCTTTAGAAAAGACAAAAACTGCATTCTTGTTGAAAGTTGATGAATTGATTAACAAAGAGACTGCGTACAAGTCATATTTAACAAAGGATGAAACCACAATTCCATACAATAAAGAGATCAAAATACTTAATGTTTTATCACCAGATGGTTATGGTTTCAAATTCAGAGTTTTAACCGAAAGAGATGAAGTTTTATATTTGAGAGCCATTGAAAATGCCACCGAAAAACAAAAAAAGACTGTTACTGATGTTTACTTGAAATTCAACCAAAAATACATGGGTTCCGTTAAGCACCACAGAGCTATCGGTACACTAGTCAATCATTTCCCTTTCTATTCACCAACTGTTAGATTATTCAAGAGTTGGTTAGAATCACAGTTGTTATTGAATCATTTCTCAGATGAATTGATTGAATTGATTGCAATGAAGGTCTTTGTTGACCCAGCACCGTTTTCCATTCCATCGAGTGTTGAGTCTGGGTTTTTGAAAATTTTACAATTTTTAAGCTATTGGAATTGGAAAGAAGATCCATTGATTTTGGATCTTGCTAAGGATTTTGAGAATAGTGAAGAGAAAAACAGTTATATGGACAAGATTTCTGATAAATTAACCGTTCAAAGCTATCAAGCAATGTACAACAATTTCATCAAGCTAAGAAAGGACGATCCACATGCATTAATGGTTCAATATTTTGTGGCTTCAAAAGAAGATCCTTCTGGTAAACTTTGGACTTCAAGTAATATAACATTACCTATTGCATCCAGATTAACAGCTTTGGCCAAAGCTTCAGTTACTCTCTTATCCAAGCAAAGCTCCGAAATCGACAGTAAGATCCTCAAAATGATCTTCACACCAGCTTTAAAAGATTACGATTTCGTTATTAAATTAAAGACACATTCCTCTCTATCCGTCAAATCTGGTGTCTTGCCACCAAACGAATTCAAAAACTTGATTCAGCCATTAACATCATTCCCTGAGAACATGGGCTCGTTACAGGATCCAACCCAATTGTATTTCACTGAACTAAAATCTAGATTCAACAATGTCATGATTCTCTCATGTAAGAAATACACAGGGCTGAACGAGAATGGGAACACTAATGTTATTACCGGTTTATTCAACCCGTCAGTGACTAACGGAAAGAAAAAATATAGAGTCAACATCGGGTATAATGTTAAGCCTACTGAAGATGAACAAGTTGAGTTCAACGCCGATGCAGTGTTGAATGAAATGGTTATGTTGGGTGGCGATTTAGTTGCCTCGTTCGAAAGAAAATAATATGCTGTAGACACTTAATATACTTTAAGGGTTTACCTTGTTTATATATATATATCATAATATATGTAAAATGTATTTTTAAGGAACGATACTTTAATATACTTCTAATAATAATATTTGTTCGTAGTTTTATTATCTTTATCAATTCTAGAACCAGTTCAATCCCCGTCACGGAGACTACACCTAGTTTCTCCCAAGTTCCTTTTTCTTAAACATTGCTTTTAAGATTGTTAGCCGTGATGCTTTTCATATCTCATCTACAATACTTATAAGCCGATAAACTTTAAGAATATGCCGTCATTAAACTATATATTACTAGTCACCCTCTATCCTTACTAAGTTTCACCAGGATTCAGTCCATCAAATAGAAATCAATGTAGAGAGTCAATTTTGTTGACTTCAGCCTCATCTCCTTCGCAACATCCCTGCCTCAAAAATAAAAGATTCGGTTCTCTCAAAGGAACTGGGAGATTTCGTAAAATAAAATCAAACACACTGCAATTCCCCTTATTGAATACATACCATCCATCAAGCTTACAACTAATTGTAATACGCATAGATACACAAGACCAATTGAATAATCAATTTCTGTTAAACTTGGATTTATTAGGAGTTTGCACAAAGCATCAATTTTTCCTTGTCAGTATAATATAATACTTAACCACCTTATCGGACAAATTATTAAGTACACCCATACATATATTCGCCTTTTAACACTTCTCTGTTACCAATTCATAACGGCTCAAAGAGTAAGAGTGATAATATAATATACGAATACAGGCCTCTTGAGTTTCTTGAAATTATAGTGAAAAAAGAAAAGAAAGCATGGCAAATCAGCCAGAGGATAACCAACCAACAAGAACCAGCGAACAAGAACAACAGACCACCGTCACCAACAGCAGCAGTAATTTAGACTCATCATCATCACCCGTTGACACAATATTACAAAGTTTACCATACAGATTTACAATGAGGCTCAAAAATGAACAATTAATAAAAGAACTTCAATTAAACAACGAACGAGTCCTTAAACAACGGAAGAAAGAATTCACCACAAGCCTCATATACAAACTCGATATAGCCTGTTATTTAGTCCTCTTACTTCTCTACTTCGTCGACAACTCACTCATATTACTATTCCTCAGATCATTTCATCAGTTCATGATTGGCCATCCACCAACAACATTTGAATCTAATGGGTCCAATCCTACTCCTGAATCGTTCAAGAAAATTGTGGCACAGAAAGTATTGGGACTATCGTTAGTATTCAATGCCGGTCCTATATTGACGCATTTATTGGTATCTTGTGGGGATGGTCTTGGTGAAGGGTATTGGTTTGGATATTTATCATTGAACTTGATTGGTGAGCGGAATTTTAGAGGATGGATTAGTAAACTATGTTATTTATTCATGCTGGATTTCAGTTTGATTGTTTTGCAGTTTATATTGTTTACTGTTAATTTTGTTATCACGCAGGATTTATTAAAGGGTGAACCTGATGTCGTTAATGATGGTTTGAGGGGGGAGAATGAACAGAGAATGGATGAGGATATCGAGTTAGAACCGGTTGAGGCGGTTGAACGTGTTAACGAGTACGATGGATATCAGGGAGGGATCATGTTGTTTGAGATCGATGTTGCTAAGATTTTCAAGAAGGTGAGGTCATTTAATAGGATTGAGTTGTTGTCCAATTATAGATCTGAACAGAGACAGAGTGAAAATGGTGAGGGAAACGAACAAAGGGATGCATCGTCAACTACATTTGGTAATTTCACTATGCCTGGAAGCTTTGATCAGTTGAGAAGGTTCACTGATGTCAATAGCTTGGTTTAAAATTATCTTGCGCATTTAAAAGGCTCATTGAGAGCGCCAAACGAATATAATTATTCAGGAAACTTTTCAAATGGACGATGGATGGCTAAAGGATTACAAGTATAACTGTAAATACAGAAAAAACTACTGAAGGATATGTTATATTATATTGTATTATATTATATTATGCTATGTGAAACATGTAGGAAGGGTAGAAATATGAGCAAAGCAGTCTTTGGAATCTTGCCACTTGCCAGTTTTTTCTTTTTGAAAACAGAAAATCTAAAAATTACAAAGGATAAAGCTTATTTATTATTTGAAGTGAATCTAGTTCAAGTTACCTAATGGGCAGTTTCTTAGGTAGTTAGCCTTGTTTCTTAAAACTCTAACCGACTTGAAGAAGATTTCTTCTGGGGACATAGCTCCAGTGCTTTCCACGTTGAAGATGAAATGGTCTCTCACTCTACCTAGCTTCACTTTACCATTGAATTTTTCATGTCTCAAAACTTCTCTTGAAACGGTATCTTTTCTTGTATCCTTAACAACAGCTTGATCGTTTTCTATGCCAATAACTCCGGATGGGAAACATTTTTGAAAATCCAAGGCATCTTGACCTGTGATTGGTTCCAAAATATCAATGGTTGGCAGTAATCTATAAGAAGCGGTCGAGACAGGAGAGAATTTAGAGTGATCGGAACCAATACCCAATATACAATGAACTCTTAAGGCAATTTCTTGACCTGGTCTCAGTTTAGCCAATAAAATATCAGGATCACAAGGAACAACGGGACATTTAGCAAATTGTGTGGACTGTTTGCCTTGTGGTTCGAATTTGAGGTCTTTTGCGTAAACGTTTGAATTTCTGTACAAATTTTCAGGATCGTTGTTATTAGGGATGGCGTTTGGATTTTTCGAACACACAACGTCTAGCGATAACACAATAGTATTTTCGTCAGTGAATTTATCTTTTTCTTCAGCGTTTGGATCTATCCAAGTGAGCGTATCAGGGTCAACTTTCAATGGAATCATACCTATTCTTTGTGCGAGGACTTCATCTTGGATGACGGATGTGTTGTTAAAGACGTAAACGTATTCAGCTGCAACCGATGGAACCTCGGCAATCATGATTCTTCTAAAAGCGTTGGCAATAGAGGTATCTAGACCGATCAAGTCAAAGTTTGCAGTTCTCTCTGTGATGTACGAGATGTTCAGTTGAAACTTCTTTTTGAACTCTTCTAAATCCCAGGCATTCTCAGCATTCGCTGAAAAGCCAGGGAAGTCGGTGGCAGTGGTGTTTGTCACACGGTCATGTTCAATTCCAATTATATTAGACATTGTTTTATATATATTGCTGTTGTGGTTCTTATCCTTGGATCCTTGGATTTAAAAAGTCGGTAGATTAAATAAACAAATGTAATTTGCAGCTATAGGCCTCTGGAAAACAAACTCAAAGTACTGCAAAAAAATCAAAGCAAAAAAAATTTCAAGATTTAGGAATGGACTGCCATTTTGAACTTATGTGTATATAAAACGGAGGATTGTTGATTATATAATCAAACAGCTCTCAGATTACACCCGTACACACCTCTTGAACTTTCCCAATTGCCATTGCATCCGTCATTTTCCAGACAAATCGGCTGAGATTAGGTATAAAGTTGACACTTTTCGGTCTTCTTTGCTCGAGTATCGATCTACCCAAGTATATACACAAGGGAAACATTATACAATTACATTATTAAAACGTACATATTTGGAGTTCTCCAAGTAACAATTTAGCGGTGAAATTTCCACAATGTCAGTTCCGAACTTGCCCCCAATTGACACATCCTCTGGTATACATGGCAATCACGAGGTAACGGTGCCACCAGAATTACCACCAAGAAGCTCGAATGAAAGCTATGGCACATTCACACCGCATCACGATGTGATTAAGCCAGATGCTGATAATTCCAATGACGAAATTCCTCCTCGTCTACCTAAAAGACCAACCTCAAAGCCATCCGATGGTCCTCATTCCCCCAAACCTAAGTTCGGAATGAGAAGGGCATCGATTGATGAATTTGAGATGGCCTCTCCAATACTGCAACAAAAACACAGTAAATTCCCGCATGGTGACAATGCTTTATTTGAAGGGATGAAACCCGACGTTAGTTTTGATTATGAATCAAAAAGGACGATGAAGTTCCTCTTGCATTCCAGGAAGCATCAAGTTGAGCATGCAATTTCTTCAATTGACACTAATTACCTTATATCAAACGATGAATACTTGACTAAGCTGCATAGCAATGATGTTTACATAGAGCTAATGAGTGAAGTTGATTCCGGACTTTTTGATAATCCTGATAAAACCACTTTATACTCGCTGGTTTTGAAGACGCTGAAAATCCAAGATTCTATTGCGGGTAGCAGTGATGCTAATGATGCAGCAATAAATGAACTAGCGTCGAAGATTGACAAAATGGAAATAGAAGAATATAATGATTTGATAAAGGATCTGTTGACTGTTTTGAAATTGACTGGTCAAACAACAATAAATCCATTGATTATCTCCATTCAGAATGAATTACAATTATTCAAGGTCACCAGTATTTTATCATTGATATTCGAAACATCAGTTTTGAACTCTGATAAGTTTAAGTATTTGTTGGTGAGGACAATGGAATCCTATGACATACGGAAACTTATCACGTTATACGAAGAGCACGAGAACCCATTCAATTTAATGAGCAGTTTACTATCTTCCGATCAATTTTGGGTCAGATTGGTTAATAAGCTGATAGAATCAAAGCAATTGACAAAGTTGATCGACCAAATAATCATATATGGGTTTACCTCAATAGTGGATACAATCGTTTTATACCTGATCGAGGCTGACTCATTAATAACAGACATTTCAATAAATGCAAGTCTTGCCACATACAATAGCGAATTCAATAGATTGGTAGATCAACCAACGGTCATGACAGAGATTCTTGAGAATGATGATCTAGCGAGACAGAAAGGTAATTTACATAAATTAACCAAAGAATTGAAGCACAAGAAGAAGAAATACGAAGAACTTTCGAATAATTACAAGCAGCTGAACACTGAAAGAGACACTGATGAAACCATCATACGTAATTTGAAAGCCCGTAACGGGGAGCTACTTAAAGAGTATAATACTCAGAATTCAAAATTGAACGGGTTATTAGCAAACTTTGACGTTATTCAACAGAATAACAATAAAAACTTGGAGATTAGCAAGATGAACGACGCCTTGAGGGGAGATATAGGTAGGTTGACTGATCAGATAATCGCAGTGAAGATGAAGTTGAAGAAAAAGTGATCGTTAATTGTTGTACTTGTGTGCTTATATAGATTCTAAGTTTTTTTGTCTCTCAGTTTATAACCAATGAAAGTTAATTACTATGGTATATTGAACAGCCGTTGTATGCACATCCTTTTCCTTAGGCGAAGGTGTAGCCTATTGCGCAGTTTAAAGTTGCTATTAAATCCTTCTTGATATTTCATAAAAGAACTAGAGAACAATTCAACGACAAACGGCCGGTGGTACCTTCAAGGAGTTAATATCCTCTAATTTGATGTCGAATGCAGCAAAGTTAGCTTAATTACTGGAAACTCTGTTGTAACAAAGGGAAAAATAAACTTGCCTGCAAAATAACTTATTGCAAAGTGGATTATATGCTGTACTATTTGATGGCTATTTGATGGCTATTTGAAGCTATCTTCTGTTATGTAACTCACTCCCCCAAACATTTGAATGTTAGTCAATATGAAGCTCAAATTGGAAACTAGAAAAAGCTTTCTATTGAGATTTTTGAATCATTAAGTGAAAAGCTATGATCTTCTTATACGGAGTTTTTAGAGATGTTTGGGGTAGTGCTCAGCTTGTAAGGGCTTACCAAGTAATGCATGGGAAGTTCATAACGTTATTAGAAGAAGGAATTCAAGAAGGGACCGAATTCCTCAAATGTTAGTATGGGCGGTATAAACATACCAAGTCTTGGAATATTTTTCATTCAAAAATAGCATCCCCTTCGTTTGCCATCAAAAAGTAGACAAAACAGGACACTCAGTTCATTGATATTCTTACCAATTCTACCCTTCACTCTGATTGGTTCCGCCTCTAATAAAGCCTAATCTTTCTTTTGCCCTTTTTAGAATTGACTTACACCTGTCATAGTTCAGAGGTCCGCCGCAAATGTAGTTGCAGAAGAGCTGAGGTAGTTGCAGAGTACCCCAGATAAAGTACGGATCCACTGCAAATGTACATCTACCTAAATCCAGCCGCAAATTCAAGGAACTCCTTAGATTTTTTTGTTTCTATAAGTTGAAGGAACTCCTTGAATTTTTTCGAACTCCACAACTGTCATAGCCTGGTTTATAAGCAAAAGCTTAACGGCTTTGACGGAGTTTCTCTATACATGGAACGAATTGTAGCGGCCAGGTGCATATGTGTTGCAAATTGAACAGCTTCCTTATAACGTACGTACTTTTTGTATTTTGTGGTGCTAGGATATTAGATGCTTTTTCATTAAGCTTCTCTCCCTGTTTTTGGATAGTGACAAAAATCCTACAACCCTTAGGTGACTTCAAATTCGTGACATATCGGAAAATTAGAAGATTTACTTTATTTTTCAGCAAGAATACGGGATTAAGGTAAGGAACATGCACCCCGAACACCAGAATTTGAAAGTAATTGGAGAAGAGAAGGAAGGGAGCTGTTACAGTGGGCCGCCGTTAAGAAACATGCAGATCCCCAGGCCAGCTTTTCCACCCAATTTAACTATTTAAACTGCTAAACACGAATTCTTCTCGGCTACCTACAATCTGCACCTGACCAAATCTATCAATATCCAAGATGCCCACGGTTAGATAAAATCTGAATTTAGCTTTATAACTATCGCTTCTCCATTGGACCGATATCACTTGAGTTTCGAAGAATTGGGTATGCCGTAGATCGTCGTCTCAAACTATGCATTTTGTAATTAATTTGGCAGGGAATCATTTAGTTATCGCCACTCCTTTTCCAGTAAAAGTCCAGCCGACACACTTTCATGGGTCCAATTTTCCCCTTAATTTTCAATATTCTATATGATTATCGGTAGGAAACAAGAGGACAATGATCCTAACTTGTTTAGTGTCGAGCTTCCCTTCTGACTAATCAACGTAAAGAACTACAACGGAGTTACACAATTAGAGTATCATGCCACTTACCCCCGTCTTTTACATTTAATATCCCATTGTTAGTCCCCAAGAGCTTGAACACCGAACTAGATTGATTGCGTAACTAGCGGTAGAGAAATCGGAAAGAATGTTTGACAGCCTTGTCACGGAATTCCTTGAAAAAGTGGGCAAGAGCTGCGGCTCTCAAAACACCTGTAATTTCAGGACTCAGTTTGTCACATTCGAAAAAGTTCCGACTGGCACTTGGCATCACCGGGTGGCGCAAAGGTAAACTCTACAAACCACCCGCCTGCCACCCCCTGGGGTTTACGTTGAGAAATGCCAGTGCAAGAAGAGATGGAGTTCCAATAATACTCAATGTGGCTGAAATAATTGTTGTTCTTGGTAGTACCAGTTGACTTGCTTCTGTCATAGCTGGCTGGGTAATCCCCCCACCAAAATGGGCGTTCAGAAACAGATGTATACGCATGAAGCCTATAATTTGTTGTATCAATTCACATTGAAGAATATGTTTTAATTTAGCTCACAAGCTTCTCATTATACGAGATATAACGTCAAACTAGCTTAAGGCCGTTTGACGGTTTCAAACTGGGAAGTTCTTTTCCTAAGAATCCAAGCCCAGTAGCTCAGGTGGGAAATGCGAGGGCTAGATTGAGCCGTCTGCTGCTGCAAGGATTCGGATTAACTAACTTTTTTTCGCCTAGAGATATTCAGAAACCATAACGGGGATAAAGTATTTATTCTTGGATGTGGTGCTAACAGGGAGGTTCCCGTTCACCCATGGATATAAGACATCTCTAGTATTCAGCAGGACTTTCAGAGGTTTATAGAGCATAAATGTGATGAGAGTTGAGTTAATAAGCAACTGTACTCAGGAAACACAAGGTATTGATTGCACTTATAGATCCAAGACATTAGTTGCGGGAGACGGCAGTTAATTTCATCCTGATAAAAAGAGCTTTTGTAGAGCCAAAACTATATTAAAACCAAAAACAAATGGATTATTCTTGTAATTAGAGGGTTGCGGAAAACCTGCGGCAAAAAAAAAGGACAATCGTTCATCGTAATCTGTCTCCAGGTATTTTTTAACAAACAATAGTGTCCGTTTCAATGGTATTCGCATCTCTCCCTCACGGGCCGGCTAGAAGCGGCAGGAATACATCAACTCAAGAGCATCCCTAGTACAATTTCAAGGTTTTGAGGTTTCGATATCTTACGTTTTCAGCGCTCTCAAATTCCAGTTAACTTCGATATGGGTTTGTTGGCGTGTTGACTCTCTAAAAGAAACGAGAGTATATGGGCGCTTGTCCGCGCGAGAGACTTTGTATCTACGGATCTTGATATGGATAATATCTACCTGCGACCCGGAGTAAATCTGCCTTTGAGAGATTTGGGAACCTTCTCTGGCTTCAACGTGGATAGTCAGATCCGGAGTTCAGTGGTTTAAAGGTACGTCTATTTTTCTTTATATATTAACATACTGCAGAAGCATATTATTAAACGAGTGACACTAGTAATTTGCGGGGATGCTCACAATGCACTTTTATTGTCATACAAAACTTGAACTTTTCTCCCCGCATAACTTTCATCAAATTAATCTCTTTTACTACTAGTATATATTAGTTTCCGTTACTCAATTCAGATTGAAAACTAATGCATATTCACAATGGCGCTCCCCAGATACAGGCAGGATAGGAGTGGGTTTCAATTAAGACCAAGCACCTTACAAACCGGATGACCCCAGAATTCTTTTTATCCTAACAATAGCCATTACTGTGTCCCGGCTCCAGCCTTACAGATTTTACATCCTGGGATAAAACAATAGAATTCCCTCAAGAGATTAGAATATACGTCACATATTACTATATGATATCACCGTTTTAAAACGAGTCTCAAGGTTATATAAATACTATTAGATTTCCCCATATTTTTAAGTTCCTGAGTGCATCAGATTTGCGATACTATTTACTTTTTTCAAAGATTATAAATAACTGATCATTGTCGTAGAAAAATTAAATTATACAATAATGTCTGACACTAAGCTTAACGAAACTTCTCACCATGACAATGGGTTATTCGAAGGTGGTTCAGCTAGCTCGTCCATCGAAAAAGCTCCATCTAGGGATGAGGAACACCAAGAAGAAAACGTCCTTGCCAACTACACCGAAGAAGAAGTTATGAACATGGGTAGAGCCTATGCTTTAAAGCACAACCTGGACCAAGAATTGTTTGCAAAAGCTGCTGCTCTTGCTAGACAGCCAAACGGTTTCAACTCCATGGAGTTCATTACAGAAGATGAAAAGTATTGGCTACATGAAGAAGTTAACCATCCATGGAGATTACCGAAGATGCTATACTGGCTGGTTGGTACTGCTTCTATGGCTGCCTGTGTGCAAGGTATGGATGAGACTGTTATTAACGGTGCCAACTTATACTTCCCTAGCGCATTCGGTATTGCGTCTGGAACTGATAGAGATTCATGGTTACTAGGGTTAGTTAACTGCGCTCCTTACCTATGTTCTGCCACTATTTCTTGCTGGTTGACCGATTGGATGAACGATAAGTTATCAAGAAGAGGTACTATCTTTTTCTGTTGTGTTTGGGGTGGTTTGTGCTGTATTTGGTCTGCATTTACAAACACCTGGTGGCATTTGTTTATTGCCAGATTCTTCTTAGGTTTCGGTATCGGTCCTAACTCTACGACTGTCCCAGTTTACTCTTCCGAATGTGCTCCAGCTAAGATCAGAGGTTCTTTAGTTATGAACTGGCAGATCTGGACCGCTTTCGGTATTATGTTTGGCTATGTTATGTCATTAGCCTTCTACAAGGTTCCAGACCGTGGTATCTCTGAAGGTTTAAGTTGGAGATTAATGCTTGGTTCTGCTTGTTTACCTGCCATTGTCATTTTAGCTCAAATCCCGTTCTGTCCGGAATCTCCAAGATGGTTGATGGGTAAAAACAGACACGCTGATGCCTTTGCTTCATTGTTGAAACTAAGAAATAGTCCTATCCAAGCTGCAAGAGATGCATTCTATACCAGTGTTTTGTTGCTAGAAGAAAAGGGTACTGAATTAAGCTTCTTCAGTAAGTTATACGAAATGTTTTCGGTGAGAAGAAACAGAAACGGTGCTTTGGGTGCCTGGGTTTGTATGTTCATGCAGCAATTCTGTGGTGTTAACGTTATTGCGTACTACTCATCTTCTATTTTCAAAGAGTCTGGATTTTCTGAAAGAGATTCGTTGGTTGCTTCATGGGGTTTCGGTATGTTGAACTGGGTCTTTGCCCTTCCAGCTTTCTTTGTCATTGATAAGTTTGGTAGAAGAACATTATTATTATTTGCATTCCCACTGATGTCCGCCTTTTTATTAATGGCTGGTTTCGCTTTCTGGATTCCCGAAGATCATAGGGATGCCAGAATTGGTGTTATCGCTTTAGGTATCTACTTGTTCACAATTGTTTATTCATCGTCTGAAGGTCCCGTTCCGTTCACTTACTCTGCTGAGTGTGCCTCATTATATGTCAGAGATGTTACTATGTCCTTTGCTACTGCCACTTGTTGGTTCTTCAACTTTATTTTATCATTGACTTGGCCATCGTTATTAAAAGCTTTCAAACCACAAGGTGCGTTTGGGTGGTATGCTGCTTGGAATCTGGTTGGTTTCTTTTTAGTGCTATGGTTGTTACCAGAGACCAAGGGATTAACATTGGAAGAATTGGATGACGTCTTTGATGTTCCATGTGGCCAACATGCTGCATACCAAACCCATGCTCTCGTCAATAGTTTCCAAAGAAATATACTAAAACAAAACATCTCTCCATTGGAACCATTATACAAGAAACATAAGATGTCTTTAACCAATAGTATGTGGGACGAGCAAAAGCAATCTGTTAGCCATGTCGAGTAAAGGTTTTACCTTTTGATTTATAGTTTATCTATGACTGTTTTAATGAGATTGTGTATTTATTTGTATTCAACTTTCTAATCATTATTTGTACTTATTATAAGTGTTTCAGTATCTATCATTATAGGCATAGTAATATAAGTGGTAACAGGTGACAAAAAAGGTCAAGTTTAGTTCCCCTAGTCATTCAGAGATTGTAAGATAGGAGGTAGTGTCGATATATATTTGAGGCTAAAACTACCTCATCACTTCCGGATAATTAAACAGAAGAGGACCCTTAAATTATTTTAACTGAGCTGCATCAAAACGGTTATTTTACCACTACTTCATGGTTACCGGTTGACGAGAAGTTTTTCCGAGAGATAAATGTTGGGCATGACTCCGAAACTAGAAAAACAACTGTGAGGAAGACAGATCCTATATTGCTTAACGGAGATTGATTGAGGAAACCTGTGATAGTAGGTTAGCTTTTTTGTTTGAGTGGGCCCGCGATACCCACGTAGGAACTTCAGTTTCGCTTTCCTGAACAGGTTTGGGGTATGTTTAATGAGGCAACCTAAGCCCCTCTGGGTGGCCCAGGTCATCGCTATTCCCTATGAACCTTTGAAATCAAAAGCACCCAGCCCGGAAATCTTGCTATTGACTTGTTTGTAGGGGTTGCTTAATTCCAGGTTTCTCTGCAAATTGAACTATTACGCCCTTTTCACTTCCCAAGCATTTTGCTATAACCTGCAGATCTCGCTACGTTTTTCTCCACCTCCATCTCCACTCTTCAAATCCGTTTTCCAGGTCCGGATTTCAAGTCCGTTTTTCAGGTCCGTTTTTCAACCAATGTCTCACTCGATATATCGACCGTTTAGAATATCTACCTGGTTCATACTACTTGTCCATAAGTTGTATTTCAAGTAAAGCAAGCAAGAACAGATGTTGGAACTGTCAATTTCCTGCGGCTTCCCCAGACTTTTTACCCAGCCCATTCTCCCTGAACGGCTGACATTTTATCTTTGGGGTCATTATGACGTCATTCTGAAGGTTTCACTTGATGTTCAAATTCCCTTTTTGAAACCACATTGACTAACTGTCAATCCACCTGTACTAGATTGCTATATTTGCTCCAATTCAAATTAAATTCTTTCTTTTTTTCATTCCTATTTCAAGAGTTACCGACTGTTTCTTTACCCATTCTTTCCTATTGTGGGCTATCCTCAAGATGAACAAGAACGAGCATAAAGCTTTCTTCTTGCATTATTGGGAATACCAAGTACACATAGCCTAAACCCCAGTCTTTCGCAGTTCCGTTATTTTTATCTGTACGATTCCAAGACCAGGATTAACAAATTTAAACCTAATTACAATTTAATAACCTACTCTGCATCAATTAATTCCTAATAAGATTCCGGACTAAACAAATATTGCAGATTTTCCCGCATTTCAGGAGCAATCATGGCTAGTAGCCATTTTGTTTAGGTAAAGTGTATTAGTTAGTTAAGAAGATGATTTGCATCGTTTTCTTACCAGGTCATGGTCATGTATGCCGTATGTGTACCTCAATTGGCATTATTTCATTCACTATAAATAGTTCATAGTTTCCCTTTCTTTTTAGTAGATCAATTTATTTACTAAACACTAGATCAATATACGTTTACCATATAAGTTTTTTCAAAGATTTGAAGCTATTATTTTGTTTATACCTGATAGAATTTCGATAAAAATTTAAATTTTCTTAAGAAAGATGTCGACAGAAGTTCCACCAAAAAAACAGCAACCGACTGGGTTCTTTGGGGATGAAAGAGGGTCATCTTCATCATCACTCGCTGATGATAAAGAAAGAATGGATGCCCTACGTACCGATGAAAATGAAGATAATGTTTTAAGCAATTACTCTGAAGATCAAGTTATGAACATGGGTAGAAACTATGCTACAAAACACGGACTGGACCCTGAATTATTCGCCAGAGCTGCAGCGCTAGCTAGAAAGCCAAGTGCTTTCAATTCGATGGAGTTCTTAACAGAAGAAGAAAAGACCGGTTTATACAATGAAGTTGAGCATCCATGGAGAATTCCAAAAACGCTATATCATTTGATTGCTATGGCTTCTATGGGTGCTTGTATTCAAGGTATGGATGAAACAGTTATTAATGGCGCTAATTTATACTACCCCAGTGCATTCGGTATTGGATCTGGATCTGATAGAGATACCTGGCTAGTTGGTTTAGTTAACAGTGCTCCATACTTGTGTTGTTCCACTATTTCATGTTGGATGACTGATTGGTTGAACGAAAGATTTTCAAGAAAGGGCACCATTCTAATTACATGCGCTATTTCCGGGCTTGCCTGTATTTGGTCGGCTTTAACAAACAACTGGTGGCATTTATTCATTTCTAGATTCTTTTTAGGTTTCGGTATTGGTCCTAAGTCAACCACCATTCCAGTTTATACTTCAGAATGCGCACCTGCTAGAATTAGAGGCTCCTTGGTTATGATGTGGCAAGTTTGGACCGCTTTCGGTATTATGTTTGGTTATGTTATGTCTTTGGCATTTTATAAAGTTCCAGATCACGGTATTTCTGATGGATTGGGTTGGAGATTGATGCTTGGTTCTGCTTGCTTACCAGCTATTTTAATCCTTGTCCAGCTTCCACTGTGCCCAGAATCCCCAAGATGGTTGATGGGAAAAGAACGTCATAAAGAAGCTTATGAGTCTTTAGTCAGGATTAGAAATTTACCTATTCAAGCTGCTAGAGATGCATTCTATACTCATGTTTTACTTTTAGAAGAAGGCTCTTATCAAATGCCTTTCTTCTCCAAGGTCAAGGAGATGTTTGTTGTCAGAAGAAATAGAAATGGTGCTATGGGTGCTTGGGTTGTTATGTTTATGCAACAATTCTGTGGTATCAATGTTATTGCTTACTATTCATCTTCAATTTTCTTAGAATCTGGATTTTCTGAAAGAGATTCCTTGGTTGCCTCATGGGGTTTCGGTATGTTGAACTGGGTCTTTGCCCTGCCTGCATTCTTCACTATTGATAAGTTTGGAAGAAGAACATTATTACTATTTGCGTTCCCTCTAATGTCCGCCTTTTTATTAATGGCTGGTTTCGCCTTCTGGATTCCTGAAGATCATAGGGATGCCAGAATTGGTGTTATCGCTTTAGGTATCTACTTGTTCACAATTGTTTATTCATCTTCTGAAGGTCCTGTTCCATTCACTTATTCTGCTGAATGCAGTGCATTGTATGTCAGAGATGTTACTATGTCCTTTGCTACTGCCACTTGTTGGTTCTTCAACTTTATTTTATCATTGACTTGGCCATCGTTATTAAAAGCTTTCAAACCACAAGGTGCGTTTGGGTGGTATGCTGCTTGGAATCTGGTTGGTTTCTTTTTAGTGCTATGGTTGTTACCAGAGACCAAGGGATTAACATTGGAAGAATTGGATGAAGTGTTTGATGTCCCAGCCGGCCAACACGCTGTTTACCAAACTAAGCACTTATTGAACTGGACTCAAAGAAAAATTCTCAGAAAGAATATTCCCGCCATGGAGCCATTACACAAGAGGCATAGATTAGCTGTTACCAATGCTGAATGGGAAGAAGAAAAAATGGGTGCCGAACACATTGAATAGAGATACTGTTCTGACAGCTTAATTGATTCTTGTATTATTTCCTTTTTTTGTAACTCGCTTTATCTATATTTGTTATGGCTCTTAATGCCAATTTCTTTGCCGATATTTTTTAGTCACACTCTTTGCTATGTTTCAGAAGGTTTATTTTAGTTTAAATAAATTTATTGAATAACTTTTGCGTGGTAAAATAGAAAGCAGATTACAGATGCAGACAGACAACGAACGGCAACTGAAGGTGAAACATATCCAGATATCCAGGCGTCAGAAAGCCACTTCCTGGATTGGGGCCCGTTGGGTGGGGGAAAATGAGGCATGACAATGTGTGCCGCATCGCCGCTGTATAGTGAAGGGACTGCCGAATAATAAAACAGCCTGTTTAGATCTTCAACTAACGGGTGGGATAATTTGGTAATTGGAGCGTCGTGAGACTCTTGTGAAAATGAAGATGACATAATCGTCTTTTTAACTTGATCAATATTTAATAAAAAGAATAGTGTAGCAGAGATCACTGTATTACTCTGATTAATAAGCGGTTTCCCTTTAGTAATTTACCCTGCCTCATATTCATTTTCGAGCAAACTCTTCTCAACATCTTCTCCAATAACCAGAAGGGTTTTTGGTAATAAGAGAAAGCAGCAAAAGGATAAAAACTATCAGCTAATGCCGTAAGAAAGATATTTGAGAATTGATAACAAGTTTTCTAGGACACGACTTTTTCTACCGTTTAAAAGCTGCAGAACTCCCACCTCAGTTCAATCCCTTTATATTTTGCCTCTAGATAAGTACCTAATTTTTCTTTCCTCACACCTTTCTACAGCAAATTAACAGCTATGAAAATTTTCACCTTGAAACAATCAACATCGTTATATTCGATTTTCACAGCTGTTTTAGTATCCGCGCAGAGCATCAGCGAGGCACTGACTAGGGATGTTTTTGTATTGCGTACGATGAAAATCATTCCGTCCTCGGAGAGTGGAACGTTTATAGACGCTGAAAAACAATGGTTCTTAGAGGTCGATGAGAATGCAAGCATATTTACCAATAGATCGAGTTTGGTGAAGAGGGATGAGCAGGACAACGAATTTGAAGCATTGTATAGAATGTATGACCTCATAGGGTCCGTTGGCGGCGATGTGTCGCTCGCTTTAAAGCATGCAACTGATTTGCGCGATCGAAGTTATGAACAGAAATTGATTGATAAGAACCAGTACTTAAACCTCACTACCGTTGCTACAGATGCAGAGAATAACAATTATAGATCTCGGAAAGCCAAGAAGGATGGCCGATTGGTGAAACATTCGCTAGCTAGTGGAGGGATATCATTTGAAAGGTGTAGGTCTGTGAACTGGAGCACTAAAATTGACAGCTTCTGGGCAGACATATATCAGAATCTGTGGACTAAATATAGTAGTATCTTGGGTGGGTTAAGTCAGTTTATTCAGAGCGGAGCAGCAATGTTACAGAGCATAACTGCCTTAACGTTGACTTGGGCCACCCCAAAGGCTTGCTACTGTGAGGCAGCGTGCATGGGCAACTGGAAGTATATGATCTGCTCGTCTACAAAAATAGGTAATTGTGACACGACTTCATCACTGAATTCGATAGCTGAAGCGTATGAGAGAGGGTTGCAGGACGCCAGTAACAGGAATGAGGGTGGTTTTTGCTTTTGTATGAATAATGGGGGTACATGGTGGACAAACGCAAAGTTTATCCACAACGGATTCTCAGACGTGATATCGCTCGATTCACCTTGGTGCGATCCATGCCCCAGTTAGGTCTAACTGAGCATAGTTTTGTTAACATTCCATGCCATTGGTACAGACAGAGCTGCCGCCGACGCAACTCGCCGCCTTAGCATCGACTGTTCTAGGCGTAGAGTCAGTCATAACTGTCGAGTTACCCTGTAGGAGCATACGATGCTGTTTGCACAAATGCATAAGAATGTGACAGACATCGATGAACGAAAAAAGCAAAATTGATAAGAAAAACAAAAAAGAGAAAAAAGTGCAAAACAGAAAAAAAGACATATAAAAAGAATTATTGTAATAGAGATCACTGTATTACTCTGATTATTAAACCGCTTATCCTTGGTAATTTACCCTGCCTCATATTTATCGTCGAGAGGAGCTTTCTCTCGACAACTTTCCCAATAACCGGAAGGGTTTTTGGGCTATATTAATTATGTATTTCTCATCTTTACGTATGTTAGTTTGAACCTTTTTACCTTCTAGAAGAATTTGCCTTCTGAGAAGTTATACTCCTCGCARAAAGATACACTCTTAAGCCGTATAATGGAATTAAGACCTGCCACTACTCACTACACAACTAAAGCAGATGTGCTCACTTTTAGATTATCTTATTAAATATTGAGTAAGTTAAAAAGGCGATTATGTCATCTTCATTTTCACAAGAGTCTAACAACGCTCCAATTACCAAATTATCCCATTATCAATTATCCCGTTATCAACTTTATCGCAAATACAATTGATAGGAAATGGGAATTTGAAACCTGATCGGTTGGTGATCAAAAGATCAAGAACGGATGATCGAAGAGTACATAATCAGTGAAATACAGTATATCTCAGATCGAAAGTAATAAGTAGAGCATCGGTAAATCTTGATTGTTGTTCAACGGCACTGCGTGCCTTACTTACAGCTTCAAACTCGAGTAAAATAATAGAAACCGAGTCACTTTAGTAGCTTATAGCATTGTTCAAACCTGCAGTATGTAATTAAGGGAACTTGAATTTCTGAAGGAAAATTGAGTTGGTTCATATAAATTTGCCTACTCAGACAGAAATGAGTTAAAACCTAATGGTACCAAAGAAGGCAGGGACCAAACACTGTCGAAGTCTCATGCTTCTTGATGGGACTATATCCATGGGCACTTAAGCTAACGTATATGTGACTTAAACCCCAGCTATCTGACTGACTCAAGTATAGTGAGATTCTAGGCGCAAGTAAGATATCACCTGCCTTCTCATTAAGTAATGTTGCGTTCCCAAGAAACCATGCATGGAGTCAACTACGCTATTTCGGATTACATGTAGTAAAAAATAACCCCTACAAATTTTCAAATTCTGATTCAAAAATGCGAGAAAGAAACATCACCAAGTGCGTATCCTATTTTTAGAAATCACCATTTTACCTCGGCATTATACCTTTTTATTTGCCCATGGGTTCAGGTAGGTATGAAGACATGGGTAGATACATACCACCTGACATTGCCAAACCATAAAGAACTCAATCTCAAAAGCTATATTTGAGCATAAACGGGAGACCAAACTTCGCTGGTAGACATCTGTCTTCTTTTTGAGTTTTAGATTGATGAGAATTACCTTGTAAAATATTAAACCGAATGGAGTTATGGGAACAATGAAAAGAAAACAAGAAACCACAGGCCGTTTAGGTAAATCTGCTTTGTCTTGAACAAAACCTGTTGCGAAAATATGATGGGAAACGACCCGAAAAAGTTAAGCAGAGAAAGGTGCATAAATGCACCTGAGTGCAATGATCCATCCATACACGACTTAAGCAACTTTGGATAAACCCTGCTCAACCTCAACATTATGCCAATTTAGGAACAAAATTGTGACCGTCAACTTCATGCAACAATTTGGGTTCAGAATGGAAGTACTTTTCAAACACCATTTTCTTCTTTTCTGTTCGCCAGTGAGTTTTTCGCCCGCGGGATCAAGTGAACGTCGGGATAGACCTTCGCCTGCATTTGCGAAAGATTTTTACATGTATCAGTTGCTCATAAAGGGATAACCTACCACATCATTTACGAGAGGTATCTTTGAACCTAGACCAGTAAAATGTAACTGGGCATATCAGATGAATCAAGTATCACACTCGAGCTCGATTACCCAGTTGATAATTCTAAACTGTATTAACCAAATTCCCAAAGTGTTTCCTTAGTTTGCTTTTTTGCTGGAAGTTTTAATTTCAATGTTAAGGCTGGAATATATTATGGACCTTGACCCATACTGGAACAGTAAACCAACGGACCAAAGGCACGCTTAGGCTTTCACCTATCTGTTTACTATTTTAGGCTATATGCTAGGTTTATATACAATTATAACGGTATCAAAAACACAAAAAAACGCACATATAAGATTATACTTTTATTGATCAGGCGGTGTACAAAATTCTACGGTGTACTCTTTCTGTGGTGATGACCTTGGAGATGTGATATTCTAAGGGAAAGGCTTAATGAATAAGCGGTAGTGGTAGTAATGCTCAAGGGAACAAGCTTAAGACCAGAATATGTTCAATTATGAAACTTTTAACTGGATTCAGATCTGACATTTAATAATCCCAGGACCAAAGCATGATAATGAAGCGAAGTATAAAGCTGCTGCATCGATAGATTTACATGCTTCGAGTTTAAGGCTTGGAGAAACTTGTTAGCTATTTCTGGTCGCCCTAAACACCAGTGAATTATCTTTCACCTTCACAAATTTGGCTTCCACTAATCTATATTTTTTCGTCATCCAGACAGGTCAGATCTATTTGTGAACAATAACCCAAGAACTCAAACCAGGAAATTATACGAAGTATTGCCTACTGTATCATTTTGATCTGTAATCCAAATCTTTGGGATGACTGGAGAGCAGAGTACAGACAGATGGTAAAGGGTGATTGTATGCTCTACAAAACAAACACTACTCTTCTCAATTTCACTGCCTCTTGTATTGGAACCAGTTTTCAATAATTCAGGTTGCTCCTAAAGTTCAGTAGACGTTATATAACTGAATTTTCAAAACAATGTACACAAAAATTCATATCTATCTCCCAATAGAAAACTATGCTATTATTCATGCAAGGCAATCTTGAAAAATGTTGAAAATTTCTTTTCTAAACAATTCACACTTGATCATCAAACAGATTCTGAATGATCAGCACCAGGAGAAGAGTTATACGTAGAGCATCTAATCACCAGATTAGGATATACGACTATGTAACTCTGTGAAATGGTTCACTCCTGTAGTCTTAAGTATTGATAAGTGTAGTGTAATTGTCAACCGAGGAAACGTGTGGATCGGGAGATACCAAGGAAAACAAAACCAGGTACTCTGGTTGGTGTGAAATTGCCGAATGCCCAGTTTACTACACCTTTGAAGGTTGCCATCGAGCCCTGAAAAGGTGCGTAGATGCAACCAACAAGTACTCTCTTTGTATGCACACCAAGGACTATCAATACTTTCCAGAATGAACAACTATGTATAGAAGAGGGATTCTCTCGTTCTGCCTGTTCAAACCTAGTCGGCATTACTGTGTTTGGAGAAAACTAGGAAAAGTCGCAGATTGCACTGGAGACCGACAGAAAACATGACTGCAGTATGGTGCGTAAACTTTTACACCTGTTGCATGCATAAACAAAGAAGTTAGCGCATGCCTGTTACATATAATTCGAGATTTTCAAACTACTTCTGTATGGACGCTTTTCGTTTGGCTTTCCCTTTGATTTTCCCTTTCGTTTTCCCTTTGGTTTTTTTCATTCTAAAGATATATAAGTATAAGTTCAATTCCTTTAATTTTCAGAGATCCAAGTAATTAATCTAAAAAAGCTTGAATATTATCCTTGTTTAAATACCTATTATTCATTCTGCATATACTAGAATTCAACTATGGGTATTTCAATGCTGCCATCCCATCCACAATATCTTCAATCTGAAGATAGCTCTAACAGATTCACTTCTTCTAATCTACAGCAGCTTCAAACTGAAATCAGTAAAGTTTTTGTGGGCGCATACAGCATGAATGTTAACAACAACTATGTCTATAATACACAATTGGATAATGTAACGAATTCAAGCCCGTCGATATATTCGTATGCTTCAGTTACTGAGCCAATAGGTTCAACTATTGCTCAGATTGATCAAATTGATGCCTTATATTCCTTCCCTGATACTTTTACAAAATCAACATCTTTTGGCTTTGAGTTGGTCCCTGCACAGGCTTGTCGTCCCCCTGTCGATGAATGTGATCCTTCGTCTGATACATACGACAACATCGCCCAAAGCCGTAGCCAATCAAATGAAAATCGTGATCCTTGTTTGGAGAATTTGAATGGTGCAATCTCAGCTGCTCCATCACCATCACTTTCGGCTACTTTCGATAACAATTTAGTTGGCTCAACTGTTTCGTCTCCCTTATCTTCAATCAGTAGTAGAAGAGGTTCTACCAGCATTTCACAATCGGTCTCCCGTTCTGACGAATATTCCTCCCCAAAAGCAAGATCCCCCCTTTCAAAATACGGAAACCCTTCCGTACTTAAAAGAGACTTTAAAGGAGATTCCTCATCTTCCTCTAGTTCATGTTCATCTCCAAGGCAAAGTGCCACACATAAGGTATGCACTGTCTGCGGTAAATGCATTACAAGAGATATGTCACGACATCTGAGAACTCACGAAGCAATTTCTAGATTCAGGTGCATTTACCCAAGAGAAACATGCATTCACAAAACTGGCCAATTCAATAGACCTTATGATTTCAAGAAACATTTGTTGAACTGCCACTTCAAATTTGATGATTGCGAAGACAAAAAACTGCACAACCTAAGTGACAAATTGCCATGTTATGGTACTTGTTACTGTGGACAAAGATTCAAAGCCGAAGACTGGCTAGATAATCATATTCTACGGGAAAATGGAGATGACTTCGAATGCCCATACTTGAAATCCTATTATGAACGTACAGGTGTTAGACCACCTGCCCAGGTTTTCACTACAAAATAGTCCTTTTTTTCCTTTGGCTTTATTAAGCTTTAGTGTGGGTTTTGGTTACGTTATATATTTTCTAAATTTCTCTATTGTAATTGAGTCAGCGAGCTGTCTTCTAACTTTTAATGTCTTTTCATTTCTTTCTTTCATTCTTCTTTCTTGTTTATTCATTTCGTTCTTTTCATCCTGCAGAAGATTATTTATTTCATTCCTACGTTGCTTGCTTAGAATATTAAATAGAGCATATCTTACCATTTCACAGCTTAATAAATTTTAGAAACCCGAGCTTCGGTAAACTCTGGGCAATTAAAAGTAACAGAGAGGTAATGCGAGATTAGGTATAAATGTACCTCCAATTTATTGTAAAACCATTATTCGACAGCACCAAATATAGAGTTAAGTGGTCAAAGATTCCCAATTCTGGATCTAGTTACATGTTGGCACTGATAGATTGACAAAGTAAGATTTGTGTATTGCCAAATTTTCGATTCCAGTGGAGAGGGATGTATGTACAGCCGCAAGTTATTAGTTACATTGATTCTTTTTTTCCACCCATACATGAACTTTGCCTGACAGTTAATCAAAGAGTCTGCTGTAAGCTGCCACTTTATCTACATCAGCTCTACAAGTGGTGAGGTTGAAAGGTATTGATTGTACTCGTAGACTCTCTAATGAGGACACAAAGCATCTGAAAAACGGATAGCATTTCTGTGCATGAGGTTCATAGAAATCACCTTGAGCGCAGGTTGGTGCGCGAAATTCCTGTACCATTCACTTTTCCCTGCATTTGTTTCCCATTCAACGGGGAAGGTGATCAATGTGTAGTTGTCATCACATTTGGATCTGTTGTTACAGAGAATCCTTCATGTACAAAGTTGTAATGAATTCTTCTCTTACAACTTCTTAGAATACGTCCCTATAAGGCCTTATTATCCGCTCTGAATTAATTTTGCTTGCGTGGCGTGCAGTTAGCAGTAGTGACTTGACAGAGAATAAGCGATAGAAGAATCCAGTCTTTAAACTGAGGTTGGCTCGAACATCAGATCGATCGCTTCTTTTTGATTGGGGCATCTACGTAAAAAGATAACTCTTCTTCCTGTGGTAACATGAATTTGTGTGTTAGGGGATGGCCACATTCTAACGGCAGTTTACAGTTCCTCAACATTTACTGACCGAAATGTCCTGTAATCAACTGCATCTCGAGGAATGTGTTTGTATATAACGATATCTAAATCAATGCTTTAAGTCAGCTAATTTTCTTCCACATGGAAAAATACAGAAGGCGTTTCTTGAAAGGTGGAGCTCTACCAAGCTATACTCTTTCAAAGTAATGTGCGTATATTTATCTCCAACTGCAGTAAATCTTTTAAAGTAATTGTTACCAACAAAAGCCTTGAGGAGAAACATTAATGGTTATCATCATACTTCAAAAAAATCGGCTAGTTTCTTTTGGAATTTACTAGGAATCCTTACCCGCGATGCTGTCCGTTACTAGCACTTCGGCGGAAAGAAAAACCCGGCCGACTAGATATATATCTACACATAGATGATCTCTCCATTCAAGCTTCAGTAATGATGATCGGTTCTCATAAATGGATTTTCAATTACTAGCTAGTACTTCTTTTTCCGAAAAACGAATTCCTTTATTCAATTGGGTTTTAGATATTGCTCGGTTTCTACATTATTTCATGAATGTATGAAATAAGGGTTTCCGCGTAGAAATCAGCTCTCCATAGATGTGATATGTACACTCAACATATATTAGTCAGGTCTTACTTATGGAACCCAACCAAATGGCATTACTTCCTTGCTCTATACAGCGAACGAACTTTTCAAAGATCCAACAACATTCCTGCAGCTGTATGCGTCTGTACAGTTTTTATTGTAGTGCCCGCAGCCAAAAAGCTGCATGCGTCTGTAAGGGCTCTTAAAATTGTGTGTGCGCTGCCGAACCTTTGAAGAAGTTGGAGAATTTGCAAGATTTATTATTAGCATGCATGCTATTGGAAGGATTACAGAGGGCTCAGGAAATCCACACCTTCTGGTTTCCAGTCATTGGATAACTTACAAGCCTTAAAAGTGTGTAACAAGATCAAATCGAACTATGAAAACAATTAAATGTACCATTCTAAACGAACAGTCAAAATCTTGTGTATTGTATGTGTACTTGATAGTTTCAATCATCGGATAAGAAGGCAATTCCGCCAAAATCCGTAATTGAATTCTCTTGCATGAAAAACAACGGTGGTTGACTGGGGTGGGCAGACCCAAGTACAGAAAACTGTCGGACAATGGAAGGGTAGCACGGGATTCAAACAATCAAATTTCTTTACACAAAGTAAAGTGCATATAGAACAGACCTAGGCCTGAATATTCCGTTGGTAGCATAGATGATATTATTGTCAGATTCATCATTGTCTAAGCTTTCAACGGAATGGGCGAACAGACTTGCCACTTCTTATAGAATTAATTAATCTAGATAGGAGAAGGGCGATATAGCTACTTAATATATTGGAAGAGAAGTATTGGTGCAGTTTTTTTAGCACTATCCTGCAATTTATGGCAACTGAAGGATCTTGAAAGCACTTGAATCAGACAAACAATAAGATTGATGCACAAATGCGCTTTCCTTCTCACGGGATCTAAAAGTAGCCACTTTAGCGCCCTAGAAACAAATCTTACAGGTTCACAAATCAAGACGGACAATTTTAAGGGTAGCATAGGGCACTGGGCCAAAAGCTAGACACACATTTAATGCTGAAATTTCTTCTTTTTTTGGTTGTTGGGATCCCTAAGGTTATATTGTTTCTATTAAATGTAGAAAAAAAGCTCTCAATTTGGATACAACTCCCGAGCCATTGTTCAAATTTTCTCTGTGAAAGGAGTCCGTCCCTTGATGCACGCCACAGAGTAAAACCAAGACATAATAACCACCGTATACTCTAATCACCAGACCCGTCAATTGAAAAGTCTTGTTATGAAACAACTATAAGAGAGTAATATTGAAAAAACTCCAAGACCATATTTTACCCATTGATGAGAAGAAACTTCCGACGCGTAAGCT
Organism: Ogataea methanolica; assembly: GCA_001600755.1. Classification (NCBI taxonomy): domain Eukaryota; kingdom Fungi; phylum Ascomycota; class Pichiomycetes; order Pichiales; family Pichiaceae; genus Ogataea; species Ogataea methanolica. The sequence continues at coordinate 159,072 of BCKW01000003.1, forward strand.
GATTGAGTGAAAATATCAATAATAATAACCTGATGGTCAAATAAATGCTATTACCTACCGATAAAGCAGTTATCATATATATATGAATATACAAAATACACCAGGGGGAGATAACCATGATGATATTCAAGAGTGTTTTTTTAAGCTAGAGTATGTTTATCTTTCGCTGCTGGTTTACAGAAAACCAACAAAAAGAATGCTGTATCCAAGCTTTGAAATGATCAGACATTTTCGGGAAGATCTCAAAACCTTAATGAAGCCGAGTTTCTTCTACAGGCTTTTCGGTAGTTTCTCATACAATATTACTTTAAAAACACAATAACTTAGAAAATCTATCAGACCATAAAACAGGTTCGCCGTTTCTGGTTTTAGGGAATTGTTCCATACAGATTGCAGGTACATACCGTTCTTTGTTTTGAAAAATGGAAACTTACAAATAATTTTTTGTCTTCTTATTTCCTAAAGCGGCCAAATGCAAAGAGCGGAATGATTATAAACACATTACCTGTAGTATTTATGGATTAAATACCAAATGGTACATGCTCCCTGACAAGTTTCATCGATCTCATCAGTTTTGAAAAGAATGATATACGATACTATACACAACAATGTATGCGTAAATATAAGAACAAATAAAACCAAAATCTTGAGACCCTCACCCTGCATCCAATAAAGACCTCAGACAGGTACTTAATCGGCACGTACAAAAAGGAATCACTGAGTAGTTTAAGATATCCCTTTATGTCTGACTGTAGTATCCTTTATAACCATATATAGTCAATTGGCTACCCAAATTTATTCTACTTGGGGAATCTGGCGTCTGCTCCAAGGTATATGAATATATCAAATTAAACAAAGTCGAAAAACGAGGCGTAGATAGCACACATTCTCACTCGAAACTCTGCTGCCAGGTCTTTGTCTTTCTCTCTTTATATTATGCCCTGCCACCAACTACCAAGAAATTTTGGCAGCTCGCTTCCTTCCTGATATAATAGTAGAAGATCCTTGTACAAAGCAATGTTCAGGTGTTACAAGCCAAACAAATAGCTAAGTTCTAAAATGGATTATTTTGGTCGCATTGAACAGACAGGTAAGCTTTATGTTCTTAGTTGTCTCTTTTTCCAAAAACCATTGGCTGATAAACTTCAGATCATGACTGAGTAGCGCTTTTCCTTTTCAGCTTGGAATCACGAGAGTTTGAAAAGGTAATAGGGATCACCAGTAAGTAGTTTTTTACTTTTTTGTAGAAGTTCCAATCACAATGGCATGATGCTTTTTGAGCATAACAAGCAGTTCTCAAGAAGGAAGAACAACGTTATCCGTTTCTTCAGCTTTCTTTCCATTTGTACCCAAACTAATAACAAGCAACTAATTGCTAAAACGAGCATACCCCTTTATACAATTATAATGCAGTAGATTGAAGTGGAACATCTGAACGCAAACTTTTTTCACAGGTATCCTTTTTCGGATGTGGCGTATATTTATGTTAACAAAAGTAGAGGAGCTCTCCTCTTCGTTTTCTTGTGATTGTTTAAGAGCGTATTAGAAAACGATATTTCTTAAGAAACGTCATATTGTGTAAGGTAGGTAAGAAGTTTTTACTCAAAAGCACATGGAACTAAATACATCCGAGTATAACAGAATGGACACACCGTTAAAGGAAATTCTAATCATTTTTTGAGCCTTGAGCAGCGCCAGAAGTTTAAGAACTTTACGTACTCGGCTATTGATTGAAGGGTATTACAACAAGCAAAGAGATTTGAATAGGCAATAATTAAAAAATGTATATAAAATATAGTGTTGCAGTTATGAATCTTAACGAGAAGGAAGCAAAAAGGAAAGATTATTCGTTGTTCTTCTTCTCCTATAGATTCTCTTATGTTGTATCTTAACTAACATAAAACTATTGATATTAATGGGATATATAAAGCAAAAAAACATTGAAAAACTTAAGTAGTGTTTATATTTACTATTATCAACGGCAATTATTATTTTCTTAGTCCAGGAACGATTGGAAGAAATAGAAACCGATTATAAACAAATATGAGATAAGAAATCAAAACAGATATCACAGACAGGTCAAACTTCAACACTAACCATCGTTTATCATTCGATTGCACTTCCTGCCTTCAAATACTCAGAAAATAATGAGGAGGAAACAGTAGATTGGGCAGAAATCCATGGTTGAATATCTTGCCTGTCTAATTCATCACCATCCAACTCAGACATGGCATAAACAGGCGCAACTTCTATAGGTGGTTTCGTTATCGCGGTTTTAATTGTGTGTCTGATGGAATCAATCGAAACAGAAGTGTATTTGAAAGTCTCTGTTGCAAATTTATCAGATAATGGAGATGATAGGACTGTTTCTGTATATGATGATTTTCTTTGATTAGACATCGTTGTTGTGCTTGGCTGTTTAGGTAACGAAGTTGGAGATGATGATATTTCACCCACTTCTGATGTTAATGAAGGCGCAAACGACGATTTTCCTGTTGAGCTCATCGGTGTTGTTGATTGCGGTGGGGAAAACGAGGAGGACGAAGGTTGGGCCGAGTCCAAGTCAGTACGTTTCAGAGACAGAGGTTTCATCCATTGCGAATCGGACGGTGGTATTGGCGATGACAATGGAGGTGAAGATGCTGCATCACTCGAATGTTCTAATACACTCTCTAATCCGTTATTTTCGTTATCATGACGAGGATCAGTGATTTGATCAAGACTTTGATCTTGGGTATATTCATCCGATTGTGTATCATAATCTTCTGAATACGCCCCATATCCTTGATCTCTCAACTCTTCCAGCAAGAAATTGATTGGATCGGCAGCTGTAATAAACATACCTTCTCTCGAATAAGGTTTAACAGGGTTTTCAATTTTCATTTTTCTAATGTTTAGTTTCTGATTTGGGAAGAAAGCTTTTGTATATAGTGTACTTGTTATACCTATTGTTGAACCAACAACATGCCCAGCAATATGATTGGCTTGATGTGTTGTCTTATCTAACAGGTTCTTTTCTCTGAATTGCTTGTACTCTTGTAACATTTCTAATGAACTTAACTTATCACGCCCTTCTGCTGATTGATCATCCCAGTTCGACACTATGACTTCATAAGACAATTCTTCCGGTCTTACTATAAGGCCCTGCAATTTAGAAAATTTGTCAATATTTTTGGTCAATATTTTGAAAAGGTCAAGGTTTTGATAGTATAATTTAATCGTTAATTTATTGATGAATTCAGAAAGAGTTTCAAGAACTTGAGGAATCACCAATTTGACCTTTTTATCAAGATCATTGAAAACTATTCTAGATTCTGATAGTTGAGATTTGGAATGCTCCAGCTTTGATTTATCTTTCTCTGTATGTTTTTGAAGGTTTAACAATTTATCGGCAGTATTATAATGCATATCCAAATCAATTTTCTTGTGGTTTCTTTTAGTTATTAATTTTAGCGAGAACCTTAAATTTGCTTTCATTTCATGGCATTGTTCGGTGAACGAATCCCTTCCAAGTTCAATTCTTTGTGATAATTGATCAAATATAACACGGAACAATTTCTCAGCTTGACGGATTTCCTTCATTGTAATATTTGAAAATTCCTCATTTTCGTTGTACTTCACCTTATCATTATCGTTAGCATTATCGTTATCATTATCATCATCGACAATAGGTTCATGCAATTGCTTAAAAGATTCATTAATTCTTAAGAAATTTTGTAGAATCGTACCCCAGCATTTACTCCATTTGACTTGTTGGGCTTCAAGGAATTCCAAACCTCCAATTGCAGATTGTAAATCATGTTCCCAGGATTTGATCAGTTCATCTTCGGTTGATTTCTTACCGAGAATTTGGTGTGGAGTTCTATACAGAACCTTTTTAACTCCTCTAAATGACATTTGGTTGTTGAAATGTGGACCTGAGTATTTCGTTGGAGTATTTGCGTAAAGTATTCGTTGTGTAAAGTATATGAAAGCAGAGAAAACAGAAAAAGACAGAAAGATATCTACGTAAGACTAAGGACCAACCGGAAGTACGATTTCTAATTGCTTCTTGCAGTTTGAAATGCAAAAGATGGCACAAGAATCAGGATCACGTGATAAAATCTTGGAAAACCGCTAAACTGAAGTGTACGGGTGTGTACGCGCCGCACCCCGCAGGTAGCTCCAAAACAGGGCTGTGGTAATAAATCGACGCGTATTTACATCACCCTATCGACGATCGACGTAGTCGAAATATCTTTGTAGAATTTTCTCTTTTGACACTCTCAGAAGGCCGTTACGACAACTATCCAACCTATCTATCAACAGTTCCTTGTCAACTCACTTGCTCTCTTCCCCATTCTCGATTATCCACTCTATCATTAATTAGCCATCCTTTAACAATATATAACATTCCTCCGTGATCCAGCCTACCCCCATATTGTTTTGGCCATCTCTCCTCATCCCATCACTCCGACATAACGTCAAGCTCACAAGATGTCCGATAACACTCACCCGGTACAACAAAAGGTATCTTCATCGGGCCTTGGACTAAACATCACAGACCCAAAATCTACAACTGTCCCTGCAACTTTGAACCAGATCAAAATAAATAGCAGCAATACAGCCCTGAATACTTTAAACACGTTACCTTCTGATACACCAACGAATAGTAACAAAATTTCAAGCCCTATATCGGATTCATCTCCATCTTTCAACAACAGCTGCATATCTTCATCATCTTCTTTGGCAATTCCTCCATCAAACCTTCAAAATGGTAGCTATACGCATCAGCATAACCCTAAAGTCCCTTCGTTGCTAAGAAGACAGTCTTCACATCATACGATAGCTGATATTGCCCATAAAGTTAGCGATATGTTTTCATTGTCGAAATCGGGCTCCCCGCATAATAATAATCATAATAGTAGCAAAAACCCTACAACGACGACAGCGGGATCTCATTCATCCTCTCCATTTAGTTCCCCTTCAACTTCAAGAAGCGGATCCACTACATCGTTAAACAAGCTTATAGAGAACTTACATAGTCATACTCGTCCTTCACTTTCAACAAGGAAAAGTAATTCATCGTTGGCTAGATCCTCATCTAAAGATAATTTTAGTATACTTCTTGGTAAACATAGAAATCCAACATCAACAACTAATTTAACAAGATTGACAGAAGCTGATGATTTGAAACCACATCACTCATTACCCAAATTATCCCCTCCTGCAACTTGCTCTTCTTCGACTCCAGTATTGTCTCAATTACAACCAAAAGTTAAAGAAACGCATTATGTTCACGTTGACTACAATCCAATTACTAGAAAGAGAGTTTTAAACACCTATGAAATCATGAGAGATTTAGGACGTGGCCAGCATGGGAAAGTTAAGCTTGCCAAAGACACAGATACAAACGAGTTAGTGGCCATTAAAATCGTCGATAGAGCTGCTAAACCCAAGTTGGGAAGAACAACGAGGAGAGGCTCAACACAGGAAGAGAAAATAAGGAGAGAAATTGCAATCATGAAAAAATGCTCGCATCCACATGTTGTGAAATTGATAGAAGTTATGGACGCTGAGAATTCAAGAAAAATATATATGGTTTTAGAATACTTGGAAAAGGGTGAAATTCATTGGCAGAAAAAAGATGAAGAAACTGATTTTAAACCAGAGCCCCTTTTAACATTACAAGAAACGAAAAGCGTTTTTAGAGAAGTCGTTAGCGGTGTTGAATATTTGCATCATCAAGGGATTATACATAGAGATATCAAGCCTTCTAACCTTTTAGTTTCTAAGGACAACGTTGTTAAAATTTCAGACTTTGGAGTTTCATTCGCTGCAAATCTTGATGGGAATAATGATTTCGAATTGGCAAAAACTGCAGGGACTCCTGCGTTTTTAGCCCCCGAGCTTTGTAAAACTGATGGATCTGAGGCGAAAGTCACATATAAGATTGATATTTGGGCATTGGGTGTCACTTTATATTGTTTAATTTTTGGGAAATTGCCATTTGATGGTGAAACTGAATTTGCTTTATTTGATGCCATTAACAAAGATGAACTGGAATTCCCTAACACAGATGAATGGAAATCTTCAGCGCCTTTAGCCCCACATGATTTCAATCAGGTTACTGATCTTATCAAATTGTTGTTACGTAAAGATCCATTTGAGCGAATAGAGATTGATCAAATAAAAGAGCATCCGTTCTTTTTAGAAGGGCTAACCAGAACGCAATCTAGAAAATACACTTCTAATTGGAACAACGAAATGAAAATAGCAGTCACCAATAAAGAAGTTGATGAAGCTGTTATTGGTATTGGGGACAGGTTGAAGAAGAAATTGTCAAATGCTTTCAAGATGACTGGATTACCGTCAATTCCGAAGAATCATCAAAATTTGTACATTCAATCATTAAAAGCCCAACTACAAACCTCTTCTGATTCTGAATCATCGTCATGCTCTTTACCAGCTTCAGGGAACCCTAATATGAGAAACGCTTCACATTTATCAATGGATAAAGATCTGTCTTCACTTCCAAGACCTGAAAGTTCACCACTTACAACAGACCCACGATTCTTACATCGCGGCTCTATTTCAGCATCAATTGAATCCTCAACAGGCTCAATTACTTCCTCTGCCAGTTTATCAGAGACTAGAGAGCATGCTGAAGCCGGATCATTTAGCCCTTCAAATGATAATAATAATATTGACAGCAACAACCACCTTCCATCGTCTGCGCTGTTCAAGTTGGCCGGTATAATCAATAAGGACAATGACCTCAAACCGTCGTTACCAGTGAATGAAAGTGAGACCACTTTAACTACAGAAAGTAAATCACTGTCTCCTAAGCATCTACAGGATTCATCTATATACACAGAAGATGAACTAAATCATCAGCTACCTAAACCGATAGAAGATTCTGCCCAAAAATCTACGATTCCAGCCGCATCCCCATATGACTTCAGAGAAGAGCTAAAAAAATCCGAAATGACTAAAGGTATCATACCAGTCGTCCCAAGTTTTGCCTCGTTAGACAGCTACTATGACGAATGTCTAGCCTCAGACGTCCAACCATACACCGCTGTTAACGCTGGCAGTTATCAATCACAACGGTCCTACAACTACCAGCCAAGTAGAGCATCAAGTTCATCATCAAGCAGCTATAGATACAGTTCATCAATCGATTACGCAAGACAGCAACCACCGCCGCAGCAAAAACAGCAAATTCGCTCAAATGGTGTTGCATTCAAAGATACAAATTATCAACCGTTGCATTCCGGAATGCCCTCTGCTGTCTCAATTCCGGATTTTCTAAAGCCAACAGATATGGACCCAATTACGCCATCAGTGACAAACAATTACTACAATACTGTAGCAAATAGTAGACGACCACCAGCATTGGCCAACAACTTCAAACCTCCGACACCAGCGGCAACGACGACCCCGCCTTTGCCAACGGCATCAACGTTCCAAACTCAATCGTCAACGACTACACCGCCGCCACAGGCCATAGATACAAGTATAGCAAGCCAACGAAGAGATTCACGAAAAGTTGTGTTTTCCAATGGTTCAGAAGATTCCGATTCTTCGGAAGATGAAGGTCCAATTACATTTTCGAAACAGCGGTTAGTCAATCAAAACCAGTTAAAGAGATCTCCTGTGATTAAGCCACAAAGCACACCAAGACAACCAATACAGCAACAAAACCAAAGGACTTCACCTGTGCTATATCCTAATAAGCCACCTCAACCACCAACGCAAAGTCAGCCATCAAGCCAGATTCAGAGCAGCCACCAAAGGCATCACATCTATGGCAAGAAGCTACCAGGTCAAAGCATTCCTAGGAACTCATCGACTACCGATGATGATTCAGACACAGATTCTAATTCGGAAACTGAATTGATGCTTACTTTCGGAGGAAATTCATCATCCTCCCCAGTGGTTAATAAATTATCACCAGCAACGACAGGAATAATCCCAAAAACAACGATGAAAGAAATAAAACCAAAGAGTGTAATCACAGAATCCAATATCATTCCTTACAACAGCACAGATGAAGAAGGTGTCGCAACTCCAAGAAGTATCCTTGACTGTAAGAACAGTAAGAGGAAAATTAATGATATTGTTGATGTTCCAATGAATCTGAAACACCCTGAGAATTTGGACGAGGTTGTTGTGAGGGATTTGGAAGGGTTAAAAGTCTCTGATGATCATGATTGATTTGATTTGAGTTTGGGAAATTAGATGCTTTTTTTTGGTTTTCTCTTAGATATAAATATATTTTTATATTCTTCTGGTGTGGTGTATTTTATGAAGTAACGTTTCCCTACATTTTTGACATTTTTGTTTTCTGTTTTTCTCGGTTGTTATATATCTTTATATTAATGAATAATTAACCTGTTTAATAGGATATACGTATAAATACAACTATTAATTTTAGGTTATGGGTGGGGGGTATATGGGTATCAAAAATAAATAAACAAAAAAATGAAGTCACTACTATTACACGGTAAATAGGGAATAAATACTGCACAGTCAGTCTCTCAAACACACCTCCATATTGTATACCATATCATTTAGCATTTAATCAGGCACTAACAACGAATTTATTAACGAACTCAACTTTATCACTCCTATCCTTTTTGAAATCTTCAAACAACGCAAGTCTATCATAATTTTCTTCATCGAAAACTATAAGGTTGACAAACACTTGAATAGAATCACTTGTAAACTTTAACAAGTCACTTAATTTGAAGGAAATTGACAGTTTATACTTATCCGATTTGACAACTGAAAAAGTGACGTCATCACTATCAATGGCAGATTCTTCAAACAGGTGATAGTGCGTTAACAGCTTTAAATCTCTGGATACTTTCTTGAATGATTCACAGCTGTTGACTATTGAATTTAAGTAGTGTTTGACTGGACTTTCATTAATTCTTTTCAATTGGTTTTGGAAAATGCTGTTTAATTTAGACAAGATTGACTTATCAGCTGTTAATGAATTACTGTCAATGAATTCCACACTTTTGCTAGAAGTTTCAAAATTGATTTTTATTGTCACCAATTTACTAGTTTTAAGTGTCAATTCCGAATTCGTCAACGAAATTAACTCCAAGTTAGTCTGCCTCTGTAATTTAATGAAATCAGTCGATAATTTCGTCAGATCTGCTTTTGACGGGATTTTATTGCTGTATATTTCATTTGTTAGCTCATCAACTTCTTTTGAAATGGACCGGTTAGCTGAATTTTGGTCTTCGAGCTTGAGTTTCAAGTCTTGAATCTCTTTTAGAGTCGATGATTTCAGATCTGCTAATCTCTTCTTCTCTTCGATCATTGATAGCAGCTTGGCTTTTAATTGCTCTAACTGGGTTCTATCCTCAGAGTCTAATCTCTTCTGTTGATGTTCTAAAGATGACAGTCTATTCTTTAACTTCAATTTTGTTTTCGATAAGCTTTCATACTCTGATGAAATCATGCTGCCACTCGCAGAAGTATCCTCAATCAGTCCCTGCAGTTTAGCTTTATCAAGTTCGTAGTTTTCCTTAACTTGGTTCGTGGTGGTGATCATAAACTCCAAGTTTTCTTGAGTAGCTAATTGTCTAGCGTAACTTGCCAATCCTTGATAGTTGTCGTTCAATTTTGGTTTTAATTGAATCTCATCAGCTTCAAAATATTCTTTTATGGATAAATTACCTTCAAATATGGCTCTTTCATGTTCTTCAATAGAGGCACGTTTATCTTCAAGACTACGCTTGTATTCAGAAGTTAAATGTGCATAATGGAAGTAATCAGGTAGGTGAGAGAACGCAACAGCATATTCAACAGAATCCATTTTTACTGGCTTCGAGCTTTCAACCGTTGGGAAAGAAATTTCTCTTTCAGAAGGTCCAAGGTTATCATAGAATGTAACTTGAATTGACTCAAGGAACTCTGAAACTGGAATTTGTGGATATTCTTCTTCACTTGAATATTCTGCATCCACTTCAACTGAATCCATGGAAACTTCAGCTAATGGAATCTTTTCGGAGATTATCACAGATTCATCTGGATAGCTTGAGTTCATAAAGCTCTCTTGCTCTTCTGTATCCAATTGAGTATCGTATGCTGCAGCTTCGGTCGTTGGGATTTCCCCTATAACATCGATTGACTTCGCAGCATTTGACTCTTTTTCGATTGAGCGTCCTGGAGATGTTTTTTTGGCAAGTGAACCCAAACTCTGAGAAATATTCTTTGATTTTGATGGGGATATATCAAGTTTTCTAGCAATCTTAGAAACGCTTTGAGGTGAGCCGTTAAGATCAGTACGCTTTCTTTTAGTACCACTGGATGAAGGAGTTGATATCTTATTTTCAATTGTTCTTGACGGCGTACCAAATCCAGAACTATTGACAGCTATTTTGGCGGTTAGTTCCATCGTTTCTTCTTCCTTATCAAAATGATGATCCATTTTAACGTTCGCTATTTTATCTCCTTCCTCACTGGTGATGGAAAGAGGCTGCTGGCGCTTAATCGGTTGAGTAAATTCCATGTCATCATCATCTGGCAGTTGTTCATCTTCTAGAGTTTCAATAGCTGGTGTTGGTTTCATGATTGGCTCAGTGAGTTCCATAGTGGTACTTTCATCTTGCAGATCGTTGGAGTCATTGACATTAGTGTATTGAAGCTGCACAGATTGAGTAAATTCTATTTCTTCTTGCTCTTGAGGGGGACGAACTGGTTGGGTAAATTCCATTTCTTCTTCTAGTTGGGATTGAACAGGTTGTGTGAACTTCATTTCCTCTTTGTGCTGTGGCTTGACGGGTTGTGTGAATTCCATTTCTTCTTGTTCCGGTTGTTCATTTTCTTCGACAGCCTGTTTATATATTAGTGTAAATTCCATAGTTTCCCCATCTTCTTCATTAGTACTGATAGTTTGTATCCTTGATTGTCCAACTCGTGGTTCAATTGCAATTGAATTCTGTTGTTTTTGAGGACTTTGATCTTCTGTTGACATTCTCTTGAAAGGTGCTGTCAGCTCCATGGTTGAATTATCGTCGTCGTCATCCTCAGCTAGCTGAGAAACGCGTTCAAACACCTTCTCTAAACTAAGTGATTCCGGTTCATTTGAAAATTTTGGTTGGAACGGGAGAGAAGGTGTTTCATCAATAGATATTCTGACTTTAGAGATTGGTTGCGAAAAGTCTGTTTCGTCATATTCTTCCTCAGCCTCCTCAGGAATTTGCTTAAAACTTGAACTTTGCGATTCAGGAAAAGTGGCATTTTTCGGTGATGGTGATGCTGTTGGACGATTTTGATTAAATAACGGAATCAGCTGTATCGAATCTCTTTTCCTTCTAGGATTGAACTTGGCACCTAGATCGAAATCGTCGTATGACCTATGAATAATATTACGGACATCAACATCACTGGCAAATGAGACTCTTCTTGATCTGGTTTTGCTTTTTGGGATGATGGCAATAGTGTGATTTTCCTCTTTTGATGGTTTCAAGATTCCTCTGGGCAAGACTAAGGTATGACGCCTGCTTGGTTTCTTAGACTTGAATTTGAATGTTTTGGAAGGCACTGGCATGAGTTTTTCAGGGGTCCCTTCCGATGACATATTGGATGGTATATTTATTCTTGATGAGTATGTTATAGTTTGGGAATCTGTCTGATGAAGCTGTCTCCAATTGTTAACAACAGAGTTAACCCTGATCTTTGGTATTTGTTTGTTTATGTTTCTGTTTTAGAACTTGGGATTTTTATTTTGAACCGTTTGCTCAAAATGACAGACGCGTCGCCTTTTATATGGGAGAAGTATCCCTATTGTTCAACGACTTCGTTCCACTATAGTGGAACTGGTTACCATTCTTAGCTTGATATATATGTAGTACTTTGCTAATACGTGAGTTAGTGACTAGATATATTGTAAACAATGATGTTGAATATAAATCTAATATACACAAGGGTAATAATAACATAACAGATAAAGACATAGGTAGATAAAAATATGGAGCAGTAGTCCTCCTTCTTGAACGGAAGAAAAACAAGAGCGTCCAGACAGACATTTAAGAGCTTTAATGGGAATATTCTTTCCATATAGCCATTTTCAAAGCCTTCAATATCTAGAATCTAGTGGTAATAAGAATCAGCATCCAATGAGATAATACGATCAAGTCTGTGTTGGATAGTGAGTGCATTTTTAATACTGTGCAGAAGTAACAGGCAATTTTCATAATCTTCTACCGCTATATTTTAATCATGTATTATTTCCTCGATTCTGGTTTCCGTAAAATGGATAGAAATTGCTTTTCGTTGCTGTTAGATTACCGAATTCAAAAGCCACAAAGGAAGATCTTCTTAAGATAAGCATTTGGAATACCCATGGAAATATCTCTTGCAGAGCGTGACGGGCAAAGAATAAATTGTATACAGGAACTTTTAAATACGGTTTAGGGTTTCATTCCGTGCTCTGCATGATTTTGAGATCAAACGCAAATTTTGGATTCAAAAAGATTTCCCAAAGGAAATTTCCAGGAGCTGAGAAACTAAATTCTTATCTCCCACAATTGTAGGAGATTTTTGAATTTTATTAGTCAAGGCTACTGAAACTCAAAGAATATTGAATTGATGTTGATTTTTCTTTTGGATGGTAACCATCTTTTTGAGATTTTTCCTTTCATGATCTGCCTGGCTGATTGTCTTAGGAATATTCACCTGTGCAGATAGTTCTAAATTTTGAATAATCGCTAAATGCATTTGCAAGAGCCAAAGGAGATTCTCCAATTTTCAAAACAATTGGGGTATCCGGAAGCTGATTAGAAGATAGCCTTGTACAATTAACTCTATGAGCATGTCAAAATCAATTCTGCTCTAAAATTAATAGTCCAAAGCTTAACTGCTGGAATAAGATTGGAGAAAATAGCCAATAGAGAGCACATCAAGGTTGAATTTTGGAATATAAGAATAGTTAGTTCTATATGAAAGTCACTTGATAGGGTCCATGTGATAGGGTCCATGTGATAGGGTCCATGTGATAGGGTCCATGTGATGCTAACAAATTTTGAAACAAGTACAGCTAAACTGTGGGGTTTCTGCTGAAATTTGATTCTGCTCTGGGTACCTTTCCTTGCATTAAAACACGTGATCTTAACTCAATTATTTCTGGCTGGATCGGATCAACTTGAAACTGAGATTATTCTGAAAAAAACAGAAGTACAAATGGGTCGAAGTTCCCATCATATACACCAGGTGCTTTATTTTGCTTCTTCCTGTATAAAAGCTCCATCATGGCAAGACTTTTACTGTTGCCATGCCCAACTTTACACAACTTTAAGTGCCTATCAGATCACTCCAAGACACGTGCGGCTTCAGCAACCAAGGACGATGATAAGCGCTGCGGCTCGTGCCACACTGGGGCGTTTTTCTTGCTTCTTGGCTTTTCCGTCTCCCTGCGGGCATTTAATGGCTTTGATTTTCGGTGATAACCAGGCATGTAAGGGAGCTAAACGATTGGATCACTACGCCAGGAAGGATCCTAAACGATGTCGAATAAGGAATGATTAGGGTTTAGCTCAGGGTATTCAGAAGTATGGGGAACCAACCGTTTTGGAATGCCTGACGATCAGAAATCGTTTAACTCGGCCGAACGACCAGAAATGGGGCACTTGGCCCTGCCTGATCGGACTTTCCGCCTATTTTTCTGAATCCACACGACAAACGAAACTATTTAGGAAAGATTTTTCAATACTTGCAGATTGGTCGGTCAGTCAATCACTAAATCACTCATTCTGCTCAGCTCCAATTTCTTTCTTTGAAGTCATGCTATCAGGCTTGTCGAGAAATGAATTTGTGTAGATAAGGGTACTTCACTGAACGAAAGCAATTGTCTAAGAGTAGCAAAGAATCATATATTACCAGAGCTGAACTAGCAGACAGAAAAGTCGGTTGATATATGGCATCATTGATTAAAAAACAAAGAAACTGGGAGAAAAATAACTTTAAGTCTATCAACCAGCATTGAAATGAAATCTCCAAGATCAAAAATCTCAAGTGATACTGAAAGCACCAAAGATATTGAATCTTCAATGGAGCCAGATCCAAGATTGATTCCACAAAAGAGGCTGCTTACAAAGTTTTTGTGGGACAAATCAATTCCTTCAATCCCAACACAAGAAGAAAGAGTTGCTTATCCGTTCAGACATACTGGTTTCATAAGTGAATTATTCTTTTGGTGGGTGACTCCGCTTTTAAAGGTTGGTTATAGAAGAACTTTAGATGCAGATGATTTATTTAAAGTTGATAAAGGTACAGACTTAGACGTTGACGTCCAAGCGATCAAATTCAATCAGATTTTCCAAAAGAGACGGGAAGCTATCGAGGCCAAATATTTTAAGAAACATAATATTGACCCAACCCCTGAAAACTATCAAAGGTTCATTGTTAACAACGAAAATGGGGATTTCCGATACCCTGAATCATTAGTGCTATGGTCATTGTTCTACACTTTCCGTGTTGAGTACCTTACAAGCATTTTTTACAAATGTGTTGGTGACATTTCAATAGGCTTGAATCCATTACTAGTTCGTGCATTAATCAAATATGTGAGTAAGAAGGCCGCTGGATTACCACTTAGTAACGATGCAGCTGGTTATGGCTATGCCATTGGTATCAGTGCCTTGGTAATGATTTCAGGTTTTGGATTTGCCCATTTCTTCCATGACTCTGCATTCACTGGTTGTGAGGTTAAAGGAGTATTAACTAAAATATTACTAGATGAATCTTTCAAACTAGATAGAAAATCAAGAATAGATTATCCTCCTTCAGCAATCACTTCATTAATGGGTACAGATTTGTCAAAGATTGATTTAGCTACAAGCTTCTTTCCAGCTCTACTAACTTTGCCTATTGGGATTGCGATTACTATTGCATTATTGGCTGTTAATCTAGGTGGTGCCGTTCAAGCTGGTGTTGCATTCTTTTTGGTTTTCACTGCAGTCATTGTGTATGTAACTAAACCATTAATGAACTTGAGAAAAGGAGCCAATATTTTCACGGACTCAAGAGTTAAATACGTCAAAGAATTACTCAACAGTATGAAAATTATCAAATATTATTCATGGGAACCACCATATTTAGCATTGATATCCAAGATTAGAAACAAAGAAATGAGTGTTATGTTAAAGATTCAATTTTTGAGAAACTGTGTTGCGGCATTAGCTACATCCTTACCAAGTTTATCGTCAATGGTTGGCTTTTTAGCGATGTATGGTAAAGATAAAAACTTCCTAAATTCTTCAGCTAATGTTTTCTCTTCATTGGCGTTATTTAATATCTTGTCCTCTCATGTTGCCTTGTTACCATTGGCTTTAAGTTCGTCAACTGATGCGTATATTGCGTGTAAAAGAGTTCAGGAATATCTATTAGCACCTAAAGAACAACCTGATCCAGAGTACCATAAACTATCATTTGACAAGAATTCCAGTGCGATTGAAGTTATCAGTGGTGAATTTGAGTGGGACCAAGTTATTGAAAACGAGGAAGATTTACAACGTGGTCAAGATGCAAGATATGAATCCAAAGAAAGCAAAGAAAATGAAAGCAAGGAAAATGAAAGGAAGGATCAATCTGAAGAAGATGATAGTTTAACTAGTCAATCTTTATCAAATTTCACTGGATTGCGTTCCATTAACTTGAATGTTGAACACGGTGAATTCATAGTTATAACAGGTTCAATAGGCTCTGGTAAATCATCTCTACTATCAGCGTTGAGTGGTACAATGCCAAGATTATCAGGCTCGGTCAACATATCTGGAAATTTATTGCTCTGCTCCAACCCTTGGATCCAGAATACGACTGTGAGAGAGAACATTATTTTTGGAAAAGCAACGAGCGATGAACTATACAAGGTTGTTGTTAAATGTTGTGCGTTAGAAAGTGACTTTGACATATTACCAGCTGGTGATCAGACTGAAATTGGTGAAAGAGGTGTCAATTTGTCAGGTGGACAAAAAGCACGTATTAACTTAGCCAGGGCAGTTTATTCAACGTTATCGTCCCCATTGAACAACATTATTCTGTTGGATGATGTTTTGAGTGCAGTTGATGCAAAAGTTGGTAAACAAATAATGGATCAATGCATTATGGGGTTGTTGAACGAAAAGACCAGGATTTTGGCAACGCATCAACTTTCATTGATCGGGACAGCAGATAGAATTATATTTTTGAACGGAGATGGAACCATTGATATCGGTACACAGGATGAGTTGATTTCAAGGAATATGCTATTTGCTAATTTAATGGAGTTTCAACAGGAAGGCGAAAAAACCGAGCAAGAAGAAGGAAAAATAAATAGTGAATTATCCGGTGAGAAGAACGTTGCTGATGACGATGAGAATGACCCTGAGTTGATATTAATTAAGAAGGAAACTACAAAGAGAGAATATGAGAAGGACCGTGGTAAGCTAATTCAAGTTGAAGTGCGTCAAACTAATGCCATTCCAACCAAAATGATATTAGCATATTTAAAATCGGGTTGTGGTTCATTTGGATTCCCATTAATGATGCTTCTTTTCCTGTGTTCTTTAGTTTTCACCACTTTTACTATGCTGTTTCAAAATGTTTGGTTATCATTTTGGACAACCAACAAATTTCCAAATAGATCCGATGGGTTTTATATTGGTATTTACGTCATGATCACACTTGTTTTCTCCCTCTGTGCCACTTGGCAATTTTGTTCGATTGCATTTATTTCAACGAACTCATCAACGAATTTGAATTTACAAGCGTTGGGGAAGATCCTGCATGCTCCAATGTCATATTTTGATACTACGCCAATGGGTAGAATTTTGAACAGATTCACTAAAGATACTGATGTCTTAGATAACGAAATTCAAGAGCAGGCACGTACCATGTTCTTAGGTTTTAGTACAATGATTGGTATTTACATCATGTCTATCATATACATGCCATATTTTGCTATCTGTGTTCCATTTATTGCAGCTTATGCACTATGCGTGTTTTCGTACTACCAAGCATCATCAAGAGAGGTTAAAAGAATCGAAGCAATTCAAAGATCAATAGTTTATTCTAATTTCGAAGAAGTTTTGCAAGGTTTAGAAACGATCAAGTTATATTCCAACGATCAACTATTCATTGACAGAAACACCAACCTTATAAATAGAATGAATGAACCGTATTTCTTAGCGGATTCGTTACAACGTTGGTTGGCAGTTTCTTTGCATCTCTGTGCAGCAGCCGTTAACCTAATCATTTCACTTTTATGTGTTGCACAAGTTTTCCACATTAGTGCCTCTTCAGCAGGTTTGATAATCTCATATTTAGTTCAGATTGCAATGCAATTGATATCGTCGGCAAGATCAATGGGACAACTAGAACAGCACCTTTCATCCGTTGAACGTATCTGTGAATATGCGTTGGACTTACCACAAGAAGCAGCATACGACACTCTCATATCACCACCGGATAACTGGCCTAGCCAAGGTGGAATCAGCTTCCAAAATGTCTCAATGAAGTATAGACCTAATTTACCGTACGTGTTGACAAACCTCTGTCTCGAGGTTAAGCCTATGGAAAAGATTGGTATTTGCGGTAGGACCGGTGCGGGTAAATCCACAATTATGACAGCGTTATACAGACTATGTGAATTTGAAGGTGTTATTGAGATTGACGGTGTTGATATTTCGGGATTAGGGTTGCATGATTTGAGAACGAAATTATCCATCATTCCGCAAGATCCTGTCTTGTTCAGAGGAACAATCAGATTAAACTTGGATCCATTTGGTCAATTGTCAGACGAAGCACTATACGATGCTTTGGTGAGATCAGGATGCATAACAAAAGAAGAACTGCCTACAGTCTTGAAGCAAACGAAAGGGTCAGTCAGGGAGGATGGTTCTGTGACAGCGTTGCATAAATTCCATCTAGATAACATCGTGGATGACAATGGTAACAATTTCTCACTGGGCCAAAGACAAATTCTTTCGTTAGCCAGAGCCATTGTGAAAAATTCTAGGATTTTGATATTGGATGAAGCAACTTCGTCAGTTGATTACGAAACAGACGCTAAGATCCAACAAACAATCGTTCAGGAATTTAGTGGGTGTACGATCTTGTGTATCGCACATAGATTGAAGACCATCATTAATTACGATCGGATATTGGTGTTGGATAAAGGGCGTGTTGAAGAATTTGATACTCCTTGGGAGTTGTTTAATAACGACAAGGGGATTTTCAGATCGATGTGTGATAAATCTGGTATTGTTGCAGATGATTTCGAAAAGCGTTTGTAAATTATAATACAATTTAGATAACTAGTCATTGTAAAAGTATAGAACAAAAAAAAGAGATGCATTTCATTACAATATATATAGGACAAAAAAAGATAGAACTTTAAATCATTAGATAATTTTTTGCCCGTTCGTAAACGTAGAACGAACATGCAAACATCGGCACAATCTTAATAAACCCAATACCTAGCCCAACATAGAACCCTTTAAAACCTCTCTCTGCATAAATAATAGCAGCAGTGTAAGCAATAGAGAAAAATTGTCCACCAGAATTAACAACACCACCAACTTGCATCCGTCTTCTAATAACTTCAAACGGATACGCTGCAGCCTGTGCCAACATTCCAGCACCACCACCTGCCAGCAACTGAGCCCAAGTTTTCAATGGCTTTCTAGTATCAAACGATGATTCACTCTTAGTTTTCGACTGTGACATTGGCCTTTTAGCAGTATCTAAAATGGTGTATTTTGCCAACCGTTCAGATCTGAATAAATCATGAATCAGATCGTGCGAGTAGAAGGAGACACCTGCATATGGAACCATCCCCAATATGGTTGGTATAAAACCTCTATAAAAATTGGTCAACGATTGAACAACGTGAACGTTTGTATTAAATGTGGAATATATTAATCTGGTTAGCAACGGCTCATTTTTCAAAACACCACCGGTAGTGAAGGTATACCGAGGTTGCTCGTTATAAATTGTGTGTAAAATATGCATCAGCTTACCTCTACCGTAATTAATCTGTTTACTAGAGGTTTCAAATGCCAATCTAACACGAATTAAATCCAAGGGATACGTGAAAGCAACAGACAGCACACCAGCCAAAGAACCTGCCAATAGACGTCTACCAGTAGTCTCGTATTCATCTCTAGGTATCAAAACCGTTCTGATCTGTTCGTAACAAACAAATTTAATAGCAGCATATGGGAAGATCCTCAACAACGTTGCTGAATGTCCTTGGTATAAACCACGAATACCAGCATTAGAATATATCAATTGAATAGTCTTGAACATTCCTTTGAAAGACCCTGCTAAATGTGAGTAATGAGGATTATTGGTCTGAAAAAGAATTTTCACTCTGTCTAGAGGTGCAATTAAAGTCTTAGCTGATATGCCAGCAGCTCCACCTGCCAAACCACTTCGAAGAACGTACTCAAGGGATTGTTTGTTGATTTTCTTTGGTGGGGATGTTATAGCATTTGTGGCTGTATTGATTGTTGCTGTTGTGGATTGGGATTGGGTAGACGGCGTTGGATCTGGCTTTGCGGAGGACAGTAATTGATGATCATTGCTTGCCATCATCTGTAGAGATGTATTTGCGTTTGTTGTCTGTATTTGTGAATCAGACATTGTTGTGTGAAATTATTGGATGTATGTATAGATGTGTGTAATGCAGTGAGAATAGGATAGAAATGGAGGACAGGAATATAGTAAGCAAGTAAACAAAAAGATAACTTGGGGAAGAAAGAGAGAAAGAGTGTATGGTTATGTACGTATGGATTAATACTCTGGAAAGCCCCCTCTTGTGGGTATAGTATATAATTTAATTAAAATAATTGTTTTGCTGTAGGTTTGGTATGTATTTGTATATACTTTAAGAAAAGAACAGGAAGGGGTGTGAACAAGAACAGCTGCAACGATAAGGAAGGAAATCCAGGCAGGAATAATGAAAAGAGTGTGAAAAACCGTCAAATGGTCATTTAGTCTCTCTCTCTCTCTCTGATACATATAATAAAATCGCTTTGTTTACGCTGAAAATTTTTTGCACGCTTTTGTCTGTGTTTTTTCTTTTCTCTGCCCCGTGTGGGTGTGGGAACTCCCACGGGTCCTTTGTTTTTTTTGGTGGTGTGTGTTTGGCCTCCGATGGAGATTGGTATACGGACTGTACGTTTATGTATAGTGCTTAGTAAGTATACATATAATAGAGTGCATTGGATACTCGTCCATTACTCCGTATAAACACACATACAAACACACACGCATACACCCATCATAAAACTAATCTTGTCCTCTTAAACAAAGACCAATCCGTTCACCCATCGATAGCCCCTCTCTCTACCCCGCGATCCCCCGTCTTCCTCTCCGGTGCGTCGCCGTCGCTATTAATCGCACGTCGATTTTACTTGACACTCAATGATTGGTTCGTTTCTCCAATCAGCCAGCCTTACTCAAAAGGTACATTCATGCTCAGTCAGTTAGTTTATACATATATATACCTACTTACTTCTCGTGCGGCTGAAATGGTTATGCACTTCAATCTCCCCGGCGTAAAAGCCACTCGCTCACTCACCCACTAATTCACTTTTCTTCTAAAGACTCACCAATCATATCGCTTAGATTGCCAGTAAGATTGGATCAAATCAACCCATTCAAAAACTCCTCTAACTCATGAACTTCACTTCCCTTTTCACTTAAATCAAAAGACCAAATAAACAACTTGACCAATTTCTTCAATTTGGTGTTTTCAATTTCATTGAATTTACAATCCAAATTCTCATCGTCGAATACTAAACCGCCATCACTACTACCAGAACCACCACTACCGCCAATCAATTCATTGTTTTTGTCATCAGAAGAACCAGAATCCCCACTATTCGTGGTATTAACAACTATTTCAACCCTAGATGATCCAATCGGCACCTTGATGTTCTCTATAGGCTCAGTCACTGGTTGCAAATAACAATTCTCATCTTCATTCAACCCAGTTAAATCTATATTGTTAACATTCATTAAAATCGACTTATTGACAAGGTTCGCTATCTTGTTACGTAGCTTCAAATTCAATAGATTCCTCAATTTGATTGGAATCAAACTGTCACAATTATCAGATACATCACCGTTTGTCTCTTTTAACTGATTACCAAAACAAAGTAACGCCATAGTCAACTCCAATTCTTTGATGAATCTTGCATTTTGTAGTATTTTAACAGTTGATAGTTTTTCACCAATGAATTTCAAAACTCCATTCAAAAATTCCTTTTCACCTTCACTGCCCAATCCATGATCACTCTTGAAATGATTTCTAATTATTTCAATTAAATTCAAATGCAACAATTTAAAGTAGATAAACTGATTTTTTTCAAATAATGTAGGGAATTCACCGTTAATCAACTCGATAACCGACTCGATCTCACCTCTTAAAATTTGTAACTTAATCCTATTACGAATCTTTATCGTTGATAAGCCAACCGTCAATCTCTTGTACTTGTCAAATTCCAGCATCATCATCATACCATCTTCTTCATCTTCATCCTCCTCATCCTTATTTGCATCTTCAGCTTTGAGACTAGAACCACCTTTTAATAAATTACGGTAACAATTCTGTATATTGGTTTCAATTGCATCAATACCGAAAAATTCATCAACGTCCAACAATCCTTTAGTATCATCCACATCAATCATTTCCAAATCAGTATCATTGTCAAAAAAATTCTTATGCTCATCAGTATCATTCACTTTCTCGTTCTCTAATTGCTCAACAACAAACTCGAACCCCAACTCTCTAGCAAAATCCAAAGACGCATTGTAATAACCTTCATAAACCAAATAATTTAAGATCAATAAATTCATCTCATTCTGTAATTCATAATAAGCAATCGATCTTTCATTGACTTCACTCAATTGGTCATCTTCCTTATCACCATCCACGTCACTACCACCAACAACAAAGTTTAAATTCGCTATTGGTTTCTGCAACATCGGATTCAGCCCAACACTGTCACTTATCCAAGGATGACGTGGCCTTATCGTTCTTCTTCTCTGTCCCAAGATTATCGTACGGCGTAACTGTTGCTGACCACCTGATGACGAGGATGATGGTGATGGGTCTGAAGTCGATGGCGTTGAGTTGTCAGTTAGGATAGCTTCTTCATTATTTGAGAATGGGTATGTGGACCTAGATAGTCTGGAAATGTATTCTAATGCTTGTTCTCTGTTCATAATTATTGTATATTACTTGCAAATATCCAGCTGAAGGGGGGTATCTTGCTGTTACCCTGTGTTGACATCTGTGAAACAGATATTTCGAAACAAAAGATACAGAGGACGATAGATAATTTTATTAATCGTCTTATAGTTTACGCTGTGGAGAAACAAAGGCTTGACACAAGAAATTAAATCTGTTGCGTCTTATCGGGATTTAACAACGGTCACGTGATGCACTACTTGGTTAGTTGTGTACCTCTCTTTACTACTATACAGAACTTACATACGATAAGATAACTATCCTACCTACCCTCTTCGTTTATGACCTTTATTGATTTTAAGTTTGGAAGTCTTGCCATCGTCTTTCCAGCTACCTTCAAACATATGTCTAACAAATGCCAATTTATGATCAATCTCACCAGCACCCATTTGCCCAACACCAGGGCTGAAACTAGTTATTGGTAAAATCATGATATCGTCAACGATCAATGAATCTTTCAAGCCACTCATCGTCTTCCAATTAATAACTTGCTCATCACCAAACATCGGCTCATTGTCACTATTAACTTCCACTTTAGACAATTTATATTTCTTATTGTCAACCCAATACTTAGACCCAACACCAACACCATCACCTAACTCACCGTTAGTCATCACATTATTCAAATAGTCAAACAGGGTATCTGTGAATATTCCAGGACCAGTCCATTGCATAACATCACCACCTTGGTCTTTCCCTTCAACTCTATTCAAAACACCCATCTCCTTCTTCCGTAGAGTTTGTTCAACAATACGAATGATCAATTCACGTAAGAACGGATGACCCTTCTTCCCCTGTATCGTCCATTGGCAAAACTGAATACGACGTGCGTACCATTCGTGCCAATCTGGCCTATCTGGATCTGCTTCAATTCCAATCGTTAATCCAATTGGGGTCATCAACGTATTACTGTCTATGGCTGGCAATTTATCTTTTTCTCCACCAGTATTTTTCTTGTTTTTGTTTAACAGGTAATGAGGGATGACTTTATCTTGATCAAAGTTTGCCCATTTCTGTATTGGTTTCAAACATATTGTATCAATATCAGAATACGTCCCACCTCTGGCGTACACAACTAAATACCTGAAGAAATCAGCCTTTAAAATATTCTTCGGCAACAATCTATAAGCTTCAACAATTTCGGGCACGTTCCCGTACAAATCCTCAATAAAAGTTTCAATTATCGAATCAGGGATGATGAAATGTGTGAATTGTGGGTTTTTATCCGTCCATGTTTGTTGGAAATTTTTGAAATTTGATGGGAATGACGGATCTTGTAAGTCTGTTTTCCAGGTTTGCCAAATTTGGTTAGGGATTGGCTTTGATGGCTCGTATGGGAAATGAAACGTCAACTTCTCTCGTAAGGTTGATGATGCAATCGGTATGTTGTTTTGCCTAATATACAAGTCGTTGTTAAACAACTTCAGATTATTTGATGTTTCCAAATTTTTCTTCCTTTCAATTATTCTTAAATTCTTCGAATGAGCATTAAAAAATGACTTGTTAATGATTGTAAATATCAGGAAAAAGGCTATTGCTGTTATTATCAGTTGGTTTTTCTTTGTTTTTATAAGGGATTTAAGTTTTTTCAATGACGGGTATGATTTGCTATCATCGTATAGATTCGTGTAGTTATTCATGTTCTTACTGTAAATTGATTGAAATTTCTTATGTCAATAGGTGAAAGTCAGGAATTATTAGTAAAGATGAGCAATTGAGTATAATCAGTACAGTCTTGTAGTGTTAGCCCCAAGGTATGGATACGACTTCCTATGAGGTTGATTTCTAAATCAAATGGAGAGCCAATTTCAGTTATTTTGCAACGCGTCCTTTTGGTTTTTCTGAGTACTTTGGATTTCATCTTTTTTCTTCAATTACTTTACAACAACGATTAGAGTTCAAATTAAACTAAATAATAATAATACACTATGACTAAGAAAAGTCAAATATTCTTCCAAGTACCTTCTAATTCGTCGTACCGTCTTTTAGGAACTCTTTCAGATCTTTCCGAGGTGCCAGAACCGCCAGAGACACCAACAGATCCCCCACTACCAGCTCCACCACCAACAACGGTGGTTCCCCTTGTTGTTTCTCTTTTCTGTCTTCTTAAATTTCTTTCCCTTTCAATTTCTCTTTTTTCAATTTCCCAAGCTGTTAAAGTTTCCACTTTAGGCCCGAAGTCAGAACCAAACTTCTTATCATCATACCGTAACCCTTGTAACTCAACAGAACCAACTGTGGAATGACCTTCAGTATTACCGTTAACAATAGCACCATTCAACCCAGTGTTCGAAACGGTTGTATTACTGTTTGTTGGTTTTGGTTGATAAACCTTATTCAACGTTGGTAAATATTCGTTTGAATATAGAATATGCTGAGGAGACTCTAACAATTCTTTACGTTGTTTGTATATGGCATCGTGTAGAGACAATGCAATTGCGTTTAAAAATTCTCTTTGTAGTCCCATCTCAGTAACAACAGTGGCAGCAAATTCTTCAGGTGTTATTTTAGAGTTAAACAAATCCCATTCAATTTTATCCTCGTATAATTGATTATCCAAATTGATCGAAATATCGAAAACTGCATGCCAGTTGGACTCGTTATTTAATGATGGGATAGGAATACTTAGTAGTTGTATATATGAGTCTATTTGTTCTTTTAACTGGTTAGATATATTTGTTTCTGCAGATTTAGGCAATTCTAAATCTAAGCACAATTGATTGGCAAATTGATCAGGGGTAATTAACGATTCGTTTAAGTTCCACATGAACAAATCGTTCAATTTATTTCCATTTGTTTCTAGTTGGATCTTGATTGGTATTAATTGCTGTGGTGCCGAGCAGTTGTTAATTGATTCAAATTCATTGAAAACAAATCTTGATTTATCCCGTGGAGCTTCTTTACCTTGGAAATTTGACAAATTGACACCATTAGGGTTTGGTCTTACAGTATTAGCGGCATAGATAGATTCACGTGCAAAATCATCGTCATGGTATTCATCATCATTGTCATTCTCTTCGAAGTCGAAATCGAAATCGTAGTCTTCAGCGTAATTGATTCTAGTTGAGGTTGTTCTTTTGGAACCTCTTGGGGGTAGCGAAGCGATAAACAGTGGGTTTGGGTTGTTTCTAACTCTGTTTAAAAGAGAGGTTGAAAGACCCTGAGGGAGCATAGGCTTTTCAGACATTGTAGAAGGGGGTAGGGCCATGTCTTAGTATTTCAGTTATGTATTAAAGGTAGGTGTGCAAGGATGGTGTGCAAGTCAGAAGAGCCAGGTCTATATGAAAAGATAACCAACCGAATTTGAACCCACGAGTGGTTGATTTCTCTGTGTGTCTGTGTGTGTGTGTCTGCCTGCCTGGTGCCTTTGCCTTTGTCTGAAAAAAACCCACACCCCCTAAAGGTCACCCGGCCGCCGCTCGCCACAACAGCAGAGAACAAAAGAACACAACAAAAGAACACAACAATCGAAACAACCAACTACTCACTACAACAATCTTAGTGTTGCACTACTACTGCCTGTTCTCCGGGTAACAGGACCAACAGGGACGGGAAACATGAAGACCCTGCTGACATAATCACAGGCAAATCCAATCAAATTTTTCTTCAACGTTTTCCATTTCTTTGCAAGATTCGACATTTTGTGTATTAATTAACACTCTTGCTTTATTTCTCATCTGCTTATATCCTGCATCTGTACGTTCTTGACTCACTCAATTCAATTTTAATACAACTAATAATCACATAATGTCTTTTTCAGATTTCTCAAAGGTTGAAACTTTAACCAAGTTAAACGAATTCTTAGCTTCAAAGTCCTACATTGAAGGGTATGTTCTAATCAATTTCCTTTTCCTTACACTATTCACTCCCAAATGATTCATTAAGCCACCTTTATAACTAATCTGATTCAATTGTCTGCTTAATCCATTTTTCTTTTTTCCTTTTCTTTATTCTTTTTTTACTGATCATGTTTCCACTCCTTTGATACCCTGCGTTAACCCTCCTCCCAACTGGTCTTTACTCCGAATAAAAGAAAGATTGCTCTTTATGTTAGCGTCGCTAACTTGATTCCGTATCGGACTTTCAACTTCTAGCACCCTTTCCACCTTCACTTTAACATCCCCCCACAAATGCAATTATCCAATATTTCATTGACTACGCTTCAAATTTGCTTTTAGACAAAATACACCATCCCCTTATATGCTTTTAAATGATGATCGTATTCTTTGGTCCATGTTTATGAGGTGGCCTCAAGACCCACCGCATGAGTGACAAACAAAGAGGGCCTTTTTAATTAAAGGTACCGCCTTCTGATATTTAAATGATTTTCAATTTTCCTATTTTCTCAATCGTTTAATTGCTCTTTTGATTCATTGATCTTTTAGACAATTGATTGAAGTGTAAGATTGGGTCGATCTATCAAAGATCCATTCAATGCATCCTTGCATCTATTCTTCTAGTATCAGATTAGTTATAACAAATAATGATTCAAAAATGTTCTAATAACTGCTATATTCTCTAATCGATAATACTAACATGAACCCGCTCCTTTTCATTCTACTATAGTACCTCTGCTACTCAAGCCGATGTCACCACCTACAAGGCATTCCAAGCTGCTTACCCTGAATTCTCAAGATGGTTCAACCACATTGCTTCATTCACCGAAGAATTTGAATCTTTACCAGCTGCCCAAGCTGCTCCAGCTGCTGCTGCTGAAGAAGAAGATGATGATGACGAAGTTGATTTATTCGGTTCCGATGACGATGAAGTTGATGAAGAAGCTGAAAAGTTAAAGCAAGAAAGATTAGCCGAATACGCTGCCAAGAAGGCTGCCAAGGGTCCAAAGCCAGCTTCCAAATCTATTGTTACTTTAGAAGTTAAGCCATGGGATGATGAAACCGACTTAGAGGCTATGTTAGCTGCTGTCAAGGGCATTGAACAGGACGGTTTAGTCTGGGGTGGTCACCAATGGATCCCAGTTGGTTTCGGTATCAAGAAGTTGCAAATCAACTGTGTTGTTGAAGATGAAAAAGTTTCTGTCTCTGATTTACAAGAAGAAATTGAAGGTTTCGAAGATTACGTTCAATCCACTGATGTTGCTGCTATGCAAAAATTGTAAGTTTATATTTATACAGCCGTCTTATTTTCTTTAAATAAGATCATTTATATAAACTCTTTTTATACTTAATTGACAACTTTTAGTATATTATCTAAAAAAAAGAAAATAGAAGCAAAAAATTGTAACTGGCTGTACTAAAAGCATAAATATTATCGTCTATGTGACCTACTTGCAACATTCAGCAAGGCAAATAATCAATGCCTGCACCTAACCATTCTTTACCACTTAACAACTCTTCCACAGTCTTACCTTGTTCCCACACGTCATTACTCAACCGCATCATAGTCATAACCGTCCCCATCTTAACAGTGTCGTACAAAACACTCATAAACTCCATCATGATAGCCCGACTATCTGGACTTTTACAATATATAGCAACATTGAAAACTGGCCACACCATCTGTGTCACAATAGGAGATTTCGAATCCAACGTTTTATAAACGCTAATGAACTCCAAGGTTCGACACTCTATTTGATCGCCGTAGTCTGCTTCATCGGGGAACAAAGAAAGTAGTCGAATATAAGTCGATAACGCCCAACACTGTGCAGCTTTCAACCGTTCATCATACGGGAACGAATTCGGTAGTATCAATGGAACGTAGTCCCTATAATTAAACAACCGTGATTTCAAGTTATCGAAAATTAGTCCCTTTTCCATCGACTTAATGGTATTATTCTTGCTATTATCATTATTATTATCGTTATTTGCCATTTTTTCGTTGTAGATCTTGTTACGTAAGTGGCATAGTTCATGCAACAAACTGAATATTTCACCAGGACATCCATTCATCTTCGCTGTTGATATCAGATCGTTTTTCGTCCCATACCACTCAGTACGGCAGAACGGAACCCTATAGTCGGGTGACACAACAGCAGAAATCGTATCAAACCATGAAAGAACACAAATAAGAGTCTGCGATTGATCAATCCTATTCAAGACGGTTTTGAACGTTTGATCTTCAGCGATAGATGCAAACAACTTCAAGAAAATCCGTGACAATGCAGACCGGCCAGATTCTAAAACTGCAAATAACAAGTGAACGTACAACAATAGTAAAATAACAAAAAAGTTCGTTTGCTGTCTTTTAGCGGATTGATTCTTCAAATTTGTCACAATCTTCTCAACGTTTAACGAAGAGGATGACCCACCGTCTTCATCATCATCTGATTCCTCATCATCGTCGTCGTCATCACCCGATTCATCATCACCCGATTCGTCGCCACCGACTAACCCAGTACGGGATTTACCAACAGCACTAGCTTTGTTAACTTTTCCCTTTTTAACTGTCCCAGTACCACTTCTCCTGCTTTTTCTTTTCTTCCCATCTTTTCTTCTCACATATTTTATCAAATACTCCATAGTATTATTAATATGCAATATCCCTTTTTTATAGAATTCATTTTCACCGTTATTGACGTACAAGTGAATTGAACTTAAACTTAGAAAGCAAGATTTCGCCAATTCAAAAGATCCAAACTTAATCATCAATTCGGGCCATGGGGAAGATGGATGCGCATCTAATAACGGTATCAACTTGTCGAAGAAATGCTTTAGAATATAGTTATCTTCTGAATGGCTTAGATTCGTTGATGGATTTAAAGGCGTTAGTGGGTATAAATTGGTCTTGTCTGCAAATGCAGTATGTGGTGCCAATGGCATTTGATCATCATGTTTTTGTTGTTCTTGTTGTTCTTGTTTGACAACTG
The DNA here is from genome assembly GCA_001600755.1 of Ogataea methanolica. Classification (NCBI taxonomy): domain Eukaryota; kingdom Fungi; phylum Ascomycota; class Pichiomycetes; order Pichiales; family Pichiaceae; genus Ogataea; species Ogataea methanolica. The sequence continues at coordinate 188,135 of BCKW01000003.1, forward strand.
GTCGTGCCGGGGGTGGGAATGGTGATTCTTTAGGGAATTGGAATTGACCATCTTGCTGACGCTGTTGTTGTCGACTACTGCTAAATGGTGGGACTTGTGGGTCAATGAGATCAAGTAGTTGGATTTGGGGAGACTGTAAACTGTTTGGAGTGAACGACGTATGTTGTAACTGTTGATACTGCTGATTATTATTATTTGTATTGGCATTGTCGGTGTTCATGTATTGATCTACTGTATTTAACAAGTAGTCGAGTCCATCATACAATGCATTTTCAAATTGAAATGGATCCGTTATATCAATATCGGAATGGTTCTTGGGAGTCAGTCCTGTCGAAGTTGCCGTTGTTGATGGTGACACAGTTGCACTTAAGTTACTGTTGTTGCCATTGTTCGTGTTGGCATTTTTAACTCCACTTTCGGGTACGCTATTACTTTGTTCAGATTGTTGTGGGGACCTATTAATAAACGTCTTTTCAGCAGTACTCGTACTAGTTGAAGATATTCTATTATTCGTTGGTGTGCTATTCATAGCTGAAACTTCTGTAGTTGACGAAGTGACTGAAGCAGCTGTAGTAGTTGAAGTTTCCTGTTCCATAACTAAATTATGAAAGCCTTTGATATCAGTTCTAGATAAAGTTTCCTTCATTCTAGGTCTACCTCTAAAGCCATACTTCTTCTCACCTTTTGAATTCATAGAATCTTTACTGGAATTGTTTCTACTGTCATCGACATCAAACACTAATCGGATTCCATATCCGGCACATTGACGACCTGATGATGTACAATTGTTACATTCTGGTTTTGTCTCATCACATTTTCTTCTTCTTTGCTTGCAGGTAAAACATCCATTTCTTGATCTTGTTATTTTACCCATGATATGATTTACTATATAATTATGTATTAGAGTTAACCTGTTTTTTTCTGACTATTCAAATTTCTTTTATGCTAGCAACGATAATAGGACCCCGATGGCTAAGGAATGCTCAATCAACAAACACTAAGCATCTGATCAAAGGCATTTCCTTCTTCGGTAATTGTAATTTTCTTCTGCTCTTGATTGAGTTTAACGGTTTTTCCCTCTTCCGATAAATCATACATCAATCACACAATGGATAACAATCAGTCAGATCTGATTTCGACCGATTGGACTTTGGCTTGGTCTTTGGCCAATCTTTTCTTTTGGCTCCAGCTCGTATCAAACTTCCTATTTAGGAAGAGAAATCCTTTCGTATTATCAAGGCTGTGAAAAGTATAACATTCTATAACATTCTTCATCTTAATCACGTGACAGATGATCACGTTCTGGGCTCTGTTTGTATCCTGCCAAGACAGCCCGAAGGAGAAAAGAGGAGAGAAGAGGTGCACAAAATACATCTTCAGCAGAACCGAAACAGATACTTACAGCAGAACCGAAACAGATACTTACAGCAAAGCACTGCAGATTCTACGTCATATAAGAGTAATCTCTCACCAAAAACCAAAATTACCAGTCCCATATCACACTATGAACTCAGAAGGTGTGTTCCGCAAACCGCTTTCCTCAAGATGGTTTAAGCTTTTCTTCCTAAAGAAAATAGAAAGCAAAAGCTAAGGAAAGAAAGTCAAGTTTCTCTCTTTTTGGAGAATTGCACCCTCTCTTCGATGTCCCATGACAACTTTAGTTGATGGTATAACTTAAACCTAATCAACCTGGAGCATCAGGTACAAGTGTAGAAGTATACACTTAGTCATTATAACTTATATAATGAATATAGGATACCATATTGACCACTTAAGTAGAGACAGGCTTTTTTCCTTGTTTACCAAACCTGCTCTTTTGATCGTCATTAGTCTATTGGCTGCACTCGGTTTAAACTGCCAATGGAAAGTAGCGTAGAGAACACTTGTAATAACCGTCGCAGAAGTACCAAATTTAAAGAAAATTCCCAGGTGGTATACTTACTTGATGCTAAGCTTTCGTGTCGGTCGGACAGTTAAGTTGTGAGTATCCGCTTTTAAAGCTCTTCTAAAGAGTAGAAATGCAGAATCGAAGTTAACTAAGTTAAACATAAATGTAAATAAGAGCAAAGCAAAAGGAAGCATTGAGTAAATAAAGAATGAAAGGAGCTAAAAGCTGTACAAAAATCCCTGCACTTTGTCGACGTATTGGTCGTCTTAACATCCTTCTTCTTGTTAAGGGCTGTGCTGTTTTTTCCTCATTTGCTGTTTAAGGGGGCAGATGTGATTGAGGAAAGTAGAGGAGAAGCTTTTTGATAGGAGTGGAAGACACATTATAAGTGGTTCATATAAATACACATAGCCTCTTAAAGAAGAGGTGATATGAAGACAATAAGATGTAATAAATAGTACGAAACATAATAAAAAATCATGTAAGACTGAGTATTGGAAGTAAATAACATAGATTTTAGTTGCCGATTAGATAATTCGTTCTGTTTTCTGCGTCGCTAGAACCAGGGAACTAGGGGAGAGATGAACTGAAGCTGTTGCAGTTATGAGTTCATTTACCTGATGAATAGCTTAATTTATATTAGATTGAGATTTATTGTACTGCATGAAATAAAAATGAATACCGCATATAGACCCTTTATTGTCCTTTTGCCTTTTAGCTTGGCTAAGATTTATTGAGTGATGCAACAAGGGTTTAGGTCGAAGACCTTCCAACCGTGCACAAGGAATATGGCCTCACTAGTAGAGTATACAACCCGCTTAAACGCAAAGTATTGTAGTTCACCGTTACTCTTCTTTCCCTATTTTCCATCTTTTATGGAAATTGATCAAATTCGGAAGGATCATCAAACCCAGAAATGTACTTATCGAATTTCTCTTTGGTACACTGAAAATTTGTTATTGAAAGATCTGAGGCATGTGTTTAAGCATTCTGGAATATCTCTACTCAAAACCGAATTATACCACATTATAAACTAGAATTGATCCATATCCTGGAAGACAGGCCCAATTTTGGAATGGGTGCCGAGGTTAAAAGGCGAATGTAAGTTTATTACGGTTAAATCAAAGTATATTCACGTTCATACGAGGTCACCATCTTCAGCCTAGATAAAAAGGTTGGGTTGGATCTGAACATACATATATCGCATATAGCATCTTACAAATTTAAGAATATAAGTGAGGCAAAGGCTTTGGAACGTAAGGTCCTTCTAAGAATTTAATGTCCTCTTCGGTTAGTTTCAAGTTGAAACCATCCAAAGCGTCATCAACCCTTTCAGGCTTATTGAAACCAATAATTGGCCAATGGCCCTTACTAAGAACCCAAGCTAAAGCGACACTAGCCATAGAAACTCCATTTTTCTTTGATAGCTCTTCAACTCTGTTGATGATCGTCTTATCAGCTTCACTAAAACTTTGTAGGCCATAATACGCACCAGCCCAAGAGCTTCTGGCGGTGTCTTGCTTGTCTACTGGCCTGGTTAGGTACCCACCGGCATTTGGTGACCATGGAATTAACCCAACACCGGTTTCCTTACAATATGCAATCAGTTCTGCTTCTTCTTCACGGTAAAGTAAACTGTAGTAACTTTGCATSGAGATAAACTTGGCCCAGCCGCGTCTCTCTGCAGCGTTTTGCATCTTGATGAATTGATAGGCTCTCATGGAAGATGCTCCAATGTATCTGGTTAAGCCTTGTTTAATACAATCATTCAAAGCCTCCATGGTTTCTTCAACAGGAGTACCTGGGTCATATCTTGCAATTTGTAAAACATCGATATAAGTGCCTAGTCTCTCAACTGCAGCAACTGCAAAGTCCATAATGTGCTTTCTGGATAAGCCACCTCTGTTGACCAACTCATGGCCAGGGAAATTGGTATTAAAGAAGCTAAACGACTCATATTCTTCAGGAGATGGGAAAAAAACCTTAGTTAAAATAACAATCTTAGATCTATCAATGTTATATTTCTTAATGAATTTACCTAAGAGTCTTTCAGAAACACCGTTAGAATAACAGTCAGCAGTGTCAAAAGTTCTGATACCTTGATCATAAGCCTTTTTCATAATGGCAAAGACTTCATCCTCATCTTCCAAAACCCAATCACCACCCCACGCTTTGGTACCGAAGGACATACATCCGACAATAATCTTGGAGATTTGTAGACCCGAAGAGCCTAAATGAGTGTATAATTCTTGTGGAACTTTTTCCCAATTCATTCTTTTGTTACTTGATTTGTTGTTGAATAGCTGTAGTGCTTTGAAATTATAGTGTTAGCTATAGTCCCGCAGTCAATTGCTGTACTTCAAGATAACAAGCACTGGAATAAAAGGATCAATCAAAAATGGGGGAAACTGTAGTGCTATTTATGTGAATAGGATCAGTTTAAATATTCGGAAATTGTAGGAGTGACAGCTAGTAATTGGTCTATGGAATATGAAACAAATAAATGAATTAAGAAAGAATTAAACAACTGGAGTATTTGAATAACTTAAGGAATTAAAAGTGTTTAACTCCCTAAAAGTGTTAACTCCTGACGGTGCGCGAGCCCAATATGAGTTTGCAGAATAGGGTGTCTATTCTTCGACTTATCTGAAAGAACCCACGGCATATACTAAAGAACCCACGGCTAATCTAAAAGAACCCACGGCTAATCTGAAAGAACCCTCGGCTGATCTGAAAGTACCCACGGTCTATCTGAAAAGGGAATCAGGGATACGGGATACGGGATACGGGGATAACAATTATCACCACTGCCTGGAAGTGGATGCCACTAAGCACATTGGGTCTCTCCACGCAGCTCCGTCGCATTTTGTTTGTTGCCCGCTTATTAAAACAGGCATCTCTGAATGTTGTCGGTAAACTTAATATGTATCAGCAACACAATAGCAGCATTTTTATATATCGATACATAGGAATCTTTTCGTTGATTCAATTATGCTGAACAAGTCCCATACATATATACCGTCATAAAGGTTGACCCAAAATTAGCGTCCGCCAATTTGGGTTCAATCTTAAATATCTCGTCGCAGCTGTACCTAAATTCATCTTTCTGTAAAAAATTCCCAATTTTCAGTTTAATTATATTCAAACAAACCGAGTGCCTATTCATCTCCCTTTTCCTCTATTACCATTAAGGATGATTTTGATATACACTGGACTGGGTGATGTATGTAAAGGGAGGTAAGCTAACAAACCACATTTCACAAAAGGGTCTTTTGTCTTCCGTATGCACTCCTTTTATGGCCCTTTTACCTTTCAGTTTAGTAAGGCTATATTCGCTGAAGGAACAAGCATTTAGGTAAAAGAACTTCCAGCCGTGCACCAGGAATATAGAAGAATTAGCACAATATACAACTCTGTTTCATCCATTGTTATAGTTTTACATTTAACCAATATGTATGATGTATTTAACAGTTGACTTGAGTCAACATTCTTTTATAGACAATACTATCTTGACCACTTTTCTTGTTAACAACAACCTCACTCCAGACAATTTCCGCTGTTAACTGAGCTCCATAAACACAACCGGAATCCAAACCAGTACTAAATTCTTTAAATGTCAATCCTCGACCAGCATCATGACCATAGTAAACTTTAGTACCTAAGGCTAATTCATCACCAGTAAGATTCTTCATTGAATCCGCAACTAGTTTTCTTTGATGTAACATCCAATGCTTAGTCCATGGTTCAGCTTTAACACCATCAACTTTAGCATGTCTATCATCGGTGGGCTTTTTCCAATCTGGCGGAAGCAGAGATCTAATCGAGGTGATATCATCAACTTCTTGATCCTCTAAGTTCTCAAGGTGCCATAATAAACCGCCATGCACTGCAACACCATTTGCTGGGAATTGGAAAGGTTTAGTTTGCTTCTTATTAGTGAAATGTGGAACCGGTCCCAGTTCTTGAATGATTGGACACGTTGATAAATAACCAATGTGCTCAGGTGTCAATCTTTTAGCAATTCTCATCAAATCGTCCAAATCGTAACTTTCACTAGTATGGAAACTGTCTTTGTTACTGTTAATTAAGACAGTATCATTTCTATCAATTAGGGATAGTGGAGGCAATGCATGGAATTGGGCGTATCTTTTCAAGATTTCCAATTCATGATTACCAAGGATACAACCAATATGATTTTCGATAGCCCAGTCTAAGACACCAATGGAGTTTTTACCCTTTGCTAGAAAATCCCCCAGCATTATGACATGATCGTGTTTACCGCCATCGTAATTGATATTTTTCAGTAGTTTTAGTAGTTCGTTTAAAGAACCGTGAATATCACCGATCATGATCATTCTTTTCGCTGGTTTGGTGTTTAATGTGTTTTTATTGAATTTCTTGAAATGCTTTTTGAATAATGGAGAATTCTTCCCGAGCATCTCCCAATCTTTGAAGTTTGGAACCGGTGTAAAAGGAGAATCATCATCAATCGGTGCTTTATCAATTTGGACAGTATCATCATCAAATTCATCTTCAGGCTGTTGATCAAAAGTTTCTTCTAATGTATCAACAGCCTCATATAGGTTCTTCTTTCTTTTACTTTTTTTTGGAGGTGGAGAAATTGGATGTAAGTAAATATCTGGGGTATTTATTTTAACTAAATCTGGTAAAGTGGCAGCAGGCGGAGCCAAATTAGGCAAAAAGACTAGTAGAAAATAACATAATGGTATTACAACTATTGCTGATGCTGCATAAATGACATATTTCACTATTTTTCTTTTTTTGTTGGTTGCTTGGGAATAGATTGAATAACCGTCGTCGTCGTAGTACTCTGCAAAATTGGTCTGTTGCGGGTTTGGAACCAACGGCGTTGTTTCAGAAGACATTTTCCTAGAAGATTCAATACTGTCGATTTAGTAGAGGCCAATGAAGGGTATAGTTGCTGTTCTACAGAATAGAAGGCTGAAATATTCAAGCGTAAAAGTGATTGACCTAAAGCAAGAGTAGATTTACCTATGTGGTTAAATTTGTTCACTTTTATTTGATTTTTTTTATGCAGCCGACAGCCGCTTGCTGGGGTTTCCCAGATCCAAATACGGTCATTTTTCATTCAACTGGTAAACTGTAACGAACAGTTACCTAGTACTGGCTGCTACACGTTTTTCATGGAGAATGAATATTGACAAGCACTATTACTTTGAACTTTTATTATGCTAAACCGTTTAGTTAATGGCCAGGGACAGTATTGAACAAGCATTCGACAATAGTAAGCCAGCGAGCCGTTAGGTGTGGGCACGTGACGCAAACAGATAAAAGTTGTACCAAACAGATATGAATTTGTATATATGCCTACAATTGAAGTAACAACTCAGGTTGACTGTTGTCTAAAGTATTGGAGTGCTCGTAGATGTCATTTAATGGAACTTCAGGTTTGATCTGACCACCTTTTACACCATCGACAAACGGGCTAGACAATCTAAACACAACTTTCTCCAAATCATCGGATGCTGAAACCAATCTAACAAACTTCGATAGATATGTGTCAACTTTAGCAAACGTTAATATACCACCTTCAATAACTTGTAATTTCCAGATTTGGATAGCGTTATCATTTGATAGTATTAGTAGATTCCTCTTGATTAAAAACCGAGATTGTTTAGCTGCGAAGCCGATATTTAATTCAAGTTTCTTCGACAGTTTACCGAATTTATCACAAATGAGTATTCTGTTGGAGTAGATTAGCAGACAGATATTGTTTAGATGGCTTAGCTGGATTAAATCCACAGGATGACCAATGCTATCAAACAAATTATGACTGTCTTCATTAAACGGGGGGAATTTAGTAAATCCAAACCCATAATTAACAGTACATGTTAGACCATTATCATAATTCAATTTGAAAATATGGAATCCTTCTAAAGTTATAGCAAGAAGAGTTTTCTCAAAGATTTTAAAGTTGAGGATTTGTAACATTATTGGTATCTCGTATGTAATTCTAAACGTTTGGATCTCTTGTCTAGTGCTGTCATAAATAGGATCTAGAACAACAACTTCGTTACTTAATCCATTACCAATTGCATTCGAAACCGATAGAACGTACAAAGTATCGTTCTTTGCTTGCAATACTCCGATGGATCTATCAGATAATAAATTGAAAAACCAGATTTCTTTACGGTAGTTAACAGGTGCTTTGAAAACTTCAAATAGCTCAAGTATCCTGAAGAATAATATTCGATTATCAGACAACACCAATAACAAGTTTTTAATTATTAACATTTGCTCAACCCGATGAATATTGGCCACTTTTATCCATTCGTTTGTCACCGTACTTGATGACGGTTTTGCGGCTATGAATATCCCATTTTCCCCGCCAACTATCCAATACTGTTGAGTATTTAAGGTGTACTCTAAAACCTTGTTAATGGTGTTTGAATGTGGAATCAGAACATCTTGTGATTGTATTTCGCTAGCCTTATAAGAATTAACTATAGGATCCATTATCAATAGTGGATCAGATTGTGAGACAAAATTAAAATGGAAACATTTATCAGAGATGAATTTCAAGTTATCGAATATTTTAGAATCATACCCTTTCAGTTTGGTGACTTGATCTTTTTTAACTTTTGTTAAATAGGAAATTAGCCTTATGAAATCGCTTATTCCAATACCTGAGCCACATTTCAACAGAATCCGATGCCCGACACTAGAGTCAAATAACTCCACAACGTTATTCTCCGTTTGCAGTTGTTGTTGATTCCTATGATTGTTATTCACATGCAATATAACTTGTAAATATTCAACACTCAATAAACGAATTTTAGAGCCTCCAACGACGACAACACAGTCAGTATACACTAAAACATCAACTTTCTTGGGCATTTGTGTCCTCTTGGTTAATACATTGAAGCTGCCTCTGAATAAAAGAGTTCGTTCAGTGGCTGTATTATTTAATCCTAGTACATCTTCAAGTGTGACTCCTTTCGGTAATTTTCTTAGTTTAAGACACTTCCCATATACAGAATCTTCGTTGAAGATGCGTTGAGCGGTAATTAGCTCTTCGTCATTTAACTCTAGACTGTAATTGTAATCAGGTTCATGCTCTTTCTGTTCATTATCTGAACCATCACCTTGTACACTTGTCGGGAGATCAGAAACCGTTTCATTCTCATAGGATTGTAAATCAGGACCAGAAGAGCGGAGGGTTTGATAGTATCCATTTATTTCATTGATCATATTCTCCAACAGTTTCGATGATTTAGAAGTGTCATAATCCTTATTGACTTCATTGATTCCTAAATTTTCAAATTCAATTTCAGGAATATATGGGTTCCCAAGGCCGGTAGGCTCATCATTATCACTCTCCACAGGTGTGAGCTGTTCGTAATCATTACCGTTACAGAATATTTCAACTTGTGGAATTCTTAACTGGACTCTGTTTGTAGAGCTAAGTGATTCTGTATCGTCACTAGATTCATTGCCATTAGCGTGGTCATCAGCAATGGTTGTGCCAGATTGAGGATCATCATCGAGGTCAGGAAGTTGAGGGATCAGACTGAATCTTGGTTCGGCTGCAGAGAGTAGCGGATCAATATCTATATCTAAACGACGACCTTGTGGACCAACTGGCTGATAACTACCGTTTTCATCGTCAGAATCGTAAATGGTGGTGATTGCACTGCTTGAAACTTGACTTGATGAATGCGAGTGCGACAGTCCATTAGAGACTAAATCATAAATGCTGCTCCGCTTTATCGAATGTGTAGGTGTCTTTTCAATTTCAATCGGCTGAAGTTGTTGAGTTTGTTGTTGTTTCGATAAGGAATCTGGCTGAGGTTGAGTTAGTGATTTATATACATGCTTTTTGACAACCTCAGGTATGGGCTGCTGCTGTTCAATTGTTTCCTCTGACACTAAAGTGTTAATGCTATGGATTGATGCTACGTATGATTTTATTTGGTTTGGAGGTGATGGAGGTGGTCGTCTTCTCCTGCTTGGTGGGACCGGAGGAGGCGATGCTGGTTCTATTGTTGGTGCAGGAATACCTGATCTTTTGTCAGTTGCATTTGAAGAGAAATTTGAAGGAGAATACACGGAAGATGAGATTGAGCTCCATCTCGACAACGCTGGAGATTTAGTTGATAAAGTGTCAAATGGATTATGATCAAATGAATATCTATTCGCATTACTTGATGCGGACGTGATCTTGAATTGGGATTCTAATGACGGATTGGAAAGCTGATAAACTGCTGGTTTTCTTGGAAGGCGGGGCAGTAACGTACTATTGTGTTCATTTACACTTGTATTAGGTATAGTGGCTGTTGTTCTCGTTGATATAGAGGACGGTATTGGAGGTAATGGTGGATACTGGGTTTTTTGAGAAGAAAATGAAGATGATTTGATTATTGGACTTGCAGTGTGCGATGATTTGAAGGATAAAAAAACTTCATTATTGGAAGATTGGTGAACCATGTGTAACTAAGGTGCAAATACGAGGGTATTATCGTATAAGAAGGATGGTAAGTGGTTGATGAATATGAGAATCAGATCAAAGGGTCTAAGCTATTTATAGTTCTCTTAATCCATTTTGGAAAGTCGGCTTTTCGATCCAGGCGCGGAGAGCCGCACGGCAATTGGTCGGGTGCCTGGTTAAAATTTCAGCTTTTAGAAATAATACATACATTAAAGAAATACACAAAGCGTTCATTTATTCTACAGCCCAACAAATAAGCTATCCGGATACAGCATGGGGTCCTAATTTCGATGCTTTAAAACCATGTCTCTAACCAGTGCAACCTTTCTATCGTTCAGAAGTTCTTCGTCTTTAGGTGTCAATTTCCCTCTGGTAGTTCGACTTTCAATCGATTTGTTAATTCTCACTTTCAACCCTGACAAATTCAACTTTTCCAATTTCATATATTTGGCAATTAAATCAGTAGTGTCCTTTCTGTTACCAATCTTCGCCTTAACTTTTTCGTACAATTTGATAATCAATGTAAAATCGTCCAAGAATCTAGTATTTCGACTAACCCAACCTGGTTTGCTATCTAGTAATTCAACGATCGAAGGAATTGCATTTTTTCTTTCTCCGTTTCGGTTAGCACCTTCAAACCAGATCGTTAGCAGATGATGAATATTCGTTGGTTTTGGCTTATAATGGCGGATCTTTGGTTGTAGTTTGTGGAAATCAATTGATAGCTGCAATTTGACAGGATCTTCTTCGTTGAGTACTCTTTCAGATGTTGTGTATCTGCTCAAGGTTTCACGAAGCTGTTCCACTGATGTGGTTCCTTTCTTTGTTTGAGCTGCAGTTCGGGATGATTTTTTCACTGATGGTGATGATTTTGGAGCGAGTGCCCTTGGCTTGGTCTTCGGTTTGGTTTGTCGTTTTCCTTTTGATGATGATGATAATGATGACGACGACGATGACGAAGAGGGTGGAGAGCCTTTTGGAGGTGGCAATGGAGCAGAGTCTGTTAACTCTGTATCTGAAGAGCCCATATCCAGGTCTGAACCAAGTAAAGATAGATCGTCAGAGTCGACACTGGACATATCGTCAGATTCGTCATCAGAGTTGGTCAAAAGATTTCGAGGTAATTGCTGCAAATCACGTTTCATAGATTCAAATTCAGCATTCGAGACAGGATTGACTTTCAGTCTCTTCAAGCTAACAAGTTTTCTTTCTGCTGAAGGTCTTCTAACAAGTGTCTTGGAAGAACGGCTGGTGATTTTCTTACCTTGGGTTCTTGATGTGGTTGTTCTCCTAACGAGTAAGGAGCTTTTATGGGAAGATTGATCTTGGGATAGTTCAACTAAGTTCTCTAGCGTATCTTGTTGGGCAATTACGGCATCAATCAAAGTGTTTATAGTTTTCTGTTGTGATATCATTGTTTGATCCAGTTGGGAGATAGTGGAACGTAGTTCGTTTACTAACGTCATGATCTCACCGTTTGAGTGTTCATTCTTGGAGATGTTTGTGTAAGTAGCCCTTGTTAGACGTGCTATATCGTCTTTCAATTGATTTAGGATACGACCCATTGCAGAGTAATGTGTAATTAGATGATTAAATCTGGGTACTGAACAAGTGTCTTTCCTTGACTCATGGAAAGGGGGAGAGAAAAATAGATCCAATCTGAGCACCATCATATCTATGCTATCTTTCAACACAACACAGGCAGAGCAGATCCGACCGCCTCACTTCACTTCACTGCACACTTCACAGCTTCCAACGTCCCCAATTAGTCAATATTGAGACAACGCACGACTATTTCCTGATCAGGAACTGGGCACGATACGTATCTGGCAGAAAGGAATCACGTGCTCGACTCGTCGATCGACGACCTGAAACCGCCTTTTTTGGCAGGACGAACGGAGCACAGGACGAAAGCGTCTGTGTTTGCTCGTTAAGAATTGGAACAGGTGCTAAAAATTTACTAAGAATCTAAAACCATTATATCTCTATATGAGTTTAATTGGCTTGACTTGTGTCAGGCAAAGCACTTCCTTTTCACCACATTCACTATAACAGACATACTTTAATACAATATGAGAGATATTATTGTGTTTTCAGGGTCTTCAAACCCCGCCTTAGCAGAGAGAATTTGTAACAATTTGGGCCTACCCTTAGGTGAAGTTGACTTATCGAAATTTGCAAACGGTGAAACTTCGGTTCAGTTTGGTAACTCTGTTAGAGAAAAAGATGTTTTCATTATCCAATCTGGTTCTGGACATGTTAATGATAACTTTATTCAACTAACAATTATGATCAGTGCTTGTAAAATGGCATCTGCTAGAAGAATTACAGTTGTCTGCCCATTATTCTTCTATTCTAGACAACCTGAATCCCCATCCACTAAGAAAGGCACACCGTCGTTATCATCAATGAACCCGAAAAACTTCAGCCTTTTGGACAGCGTGCCTCCATCTCCAAGGCCACTTTCAAGGAACAGTTCAAGTACCCCAATAACCACTAATGACCATCGGTCTCCAAAAGAGTTACTGAATCCAAAATTGTCTTCAAATATCATTTCACCGTCACCTTTAAACCCTTCGTTCTCTTCTGCTCGTCAAACACCACCAATTGCTTCACAGCCGAAATCAATGCTAACAAATTCTTCTGCAATTTCCTTGAATTCAGGCTATAAGTCATGGATCTCACAATCGGGTACTTTAATCGCCAATTTGTTGACTTCAGCAGGTGCCAACCACATCATTACAATGGACCTACACGATCCTCAATTCCAAGGGTTTTTCGATATTCCAGTTGATAATTTATACTCGAAACCACTACTACAACACTACATCGCAAATTACATACCTAATTACAAAGAATGTGTCATTGTTTCTCCTGATGCTGGTGGTGCAAAGCGTGCTACCAAGATCGCTGATGCCTTAGGTTTACGTTTCGCATTAATTCACAAAGAGCGTCGTCAGAAAATGGTTATCAACCCAGAATTGAACAATTCCAATCCCCAATTATCTTCAGATATCCTAACGGCCCATTCTAACCAGTCGACATCCTCAATCATCAATCCAAATTCAGCAACTTCCATCCAACAAGCACCACTGATACAAAAATCTAACTCAGTGTTGTCTTTCAATGGCGTTGTTTCAGGTACTGTTTCACCAAACATTGGTCCCCCAGTGGTAGAAAAATACGTTGCTACAACTATGCTAGTTGGTGATGTTCACGATAAAGTTTGTGTTTTGATTGATGACTTGGTTGATACTTCTTCCACTATCACCAGGGCTGCCAAGTTGTTAAAAGATCAAGGCTGTAAGTACGTTTACGCTTTGATTACACACGGGATTTTTAGTGGTGATGCTATTAAAAAGTTACAGGCTTCATGTATCGATAAGATTATTACTACTAATACCGTTGACCAAGATGAACATTTCATGGAACTGGGTGGTGATTCTATGGTTGTCTTGGACGTGAGTAGAATTTTCAGTGAAGCTATTAGAAGAATTAATAACGGTGAGTCCGTTTCCATGATCTACGAACAGGGTTGGTGACTGGCTCTACCCCTTTTGAGATACTTTTTTTTGTTTTGTTTTCTTGAATTTTCTCGTTTTGTCTACCTTTACTTCTCAATGCTAATTACAATTTCACTTTATCACAGCTTGTTATCGAGTTTTTTCTTGGTCTCCTTTTTTGCGATTATAATAAATGTACATAGAGAGATATCGTCTAATAATAAAAACAAGAACAGAAAAAAGGACATACCAAATATAGACAGAGTTAGGTCATCATACTGCTAACCTCTTTTTGCTTTTGCCTTTCAAGTTCGATTCTTTTTAAATCTTCCTCAGTGATCAAATGATGTGTATGATCATCACTCTTTATAAAGGTTTCTTCATCATCCCCTCCAATTTCCAAACGGCAACTATTAATACCAGTAATAAATTCAGAAGACAGAACATTAGTCATGTCACTTCTGTTCTCAGGTTTGATGGTCAACATCTTACCGATGAGCTCACGAGAGGAACTAGGCAGTAGCCTTAACAGCCTATTCGGGCCCATGATCTTCTTACGCCCATTTTCATCGACATGTTCAGATGGGTCAGCGCTGAACGCCTTGTAAGATGGATCTGAAGTCTTTGGGATTTTCCAAGGGAATCTACGTAACACCATACAACAGAACATTATAGCCATTGACCAAACGTCAACAGGCCTTGGATCGTAAGTTGCCATACCTAAGCATTCTGGAGCTAAGTATGGATCAGAGCCAACTATACCTTTAGCTTTAATGATTGATGAAGCGTTAGTGGCAGTAGTGGATGCCGCTGAACCGTTGGACGTTAAAGTGAGCAAGGACTCGCTTTCAAGATCTGGTGATCCACCTGCGTCAGTTCTAAGCGTTTTTGGTTTGAAAACAACAGCTGACCCAAAATCAATCAATTTCAAAATACCCTGCTTTGTTAAAACACAGTTATCCAACTTCAAATCGCGGTGAGCTATGCCTTGTTCGTGTAAATACAATACACCTTTAACCATTTGTTTGAAATAGCAGTATATTTCAAGCTTGGACATGACTCCACCCATAACAATAGTGAAGAAATCATAAGGGCAGTATTGCATGACTAAAACATAAAGTGAGCTCTCATGTAGTAGTTCATAGACACGAACAATGTTTTCGTGCTTTAGGTCAGCAAGTAAATTGTATTCGTTATGGACCTTTTTACGATAATCAAAATCCGTTTCTCTTATGTTTTGTGGTCTGAACTTCTTGATTGCGAAAATGTGGTTGTCTGATGGTCTTTTGACAATAAGGACAGACCCCCCGGCACCTTCACCGAGCAAGTATTTTTCGGTTGATTTGTCTGGTATAACACCGTAACTGGATACCAAAGACTCCATAACTTTGTCGGATTCAAGATCTTCTGGACTTGTTGATGATGGCAAGCCACCTGGTCCAACGGCCTTAGGCGGTGTTTGTGGAGCCGGGGTATGTGGTGCCGATGAATGCTGTTTCTTAGTTGCGTCTTTATTCTTGTGTAAACCGAATCTGGAGGACAATGAAGTAGATGAGGATGAATGACCGTGGCCTGTAATCTTCAACTTGTTGAGCTTAGTGTTAATGACTTTATGCAATTCATCGTGTTGTTCTTTCAACTTCTTGCCTGCTGCATTCAATGAATTTGACGAGTTTGGTGAACTAGTTGACGTTGCACCAGGTTTAAAAAACCTCTTCAACCTGAGTCTTGTTTTCGGCGAACCTGAACGTGTGTTATTGGAATCCGTCGATTCTGTGGTAGAGTATTCAGACGTGTTTGAAACCTTTGGGGTTAACTGTGAAGTGGATGTGTTTGGGGTCAAAGACAAACCAGGTGCTGTTGTGCCATCAATGGCTTTGTCATTGGCCGACTTTGAAGGATCATGGTGGTATGAGCTATTGATGCTATTAGTGCTACCCGATTTCTTAAAAAATCTGGATATCACATTATTGCTCTTGTTGCTTTTATGGCTTGGAGCAGAAGATGCTTGTGAACGCAATGAAGACGAAGACGGATTTCTGATCATGGCGCTTGCTGTGTGGTCACCATTAAATGCTGGTTTCGGTTGATGGATACTTGGAACATGAGTATGTTCTAGCTGTTGTTGATGTAGGTCAGGGTCAATATGGAATTGTACCGATGGAGCAGAATTCGGGGTTGTTGCGGTTGTCTTTGTTTCTGGTACTGGAATTGGCTGTTCTTTTTGACCTGATGTCATGATTGTAAATGCAGAGAATGTCAATGTCTAATTGGCTTGAATGAGTAATTGATAATAACTTCTTATGTATATATATAGTTAATGAATTACTTTGCTGTCCAGCCTTTGAAGAATAAATACCGTGGGATTCGAGTACGATGAAGAAATCCATGCAGGGCAGCAACGGGAAATCTGTGTGCTTGTCGTCGATCCTATATTGATTTTAAGGATATATATGGATGTAATTGGTTGATACTAGCTTTATGATACTAACATGGAGGAAAGATAAGTAAAGATTGCCAGGTAAAGAATAGAGAGGCGTGAAGGAACAGCGCAAATGGGATGACTTGGAAACTCACCCTTTTGAAATGCTTGGAAGTTGCGGCTGTAAATTGGGCAGACTGTCAGCCCAACAGAAAGCATTAAACACTACGGTATAATATATACAAGTATAAAGATATAATAGTTGTGATATTGTCATGGTCAGAGCTTTCAATTGTTGAAAATCCTGTTATAAACAATGAAATCGTCTACAAGGCTCGAGGCCGGGGAAAGTGATGGGGCGAATGTCGGTCCGAATCTATCCTTCCTTTGCACTGCTCGGGGACTTTGCTCGGGATTGGTATACAAAGGGTCCAAACAAACAGAACTACACGTAAATGCTATATAATAAACGTAGAAGATAGAAAATTCAATCAGGGTGTGTCTCGGGGTGTTATATAGAAAGGTGAAAAGAATTGAAAAGAGAGAACAGTTGTGGTGGAAATTTCCATCAATTGTGTCAGAAACAGTTAAACAAAAAATTTGTTATGGAAAAGTGAAAAAAAATGAACCAAAAACAATCAAAATAAGTAAAATCAGGATCAAAACGATATGGGTAACAAAAAAACAAAATACAAAAAAAAAATCATACTAGCATGACTATATTTTTGTTTATACGCAATCAAGTCCAATCCCAAAATCTTTTGGAATCCCTTCTCCGTCTATTACTGGAGTTCGATCCAGAAGTGCTCTTTCTTAGCAAGTCTCGATCTTCTCTTTCATCATCTTCACTTTCACTTTCAACAACACCACCGTTTCTGTCTACCGATAGCTGACCAGGAACAGAGGAATTGATATTGGAACCACTTTCTTCAATAACAGTCTTGTTCACACCTCTAACGTTAACAATGTTTTCAATCAAGCCAGAAGAAGATTTCAGCGAATGACTCGTAGGTAGTATTGATTCTGTAGAAGGAGAACCAATTAAATGTTCAGAATCGTCACTTCTAGAAGATGTTAGATTTGTTTGCGTAAACCTTGATGATCTACTACTTTCGTTGTCTCTATAAGACGGCGTTGTGTTGGAGTCAATGTTGGATGTGATTGTAGATAATGTCATGGCTTTTGGTAAGGGAGCCCCATCGTTTTTGGCTGTAAAGCTAGACTTGGCATCTGACAAATCAACAGAATTCCTCTTTTTCTTGCCTGATGGTAAGGTGAATTGTTTGGCGGAATTGGAACCGTTACCAGTTGTAGAGTCACTATGATGATTAACTGATAATTTTCTTCCTGAAGATGATCTCGAATGTTGTTGTTGTTGTTGTTCACGTTCCAAATTTTTATGGACACCGTCAACAAAAGCCTGCGCTTCAGTCTTGTGGACGGAACCGTAATCTGGCGTCTTCGCTCTAGGCGCTTCTGAAACTCTGTCTTCATTGAAAGCTGATAATTGCGGTTGTTTCTTAATTTTAACGTTTGGATTGGTATTTGGTAATGGATCAACTGCCAAATTGGAAGGTTTCATACCGTTCGCAGTAGTAGAGTTGATTTGATGACCCGCAGTGGTTGTTACTGCTGCTGCTTGAGGAACCATAGTTGGATCTTGTTTAGATTGAATAGGCTGATCAAGAAGTTTGGTTCTGGCATTAGCAACAGAAGTCCCATCAGAAGTTGTTGAATCAATAGACGATCTCTTGTGGAAGTAAGATTGTTGAGGAACAGATATTGATCCAACTGGCGACCGAGACAGTTGTGTATTTGACCTAGAAGCATAAAGGGAATGTAGATAAGTGGTCACATTTCTCTTTGACAATGGTCCTGGAATTGAACGCTTAATGTTCTTATCCAAATCAACGTAAACATCGGATTCATCAATAATCTCTTCACCGATTAATTCTTCGATTACATCCTCCAAAGTTAAGACACCAACTGCCCCGGTATCCATACCAGGAGACTCAGAAACGACAACCATATGAGATTTACCCTCTTGAAAATAGTTTAATATGTTCAAACAAGAGGTTTCTAACGAAGTTTCTGGTAAAGTGGCCAATGGGAAAGAAGAAACCGGTAAAGCATCTTCAGGATCGTAACTGATCAAGATCCTAACTAACAACATACCAACAAAGTTTGTTGGTTCACCAGGCAAGTGAATTGGAATCCTAGAAAAGCCTGCATTGAAAATTTCTTCAACTGCATCTTCGTCTAGAATTTTGTCAGAAGGCATAGTGTAAACTTTACGAATTGGGGTCATGATATCACAGACTGCTTTAGCCTTCAAATCTAAAACTGAAGAGATGATGGTGACTTCATCTTGGTTCAATCTTTCAACACCCATGGTCTTATGCAAAGTGACTAATGTCTTTAAACCATTCTTCTTGTACAAGGTACCGTGATCCTGACCTAAGATGTAATCTAATAACATGGAAATTGGGTAGGCAACTGGGTACATAAGGTACATTAAGCATAAAACAAATGGAGCAAAATAGGCTCCCAGTTGTAAGCCATACCGAACACAAACTGATTGTGGAATGATTTCACCAAAAATAACAATGGACACTGTTGATGAGAAAACAGCAACCAACCCACCACCTAAGAATCTATCTAAAATGACAGGTAAAGTTTCATTTGTGATAACGTTTGATAATAAGAGGGTAACCAATAACCAATGTTTACCCCTGCCGACTAACTTTAAAACGTCCTTGGAGCACTTTTGCTCGCTTGGTGTACCAGAATCAGCCAAAACTTTTAAGTAAACTTCATCTTGGCCCATTAGACCTAATGTTAAGCCAGCAAAAATACCACCGAATAAGACTAATGCAATGGAGGCAAACAGATAAATATAGAATTCGCCTTCTGTTAACGGCTCATGGGAGTGCTTTGTGGCACCGACAACTCCTCTTGATACTAAATGCTGAATTGGCAAGGCATTTGTGATGTTTGGTAATAGAGAAACTAGGGCGACTAACGATTTATAAACTGACGAATGTTTTGTAGTCGGTAATGTTGAATATGATGAGAAGGACCGATTCGGTGATGGTTTTGGCATTCTCTTGCTGAGGTTTAATTTATCAATTTCTTTTTAAGCAAGGATGATCAATAGTGTGTTATGTTCTTTGCTTGTAAAAAGGAAGATAAAGGGAATTTATTAGGAAAAAAAAGTTTCTTGAAGAGCTTGCTAGTTTTTGTTAGTAATTGATATTCGATCTGAAAGGCAAAAAAAAAGATAGAATCAAGCTCATTATCAAGGTGGATTTACAACAGACTAGTTGAGGTGCTGTGAGACAACACAACAAGTTCAGAGGTAATGCCTGAGGGGTTTCGCATAACAAACCGTTTTGAGAATAAGAAACGACACTTACTTTAATCTCTTAGGTGTGTGAGTTAGAATGATTTAATGACGTCAAACCAGATTAAAACACTTGTTCCATAAAGAAAAGTGATGGTTTTCAAGCATTATCATTTCTCTATAGCTTAATACAGGAACACGGGACCAAGTTGAAGAAGCAGAATTATCAACCGCAGAATCCTTTGCATGCGCCTCCAGGACCGTTTCTCGTATTAGTGGCGCGTGAACACAAAATTCATGGCGCATGTTTTTCTGGTATGAGTTCCTTTTTGGCCTTTGGACAACGTTTCTGATGAGGGAATTGTATCCTTTACTTGTTGCCTGTAGACAGTTGAGACGTTAAGAATGCACTCATACAGTTGTTATGTCCATAAGTTGTGTTACTTAGTAGTTTAAAGTTGTATACATAACTGATCAGCAATAAGAATTAACGACAACACCAAGAATTAATTAATGAGATTATCGAACGATGAGCTTCAAGGGCAATTAATGTGCTCTTTGAATTTTGTGAATAGCACATGCTGTCAATCAATAATCAACGGAAAGGACAGATCAGTTGAATCTAAGAGCTTGGATTCAATAGTATAATTTGGCCATTGCCAAGACCATCATCTTCTATAGGAAACTAGAAAAAGACGTTGGTACTCCCTACATATTCAAGGTTATTGTCAGAATAATAGCTACTGCTGTAATTGAACAAGCCTGAAAGTTTTGAGCGCAATCTTTAATGCCTTGTAGTATGTTCGTGTGTTTAATAATTCCTACAAACATTTAATAAGTAACATCTTATATCAGTACTTTAATTCTATTGTTAGCCAGTGGGACGAAAAAGAAGATGCAAATTTTTACCACATAGCAACTGACTAATCAAACTTGGAGTATTCGGGTTTCCAATATTGTCTCAAGCTCGGTTTGTATGACTTTCCGATACCAGTAATCTTGTTAACTTCTTCGTCGTTAAGCTCAAAAGTATAAACATCCAAGAATTCAGCTAATCTAGATTCCTTAGAAGTTGTTGTGATAGGGATAATTCCCTTGTGAGCAACCCAGCTTAATAAGATCTTCGTCTTTGACTTTTCGTATTTCGAAACCAACTCATCCAAGTATAAATCAAATTCCTTGCCCACACCCTTTGTTAAATCGCCTTTGTATAATGGACCTAAAGGAGAGTAGGCTTCAACCAATATATTATTCTGTTGACAGAACTCAACAACACCAGGAGTTTGGTCTTGTAAAAATGCGTTGTATTCAATTTGATTAACAGAAATTGGCTCAGAACCTTTATTTGCCATTATGGTTTTCAAGTGTTCAACAGTGAAGTTGGAAACACCAATATTCTTAGCCAGGCCCTCCTTCTTACATTGTTCCATGAAACCCCAGGCTTCAACTAAATCAAATCCATGTGTTTCCTTTTTTATAAAAGGTGTGTGTAATAAGTATAAATCAACGTATGGGGTATCTAAGGTTTCCAATGCCGAACGTAGGTACAAATAAGGATTGGCATGTTTGGGTCTATAGGTGTACGAACTATCACCAGAAAAGTACTTGTCAGTGATCCAGATATCCGATCTTGTAACTTTTGTTTGCTTAAGAGCTTTGGCAATCTCAATGGTAGTATTATAGCGTTCTGCTGCATCAATATGATTAATGCCACTGTCTAAAGCTTTAACCAAGTTACTCATTAATCCTTCATCTATCGGATCCGAAGTAGGCTTGTAATGCCGGGAACCTGCACCGAATCCAAGCTTCGGAATGCCTATTGTTGATAATCTTGGAATTGGTGAGACCATGGTTGATTGGAAAGTTATAAAATCGCAGGCTTACTATTGTATTTCAACGCAGTCCAAAGTAAATTAAATTGGCTGATTTAATTAATTTTTAAAAGAAAGCCAATGAGCAGCTATTTGTAATTAGAAGATACTTGTGGATTACCGAAGTATATCGTATGAACTCATTCCCCATCAGCAGTCTATTCTACAACATTCGTTGACTCTCTCATTTGTCATAACCCCGGAAAGCGGGGATCTCGGCTTCGGTTCCGAATGCCGAAACAACGGCTTTCGGCATAATAACCGGCTGTGTCCGGTTCGGCCTTGGCAAACCTATCCCCATAAGGTGAAGTTTTGGGAGCAGTTAACTGGGAAGATGTTTGGGATTCATTCTCATGGTTCAAACTAAGTAACCATGAGCTCTCAAGCATTCTATATATAGTCATTTGGCTTAAAATATTCTTCAGGTTTATTTTTATCTCATTCGGCTTGTAATACCTTTATTTACGATCATATGGAAAAGCGAAAAGTTATTATCGCTCAAAACGTATACAACTATATTGTTTGGTTCGTATGAAACAATACTTATTAATGTAAAACATCTGACCTGTTTTCTACTCCCTATTTTAAAATCTTCTTTGTCCCCTCTTTGGATTACTAATCATTACTAATTTGTAACTCATCTTTTATTACTAATCTTTATTGCTCTTTATTACTCATCTTCCTTACTCACTTATCACTGATTGATTTCCCATCTATGACTCAGAATTACTCATCCTTGAGACTAGTGAAGTGAATCTTTGGAACTGATTCCCTTTTGATTTTATGCTGTATATTTTCTGCATTTCTCGTATTTCTATTTAGGTTTCTTTCCTATTGATTACACGGAAAGAACATCAGATAAAATATTAGCTTTTATTTCAATTGGTTTTAAATAAGTTTCAGCCCCTCTCTATTATTCTATGCATTTGAATAATATCAAGCGTTAGATCGATGCAGAATGTTTTTTAAACAGAATAAGTTCATTAAATGACTGCTCAGGTCATCAGAAAAACTCAAAAGGAGGATTTTTCTTGATCATTAATAATGATGACAGCCTCAGCATCATCTTCTGCTTTCTTCAATTCCATAGCAAAAGTATCATCTTCACCTAGTAGCGAAATATCAAATCCGTTTTTAGACAGGTAGCTTAAGAATCTGTGGTCTTCATTTTCAAGAGATTGCGGATCTAAAGCTGGTAAACCGAAGAAACCTATTAATCCAGAAAGGATAGCCAAAGCAGAAGCTAGATAAAAGGGAACTTGATAGCCCATATCACCGTTGAAATGGCTTTGAAAAGATGGGAAGGCATAAGTACCACAGAAAGCACCGATCTTGCCCATGGCCGCAGCAATGGAGTAATAAACACCTCTAACGGATGTACTACTTGTACGAGCGCTTAAGGCCCCTGTTTGGCCACCAGGGCCAAATTCACCAAGTGATAAGAAAATGCCGTAAATGACTACAAACGCACCAACATGTTCTTTCAAGGTTGAGTAAAGACCAGCCATGACCAGACCAAAGATAGCTTGAACCCATAATCCGGAGCACAGCGTCATTCTAGGACCAATATAATCAGCAGCAAATGCACCCAACACGGAACCTGGTAGATAGAAAAGATTCAAAACAACGTTCCAACCAAACGTCTTGTACATGTCACCATCTGGAATAATTGCCTCTAAAATTGGTGTAGAATAGATACCAAAAGCATATGAAGAGAAATTATAACACCACCAAATGATTGAGCAGCATAATAATCTCCACCAGTAAAACTTGAAAACTAGCCACCAAGGGGCACGAACCCTTTTAAATCTAAGCTTTCTAAACTGTTCACCTTCTTTGAACTTTAGTCTCATCAAAAATAATGATAATGGTGGTAAAGCGCCAAGACCTAAAGTAACTCTCCAGACAGGTTGTAAGTTATTAGGGCCACAAATCCATAGCATAACCATTGGAACAAAAGCTGAAATAACGAAGCCAAGATCAATCATACTGATGGTGAAAAGATTGAAGTATCTGTTTCTGTTCTTAGCGGGAAGCAAAGCAGAAGCCTCAGCACAAGCAGTTGAAGCACATGGATATTCGGAACCAATACCAACACCCAAGAAGAATCTGTAAGCGGTCAGTGCTGTAAACAGACCGCCGGCATTACCACCAACGCGGGCTTGAGTACCAACGCCCCAAGCACCAGAACATAGAATAGCAAAGATGACTAGTATCAAGGAGCTAATTAACATACCGGTCTTACGACTCACATAATCGGAAACAATACCGAAGGATAATTGACCCAACACGATACCGACGAAAGCAATTGACGAGACGTTTTTTAAAGCTGGCGAATCGCTATATTGGGTACCATATATGTGTCTCAAGCAAGTGGAAGCAGTGCTGATACCGTTGTTGACATAGCCATCTGAGAATAAACCAGCACCAGATGTGAAAATAGGCCAGTAGTTTCTCTGTTCTTCAATTTTGATTGAAGTTTCAGGGATGTAAGCTGCTCTACCAGCAGAAACAGTTCTAGACATACCTGGTTCATCATCTTTTGCCATGTCAGGGTTAGCCCAGTTGACTTCCTTGCGGATATTTTTTGCTAATGCTTTAAAGTAACCCATTATAATCCTTGAGCAACAATTGACACTTGCTTAATTTTTGGGGGTCGATTAAATCAAGTTACACTTTTGAAGACATTTGTTGACGATAGGATTTAGGGAGTATTTATATACAATGGAAAGTTGAATGAGCCCTTGAATTAATTCTATTATCAAAGATAACAGTTTTTCTTATCATTTTGTGCTTACCTTCAGTTAGAGTCAGATATATCCCAGGGAATTGGGAACTACCAATTGATAAGAATGTGAGTATCATCTGCACAACGATAAGTTATCCAGAATAGAGGAATAAATAGTCTTATCTCGGCGTAGATCAACTCTTAATAAATTCAACGTATGCTGGGGAATTATACCTTGTTCAGATTCTCTGTTTATTTTATGCTTACTGTTCCTGTTGATTGACCTATTGTCTTTGAGAGCACCTCGACGCTAAAGTTAAATCCAATGCTTTATCAGAAGCCAAGGATAACAAAGGGAATAGAAGGTCCTACATCATCTCGGTAGAGGAGAGGGTAGAGTAAGAACAAGCTATGCGAAGAAACGAATATTACCTATAGTTTCCGACTACCACACCATCTTTGTATAACTCCAGATAATGTATAACTCCAGATAAGCCGGAATAACTTAGTTATACATACAGATTTCCTGGATAAATGAAACTACAGGTTTGTTTTCAGCCTTGCCATCGGATTTGTTGAGTTGCTGAGTGCACATTGCAAGGCAATTGATATCTGAGAGTGTTAATTAATCCCGAGGTGAAAGTTCTTTCACACTGTGACTTGCTAGATTAAGAAGTACCTGCGGCTCTTCTCCCGGAAATAACTCTGAGGAATATACTTCCTTTGCAAACAAATTACTTTTTGATACCAATAAGATGCTTGGAAAATAGGCATACCGTATTCTGTATACCCTAGTGGGCATTCTTCTGTTGTTGTGTGTGGGTGTATACTCATTTTAATAGATAAATCAATAGTTGGAGGAATGGGGTAATGGATTCCTGAACAGGATCCTGTCCACTTATTGCAGGTGGGAAGTGTTTTCTGCGGTAAAAAAAAAAAATCAAATGCCGCTCGGGAATATGAGACTTCAGGAAGCAGAAGTTCTCACCAATAGGGGATTCTTCTGCTCCTTCCACTGACTATCAAGGAGTCACCTTAACTGAAAATTCATCCGTTACTTGCAGTTTGAGATGACTACAGTTTTGTTTATTCATTTCATATTAGTCTATAGAGAAAAAAAAATAACCAGAGAAAAGTTAAACTTTGAGTTGCAGAGCTCCTATAAACCCTTGATACAATCCCTCATTTTTAACCACATTTTATATAATATATAACCAGAAACCTAAAATAATGCAAACATACAATCTAAAAACCATATTTCAGTTTCCGTAACCAATTTAGGAAACTATTTTCGTACATGCATTGTACGTCAGCTCGAAGCGTTGTCTATACCCAGGAACGACTAAAGAGTCATCGCTCCCCGAATGCGTTTGGTTACATTTAAGATATACGGTACAGATTCGATAAGGTTCAAAGAGTGGGGGATCTTCGTTTCATCTAATTATTATTATCCAAAAGCACAATCTTCTATCTTTTGAAATATAATCACCAAGTAAACTCACCTTTATTTAAACTATCAATCTGATGAAACATTGATTTCATAGCAGTAATAGTTATGACACCTTCAGAAACAAGCTTGCCATCAGTCACTTCATCACTACTCTTTATAGCATTATGAACAAAATCATAATCTGGATCCCACTTGTACTGGTCACGCTCTTTTTTTATAGCAGACTTCTTAAACAGTGAACTTCCCCATCTATTCTCCATCATTGGAGCCCATGAGATCTTAGTCTCAGCAAGCCTCAAACTTTCTCTCAATGGAACATTGATAGAATACAGATCAACTTGATCATTCCATTTTTCGTACAAGTTTGTAATTATCTTGATTGAGATCCTGCAGGCTTCTCTTAATATGGCTGGATCCTTGATATACTCGTCATAGGCATATGATAAAGCAATCGATCTTTTGTTGTGGTGACAAGCTTCGAGGGCACCACCAAATGTACCGCTTGATAAAGCATATAATGCGGTTGAATTACGACCAACGTTAGGACCACTAATAACCAAGTCAACTTCCTCTGGATCTGACAGATGATTTATTCCTATATCGCAGCAAGATGCTGGTGTACCGTTGACAAGGCACCATTCTTTCAAGCCTGGATCGGACTTGTATCTTGGTTGAGGCTCAGAGAATGGGCCAATGCAGGAGTTGTCAAATGGATCAGAAATTGATGAGTAAATGTATGAACCAGTCAGGTCTTTGTCAGCAAAATATGCCTTTCCGATCCATGATTTCTGTTCTGATGGGACGCAAATGGTTAAATCCCAGTCTGTATCGTTCTCTATAGCTTCAACCAGATATTTAATATAAGGGCTAACTTCATCATGAGGACGACCGTCATCGTTTGTTAAAACAACCTTCATTTTAATGAACTTAACCAGGAGCCGACTGTGATAGTGGATAACTCAAAATTAGGCTAACTTATGAATTGTGATTGGAATACTAAGAAATCTTAAAATATATATAAAAGCTAAAGAGGTGATGCTAAGGATAGGAACATTTCGGGTGTCAAATGGCCATACCAGGTACCTGACATCTTCTTGAGACTTACTCAAAGATTCCCTTTTATTGTGAAATCGACCTCAGACCAGATCGAGGAAAAAGATAAAACAATCCTGAAATGAGAGGTTGAGACCTATTCCAGAGATGGTTTTTTCGTTACGCTGCGGCTATCCTTAGCTTTCTGTTTCTGTAGCTTTACTCGTTGGCAGGATGTAACACATATATAGACAGTAATATTATCGTGAAAATACGAGCTGACATAGTTCTACTATAAAAGTTACATAATGTTGAATCGGTTCAGCATCAAATAAGTTATTCAATCAAGTAATTAATAACTGCTCAAGCCTTACTGGTCTTGATAGTAAACGAATCCTAGTCTTTCACCAGGCCCCAAGACAAAGAAATAAAATGCTTGAAAAGACTATAAAGAAACTGATAATGTTACAAGTTCTTATGGCAAGCTATAAATAGACCTCCGTCTGTATAGAAATCTTGAGGCAAGGAAAAAGAAAAGAATCCCGATTTTCTATTGTTGATGAATTTGCCAACCTTTCAATCAAGGACATTTCTTGGAGATCGGTTTGCCTATTTGGGAATCTCAGTCGTGTGACTAAAAATGTGCGGCTTTTTACCGGTACAATGCTTCAATTTCGATTCTTAAGATCTATTCATGGGTAAGATCCATCCATTAATGATCCTTTTTCGGGATTCAGTCACCAAGAAAACTATTTAGATAGGTTAAGATAGAGTATATTAAGCTGCATATAAGATACAAATTCTTGGAAAGTGATAACGGCAAAAGTATCTTTAAAAGGAATTAATTATCAGCCGTTGTCCTTGTGTTTCTTTAACGAAAACCCAATAATTATAGGAGGTATCATGGATGGGGAGAAAATTTCCAGTGAGGGTACGGTCCTGTTTTATCAGCCATTAAGATAAGAATAAAACAAGAGCCATCTATCTAAGCGATGTGTATTATAGCCGTTTTGAGAAAGTTTTAAAACAAGTGGATCAAAATCTGTGTAGGGTAATTCTCAACAAGGAGTTAAGATAGGCAAAACCTAAAACCTGGGCCATTCATTACCACGATCATATCATACTGTCAGATAATAACTATTACCAACTGCCAAGATATTTATTACGTTATATCATCCTGAGCATTTAGATGAAGACCCCTGATTGTATCTTCTTGCTCCTTAATCTCAGCTTTCTCTCGTCCAATTGGACACCAAAAACAGCATTGAGTATAATTTCATTCATAGATGTTCTTAATCGTACAATGATTATGTGTTCGAATAGAACTGTGAATTAAGGATAAAGGAAACCCTTTGAAGAAAAAAAAATCATCATTCCTGGCACTTACCAAGTACCTTTTGCCACTATATTAAACAATTATATAAACTGCCTCCTAGTGTTATCCTTTCTTTAACAAGGCCAATTATGCAAAAAAAAAATCACACTTCCAGCGTTTGCAGTAAAGCTTTTATCAATAAAGACATAAAAATATTTGCCTTAGCCGCTTGGCAACTTTATTATTTTCGATTTTAACTGTTACACAGAATAGAACTTTAGTAGCGATTGGTGTTAATTTACAGCCAATGTACTTATTTTACTAATGCATGTACCAAAAGATACTGAAAAATTGTAATAGAAGAAGAAAAGGACAAAAAACAAAGCTATTAAGGGGAAAAGAGAATTAAAGGAGTAATAAAACAACTAACTAAAAGTGTTCAACTGTGAATTCCCAAGTACCTGTAGCTGGTCCATAAGAAACAAACTTAGTGAATGGAACTTCGTGAAGTTTTCTAATATGCTTCTTAACAAAAACATGATGAGGGTCAGTGATTGGCAACTTCTTGGCATCCATTGATTTCGGGAAACAGTTCTCAATACTGACTTTTGCTGGAACATTGAAACCTTCACCAACGCTTGGCTTTTTTGACACTTCAGGGTAAATGTCGCAAACGTTGTTAGCAAATTGGAAATATCCAGGGATCCGGGACATATCAATGCTAGTGAAGTCAATTGGTTTTAGGAATTCAATTGAACCTTTTCCAGTTTTACCAATCTGGAAATTAACTGCTTTCTGTTCCATTGGTGCCATTTTCTTGATTTCTTGAAGTGTTGGACTACACCATAAACCATCGGGTAAAGTAACTTCTTGTTCATCAATCTCTTGTTCAACCTCTTTATTGTTAGAGGTAGATTCAGCTTCAGCTGCATTTCCATTTAATAATGCTGAAGCAACTGAATCTACCCCAGTATCAGCCTTTGTCTCATCTTTAACAGGAGTGGATGCTAAGGCGTTGCTTTCGTCCAAAGTTAAATTTGGTGAAGTAAAACCAGACTGGTCTTGCAATGTATTGCTTGGCTTGGATGCAGTTTCAACTCTGAATGAAACTTGCTTCTGTGGACTTAATATTGTTTGAGATTTCAATCCTTCAAATTGTTGTTCGTTCTTATGTCTATCAATAACTAATTGTCTTACATTTCTAGATGGTGCAAAAATGTAGCTTGAAAGTATAGCATCATCAGTAGTCGAATTGAACAGCTTACTTCCTCTAGATAAGTTGCTAGCATCGTTGGAAGTTTCTTCAATGATTGAGTTACTGGCGGATGCTGGAGTTGTAGGAGATGATGAAGGTGGTGTGCTGGAGACTATACTACCAGATTTGGAAATTAAAGCATCCCTAGGTGAGAATAATGGCTTTGGTGATAATTTATAAGCAGAAACCAAAGATAACTTTTTCTTTTCAATATTCCCAACAGGTTTGGCGATGGCTTTAACAGGTTGCGGAACAACAGGATTTGGCGTGAAGACATTGGAGAATAGTGCACCAGCACCATATGGGTTCTGACTCAAGGCAGTCATTTGTTGTTGCTGCTGCTGTTGTTGTAGTTGTTGCTGCTGTTGCGGTTGTTGTTGACCAAATAGTGAGCCACCCTGTTGATTTTGTTGCTGCCCGAATAGTGATCCACCTTGCTGAGTTGATTGTTGAGCACCACCAAATAGACCGCTTTGCGGTTGCTGCTGTTGGGTCTTGTTACCAAATAATCCACCACTTGGAGCAGCTTGCTTATTGCCAAACAAGCCTCCAGTGGACGAAGCACCAGAACCTCCAAACATGCCACCGGTTGCAGCAGGTTTAGCACCAAACAGACCTCCTGATGCTGGAGCTGATGACGTATTGCCAAACATACCTCCAGAAGAAGCAGCTGGTTTAGCGCCAAACAGACCACCTGTGGTTCCAGTACCTGTATTTGAACCAGACGCACCGAAGCCACCACTGCCCATTAAATTTCCGGATGGTTTAGCAGCTCCAAACTGTCCACCACCTAGAGATTGTTGTTGTTGGTTGTTAGCACCACCGAAACCAAATCCACCAGTGGATGGAGTGGTTGCATTAGAGGCACCTCCAAACAGGCCACCCGCAGGCTTTGCTGAACCGAACAAACCCCCACCTTGAGATTGTTGTTGCTGATTACTGTTAGCTCCACCAAACAGGCCACCCGATTGAGCGCTGTTGTTATTATTATTGGCACCAAATAATCCACCTGATTGAGTAGTATTATTGTTGGCTGCACCACCAAATAACCCTGTACCAGCGGGCTTGGAACCGAATAACCCACCAGATTGGGCATTGTTGTTGTTATTAGCACCACCAAACAGTCCACCAGAATTGGCGTTGGTGTTAGCACCGAAAGCACCACCGGGTTGTGCGTTGTTATTAGAACCAAATCCACCCCCAAATCCGCTTGTCGTTGTTGCCGTGTTAGTACCGAACCCTCCTCCAAAAGCAGGTTTAGGTGCATTACTGGCAGTACCATACAAGCCACCGGAAGTGTTATTTGACGAACCACCAAAAAGACCACCAGCTTGGTTATTGGCGTTGTTTGAACCAAAGGCGCCACCTTGCTGTTGCTGTTGGCCAAAGGGAGATGACGAATTGTTTGCGCCAAATAATCCAGTACCAGTAGGGTTTTGTTGTTGTTGCTGACCAAAAGGTGAGCTGCTATTAGCAGCACCAAATGCAGAACCGGTGTTAGCACCAGCACCAAAAGCAGAGCCGGTAGATGTACCAGTGGAACCAAATAATCCACCTGCTGGTTTATTAGCGGCAGCACCAAACAAGCCACCAGATTGACCACCAGTATTATTAGCTTGTCCGAATAAACCACCTGATTGAGTGGTATTTGATTGTCCGAACAAACCACCAGATTGACCACCAGTGGCTCCAAATGCACCAGTAGTGTTGGTGCCAAAGCCGCCAGTGCCACCGTTTCCATATCTTCTACCATCAAGGTAATCTTGGTATCTTAATTCTTCAAATGAAAAGTTTGAGTATTCAGGCATGGCAGAGATACTTTCGTAGTACTGGGTACCTAAAGTTGGATCTTTATCAACTAAAGCCTTGAAAGGTGTAACGGAACTACCTCTGTTTTGAGAGTTCATACCTGCACCTATGGTATTACCAAATCCAGAAGTTGTAGCTTGTGGCTGCTGTTGTTGTTGGCCAAAAGGAGAATTGCCGCTTGGAGCACCAAACGCAGATCCTGTGTTTGTTGCAGATGAACCAAATAATCCACCAGAATTAGCCGAGTTGAATGACGAACCTTGATTGTTGGCCGCCCCAAAAGGAGAATTACCGGCAGGCTGGTTGTTATTTGAAACACCAAACAGACCGCCACTGGTATTACTATTATTGGTGTTGGCGGAGCCAAACCCAAATCCACCAGATTGTCCTGCAGCGTTGTTGCTGTTAGTGGCAGGTGCACCAAATAGACCCCCACTAGTAGTGTTGTTGGCAACACCACCAAATGGAGAG
This sequence comes from Ogataea methanolica, assembly GCA_001600755.1. NCBI lineage: Eukaryota > Fungi > Ascomycota > Pichiomycetes > Pichiales > Pichiaceae > Ogataea > Ogataea methanolica. The sequence continues at coordinate 219,692 of BCKW01000003.1, forward strand.
GTATTTTGGGTGTTTGAAGTATTGTTGTTGGCACCACCGAATGGAGAGTTCGAGTTGTTCGTGCTGTTGCCGAAACCTCCAAAACCACTAGTAGTGGCCGATGATCTCGTAAACATGATTAACTGAGTATTGTGTAAAGCCAAGTTAATCAATTGGCAGTAATAATTGAGTTAGATTGAGTATACCGTATTTATGTCCAAATCTTTTTGAGAAGAAATAAATACAAACTACAAAACCCAACTAAGGACCATGTTTATAAAACACACATCTTCAGCAGCTCCAACCACAAAATCCATCCAAAATCCAGAAAATTTGCTCTGTCAGAATAACGCAGTGTTCACAAACCCTTCTGTTAGAAAACGCGTATTTTTCACCTGTCCACATCTCTGCTTGCACTCCCAAACACGTGAATCATCCCTTATCAGCTACCCTTCAACAACACTTTCCAAGCTATATTAAACCCCACAGTAGATTTAATTACCACAACTAAACTTGGAAATTTAAATCTCCCTTTTAAATTTCAGAAAAACTCTGATAATACCTCTATTGACGCCAGATAACAACCCCCACTCACATCTCGCAGTAAATAATCTGAACATTTCAACAGATTGAACTAACAATGGGTATCAAAGGTTTGAATGCATTAGTCCATGAGAATGCTCCAAAGGCCATTCGATCAAGTGAGATGAAGTCCTTTTTTGGCCGGAAGGTTGCAATTGATGCCTCTATGTGTCTATATCAGTTCTTGATCGCTGTGCGTCAACAGAACGGTGATCTATTAACGAACGAAAACGGTGATACTACGTCTCACTTAATGGGCTTTTTCTACCGTACAATTAGAATGGTGGGTAATGGGTTGAAGCCATGTTATGTCTTTGATGGCAAACCACCTGTTTTGAAAGGTGGCGAATTGGAAAAGAGACTAAAGAGAAGAGAAGAAGCGGAGGAAAAAGCTAAAGAAATGAAAGAAACTGGTACTGTTGAAGAACTACAGAAATTTGAAAGAAGAACAGTTAGAGTGACAAGAGATCAAAATGAAGATGCAAAGAAGCTTCTCAAATTGATGGGGATTCCTTATGTAGAGGCTCCATGTGAAGCTGAAGCTCAATGTGCCGAGCTGGCCCGTAAAGGAAAAGTGTACGCTGCTGCTTCTGAAGATATGGATACGTTATGTTACAGGCCGCCATACTTGTTGAGAAATTTAACTGCTGCTGAAACACGTAAGTTGGATGTTGCAGAGTACAGTACGGAACAAGTTTTGGCTGGTTTCAATATGGATCTGAATACTTTTGTTGATATGTGTATTCTTTTGGGATGCGATTACTGTGAAACCATTAAAGGAATTGGCCCGGTCACGGCGTTTAAATTGATTAAAGAGCACGGTTCCATTGAGAAAATAGTGGAGTTTATTGAAAACGACCCAAAGTCTAAGTATAAAATCCCGGAGAATTGGCCGTATAAAGAAGCCAGAGAATTGTTTCTACATCCAGAAGTACTGAACGGTGATGAAGTTGATCTAAAATGGATTGAGCCGGATGTTGAGGGATTGGTTAAATACATGGTTACGGAAAACGGTTTCAGTGAACAAAGAATTAGAGATGGTGCTGAAAAGTTGAAGAAAGGTTTGAAGAGTGGTACTCAAGGTAGATTGGACGGATTTTTCAAAGTTACTGGAGCTGTTTCATCCTCTAAGAAAAGAGCTGCAGAGGTTACTGTAAAGGGGAAGAGTGCTAAGAAGGGGAAGTTTACCAAGAAAAAGTAATTTGATATCTCTCAATTGCTTATTTCGTATCACTATATCTCTATGTAAATTAATAAATATGTCTCAAAAAAGTAATTCTAATAATCTTATAGGTGGTACCTCTCGACGGTATTCATATTTTTTTTTTCTTTCTTGGGGTTCAACTGTGGTATACAAGTTAATTCAAGTTCGCTTCGTGGAGGGAAGGAACAATCACTGAAGCAGCTTCTGATTTTGAACCTAATACACTAGGCAATAGGCCACCAATTATTGAACTCGTTTCACTAATCGCATTAGAAAAAGCAGCACTAGAGCTTTCCTTGATGGAAATAGTCTTACCGACAAATCTCTTCATACTAGCATCCATACCGGACAGATACCTTGCAAATTCCACCATTGGCCAAGGGGCTGCTCTCAGAATGGGTAAGAAGTTTCCATAAAATGGAAGTTTAATCTCACCTCTTGTACCCAATTCAACTGCCTTGAAAACGGAGTTTGCGACGTCTTTAGGATCCAATTCAGGTGCTAAAAGAGTGTGTGGAGTTCTAACACCGTCAAACATTCTTGTTTTTAGTTGACCTGGACAAATAAGTAAAGTTTTAACACCACTTGTGTTGAATGACGGCGGACCAAGCTCGTAAGTGAGAGATTCATGTAATGCAATCAATCCTGATTTTGAAGCACCATAGACGCTCAACCTTGCTGGTGATAGATACCCCAACGTTGATGCAATTGTCACAATGTACCCTCTTTTAATTTTTAGCATTGAGGGTAGGAAGGATTTAATAGTATAGAAACTCGATAGCAAGTTGACTTGTATGGTAGTTTCAATTTCTTCGAAAGAAAGATCCAATACAGTCTTACCAGTGGTTATTCCAGCATTATTTATTAATATTGTAATGGTTCCAACTTCTTCTCTGACCAAAGCTGCTTTAGTGATAACATCTTCACAATCACTAACATCACAGGCGTAGTAGATAACCCCTTCAATTGAATCTTCGCTATCAGGGTCTGGAGTGCTTAAATCAAAAACGACAACTTTTGCATTTGCTTTTCTAAAAGTTTTGACTAGTTCTTTTCCTAATCCCGAGCAACCACCAGTAACCAATACAATATCTCTGTATTGGTCAAAAGTGGTACCAATCAATAAATCTGATAGCTGCCTGTAGCGCTTATTTAAATGGTAAAACGCAGTTGAAATTGGACCAGTCATAATAGCTTCCTATTAAGCATCCACGAATATTTTATCGCTTTTTAAGAAGTTTATAAAGGTATTAGGGATGATAACAAGGGAGAGGATTCAAAAAATGGGTATATGTGAATCAAATCAGCAACAGGCGCCCTTCTTTCAGTAGAGGAGATTGAATCCCTTCTAAATCGGGCAGCGACGCAGAGTTCTGCCTCATTTCCGTCGCGACTATCAAGCACTCCCGGTTCTGCAGGTGCGGATTATACCCCTGATTCTTTTTGCAGCTGGGACGGTTTAACTGATAAACCACCAGTTGGTGTCGTTTTCTTAATCTCTTGGTCACCCCATACACTTTTAAGTAAACAATATTCTAATTGATTTATTAAAATGCAGCCACCATCATCTTCAAAGCAGCAAGTATTACGTATCAAACGTAAAAGAACAGAAGATCCATTACAGGCTTTACTGGTGGACAGTACCAACTACTCTTCATCTACAGATTCCAGCAGCGGAAGGTCATCTAAACGGTCCAAACCAAATGGCAGTAGTGGCAGCAATGTTGTCCCTTCTAAAGTGATTTTCAAATTAGCTAGAACAGATGAAAAGACAATAACGAGTGCTGTTGATTTGTCCTCGGTCTTAGAAAGGTCCACTGGTAATGTTTTCAGTTTACCAAAGACTGAAGTTGCCTCAAATGAAGTGAACCCTGAATTACTTGATATGTTGAACGATTATTTGAAAGTTAATGGACAATCAGAATCCGCTAATGGTGATTCTATAAATGAAGAAGGAATCCAAAAGGTCAATTCTCATCCAAAGAGACCAAACCGTAGATTATCATCAACTATAATACCAAAGACTCAAGAGCAAGATGACCAAGAGTATGTTTACGACGTTTATCTCCGTGACACTGAAGATTCTCAATCTTCACAGCCAACACCGTCCAATGTCGGATATATCTATTTACAGCCTAATGAGATTCACATTTTGCTAGATTCAGGAACCACCTCTGCGGCATCCTCCCCTGGTGGTGAGAATCGATATACTGACGATGAAGATTCCAACGATGAGAATTTTTACCGTAACGATTATCCAGAGGATGAAGACGGTGGATATGGTGGAATCGGTGGGGAAGAGGATGATGAATTTGGTGATAATAGTGATTCTAGCGACAGTGGTTCAGATGCGGTGAACCTGCCTAGTGATGACCAAGATGATGAGTTTGTTATCGCTCATGATAAAAGAAGGTTTACTGAGCGGGACTTGATGGCTTCGGAAGGTGTTACAGATGATTTACTCCTGAAGACTAACGATGATGATGATAATGATGTGTATATGGGAGGGGAGAATGTAATTGATGAAGGTGAAGAGGATGAGTACAGAAGAAACCACTTTTTTGCAAGTGATGTGGATAATCCGCTAGCTGTTCATAGAGACAAGATTTTTGGAAAGTTAGAAAGAATGATTAAGGAGGATAGGTGAAGTTTGAATTCAGGTTTCTAGGCCATTGGAGTTTGGGTTAGGCTTGTTTTGGATACTTAGCACGTGTGATTTGTTTATAGTGAACCTAGGATACAAAGTCAAAAGACCGATTGGGATGTTACAATAAAGAATGACTATAAGGATTTTGGATTTTTCTCTATCTATCTAGTTGTCGTATTTTCTAGAAGGATTTAAACGTTGTCTTTTGATCCTGAGTGTAAGAAATCAAAGTCAGAGTCAGATTCGGCTGTTTCCGCAATTCTCTGAATCTATCATATTGCCGCTGGAAGACTTTGGAAGAAAAAAAACGGTGATGTATTCAGCCAGGAGCACGAATACAAAAATACAATAAACGGTACCAGGTATGAGTTACAGTGATAAAGTGATATCCAGTGATAACAGAAAGGTAACTAACCGTATAGGTGTATATTGCAGTACTAGGCTTTCTCTAAGAACATTGGTATCAAAGAAAGTGGAAGCAACTAAACTAATAGTGTGTACATGTCAGATGACTAATGTATTCTAATATCCAACTTGTAACCACGTAACGTAATCAATGCAAGCAGATATCTTTGTTAAAAGTTGAGGTGTACGGCCTCGTTAGCGGTTAGGTATCTTTCACTGTTTTCTAGGGTCCGAAGTACGATTGTGTGGGTATCAACGGTTATGGCTTGACTCAAAACGGATCTTGCGCAAAACGGTTGTTTGCAATGAGTCATACCATTTCTCACATTAAATAACACGTCAGTGTGTCAAGGCAAACAAAGACGTTAACCAACTCAAACATGTGGAACTGCATCATTCATTCATTGCATGTATATATATGCATACACCTATACACCTTGGGTATTACATTACACCCCACTTGACTCACGTTTTCTTAAACCACCGTCTGACTGCCTGGTTCTAGAATGTACGATTCACCGTGTTGGTTATTTCTGCGCTGGTTTATTGTGCATATTGTCTCCCCGTCAATGTATGACTCGTATCTGTGGAGAACTTCCATTTTTGTTACTTGATTACTGTTCTATTCAACTCAACAATAGACCGAGATTGTATTGTAATAATCGAAAACGGAGCTGGATCGCCTGCAACGGGGATTTATCGCAATCAACACTTGTTAAAGACCATATCACTGATCTTGTATCTTGATGACTCCTCTTTCTATCTCTATATATATCCGTGTATATCTCAGCCGTAATTAGACTCATGTTTCATATCTTTAATCTTCAAAATTTTACTTGTTTACCATATAAACAAATTCACAACTGAAATGGATCCTTCATACACACAACCACCTCCAGGTGATCCAGATTCTCCAGATTCTGATCAAAGCGTGCTTGACAAGACAATGCTCTTGGAAGACATCCTCCCTTCTTTTGAAATGCACAACTACATGTTCAACAGAACTGTTTTTGATACTGAAAATATGACCCAGTTACATCGTTCCCAACAACCACCTAATTACGATGCCAACTTTCATGATCCGACAACTACTGAAGCTTCAAACGTTCCCCTGATCCAACAAACCAACTGTACGGATCCGACATCCAACCCCGATATATTGATTTTGAACAATTTAAAAGAAATGCAAACTATCAGCCTTCCTTTGAAAATAACTATTACTCTAACAAGAACTTTCCCAAAGAAAGGAAAACCAGTGACCCGAGAAAATGCTCTTCGTGAGTACCAACCAAACGACATCATTGCTGGTCAGGTGGTCGTTGAAAATACGTCTAACGAAACGATCCCATTCGAAATGTTCCTGGTATCCTTGGAAGGCAGGGTCACGATCCCGAAGCAAGGACAAACTGGTCCCAGACAATTCCATCAGCCTCCAACTGTGAAGACCTTTCTAAACATGTACGATCTAACTGCTTGCTTCCATACAGGCGTATGTCCCTCAGTCATGCAAACAAACTATTTTGTGGATACTTTGAATGCCAATACAACTCAAGATGTTTATGGAAACTTGCGTTTTGACCCGGTATATGACCCTGAGGATGGTACTTATTACGGTATGCCTGATTCTAAAGAGCTATTACCTGGCCGCAAACATAAGAAATTCTTCATGTTTAAATTACCTGAGACATTATTGGATATTGCATGTGAACATCAATCCGGCCAACATTTGTCAATCCCACCTTCGTTTGGTGTCGATCCTACAGGTTTTCAAGGTGCAGCTGGCTCTATCAAAGTTGATGAAGCTCTGGGTTATGGAAGACTGGGCGAAATAGGTTCTCCAATCGTGACCAAAGACCTTGCAGATCAAGGTGTCAGCGTTAGCTATGCAGTCAACGTGAAGTGTGTTGGTAGACAGTCAGATATTTATAAGAAGTATTATAATAAGAACACAAGTCATGAATACGATTTCATTACATTAAGAGACGTTGATCATTACTTTAGAGTAGGTTCTGGAAGTCCGACTGTTGATGAAAGGGATGACTATTTCTTCAAGACAAATCTAAGCACTGTTGATCAGTTGAAAGATATCGATAGACTAATTGAACATCAAGCTATTGAATTAAGCGAGATTTGCCAATTGGCTGAATGTGGTGTCACCAATAGCGATGACATCGATGAGATTTTACAAACAGGTAATTACGAAACTAAGAAACAATGCCAGTTACAAACTACTCAGGATGCTTGCAGGTCAATCGAGGCTGAAAAGAATGAAATAATCAACAGCTCTAGGTACCCTCTTATAACAGTCCCCTCTGCTTCCGTGACTCATTCCCATCCTCCAAATAATATAATATCATCAAAGACTTTCAAGTTTGTTAAATCATTCCTGTCTAAGACAGCGGGTCAGATGGAAGTCTCTGTTACATATCCTAAATCGCAAACAATGAAAGCATACGTTCCAAAAACACTTGCGAAATTAGCATTCACCAAAACAGAAGGTTCATCATCACACAAGCCTTCAACGGATTCCTTATCCAAGAATACCAGCAATCCAAAATCATCAAATTCTTTATTTGACACCGCAAGTTCTCTTTCTACATCGCCAACATCAACGGGAGTTTCGAAACCTTTATCCAGCCTTCAACTTACCGATCCAACGAGGTTGAACCAAGTAGAGATGACGTTAAAGTTCAAAGGAGCAATACCACCACCTTTCCCAATTACGATTAAATCATTCTTGAAAGTGATGAATATTTCATCAACCCACGCGATCCCAGTGACTTTTGACTCTAATTTCCTGCTACCTATGTTGAACTCACCGATTATCTCCACGAAAAGCATTTCTTCTACTGATCATCCACAATCCAACTACTCCAAGTTTCAAAACCTAGCCGCTAAGTATGGCTACCACTTCGATGAACTACTCAAATTGTACAAGAAGCTGGCAGGTTATGAAGGCATAAGAAGTCGGATGCCTAAGTCCTTATACTCGGATTTGCAAAGTTTGAAGAACTTAAGTTACACTGAGCGCAACTTATTCGCTTTCAAAGACGTTAAGGTTGTCTGTGAACAGTCAGCAGCTAAAAAATCCTCAGCTAAAAAATCTCCGTGGCCGTTGTCTAAAGGCTCAGAATTGGTGGTTTCCGCTGCGTGGATGAAAGTTGGTGTTGATGAGTACAGTGTAACTTTCCAAGTTCCTTTGGTCTACAACGAGGCAAAGATCAACGAGTACCATATTCTGCCAACTTTCCAAAGTTGCTTCACTAGTAGATTGTATTCAGTTGGATTCAATATTAACTGCGGAGCTGCTAATATTGAAGGTGGTGTGAAACCCCTTGATGTTCCTCTTGTCATTAGTTAAGCAGTTTTTCTGTTTTTCTGTTATATATGTTCATTTTCTACGTCAATTTTACTAAATTTATTCAATTCAAGTTTCAATCTTTCAATTACTGCTTAAGCTTTTAAATCGTTTATTACCACTGTAGTTGAACACTGTATAGTTCCAACGATACTATTAGCAGGAATCTTGATATAAATATACATGAGGGGGCATAACTCTATATGAGCAATAATGCGATAAGAAAAGCCCACACAACAGGAAAACAAAATGGTACTTTAGCATAAAGAGTCTTCAAAAACAAGAGCCAGCTCACATTGAGACAAATTGTAGATTTCAATAAAGATAATTCAACTAGCGGATTGACTATTATTGTCCCTAGTAACGCTCTCAACACCATTGCTACTGACAGACGTGGATGCAGCAGCAGCACCAAGATTATATTTTGCGGTACCAGTGGTTGCAGAAACTGGATCTGAGGAATTAGGATTAGTGGCAGTACTAGGAGAAGTACTACCACTATTGTTGCTTTCGTTGGTATTATTGCTGCTGTTGCTACTAGAGCTCGAACTTTGCGTACCCCGGGGATTCAGCCCACTCAAAAACCCTTCGTCATACCAAATATCAACCGAATTATCAAACAATATCTCGTGATAGCTTGAACTTGCACCCGTTAAATCGGTTAACAACATATCAACAGGTTGTATTCGGCCATTAGACCCATAGAGACTAATCTCCAAAATTGCATCGTTAATTGTTTTGAAAACGTCACTGCAACGTTTGGCAAAGTACCAGTTTTCACTGAACCCATCCAAGATCTCAACACAGAGATGAATATCAGTTTTTGACTCAACCAAGTCTATTGACCATTGGCATAGACAGTATAAAATGGTCGTACATGTTGTTAGGAATCTATAAAGGGTGATCCAATTTAAAGGTAGCAGTTTTGAAGTGTAAAGGTTGTATGTGAAAGATAAATTTTGTAAGCATGCCTTCCCCAATATTTCAAGGTGTGATATAGATGGAGTAGGAAAAAGATATGACGGTCTGTACAACAACATCAATAAATGATAATAACGAGCAGAAAACCATGCCGTTGACTCCAAGAATGATATATTTTGACCACTCTTCAATGATGATTTGGATGATAATGTACGAGAATTATCGTACCATTTTTCAATGTCTTGACGAAGACTGATCAATACTTTATTTCTGGATTCTTCAGTGTCAAATTTCTCAGTAGCCCTGACACAATGAACGTTTGTTAAGATTACCCCTTCAATACGACGCATTTCAATGATGTTTTTTGTCGTTCTTAAACTTTCGAGTTCGTAATCTCCCAATGCTTCCGGCAATGGAACATTGATATCATCGTCTTGGATAGCAACAGGTCTACCGAAACTGATTGAAATCAACCTGTCCATGTTGAACACCGCCCAGAACAATCTGTGCCTCATTTCAATATCAACAACACTCATTCTTCTTGCTTCGATTTCCCGGACTCGCCTGTTGATACCAATGGAAACTGCCAACCTTGTTAGAATCCCCACAATTGACCAAGAATAAACACCTTTAGGGTCAAAAAATGAATAAACACCAAGCAATATCAAAGCCCTCACACTTGATATATCTTTGAACGAAACAGCAGTACTCACTAAACTCAGTGAGTTTGATGAAAAGTATTTTGAATAACCTTTAGATTTCTCAATTATCCCTGCTCTTTCTAAAGTTGTACAACCAATAGCCATAATCATGTTCACTTCAAATGTAAAGCTAGGAGCCAATCCATTGTTTCTAGTATCGAAAAATGTGTCAAAGTCAATCGAATCCACCTGCGCCAAGAATTTTTTTTCATCTAAGAATGGGTAAGTTTTATGGTTATGATCCAAATAAGCTTTGATGAACGTCATGCCCAGTTCCCTGTTGATTGTCAACGGTACCAATGGGGGTGATGGAGTTTGGCTTCCAAGAATAGTGTGCAACAGGGTGTAATGAATCATATCCATGGCCTGGTCTGGAGGTGATCCGTTTTCCTGCCTTTGTTGTTTTTCTTGTACCTTATCCGCTGAGTTGAAATTCGAATTGTCGGTTCGGGAACTCAAGCTTGGAGCAGTTGTGGCATTCAAATCTGCCCCATTGCCACTATTGTTATTGTATGCGTTCACATTGACGAAACTATTTCTGTGATTGCTACTGTTGCTGGAAGAGGTTCTTGCCATCGGGGTCGAGTCCGATAATATAGATTGAATAGAAACGCCCAACTTATTAGGGAGAGGATGAAATTGTGGCTGGGCTTGTTGCTGGGATAATGGAGGTAGCATTTGGGCTTGAGAAATGCTATGTTGCTGTAGTTGCTGAGGGAATGGTAAAAACTTTGGCTGTTGGATAGATGTATCAACTATATGCGGAGAAGGAGCTTTGGGGAAAATGACGTCTGATTTCGATCTATGACTCTTGGTTTGAGTATGGCTTTGTAAGTGTTCATTATGGAGTATGTGCTGTTGCTGTCGCTGCTGTTGTTGCTGTTGCTGTAAACGAGAGTCGCTTGATATAGATGAAGGATATGTTCTCGTTGAAGATTGTTGTTGTAAATTATACAGTGAGTTGACGGCTGAATTTTCTTCAACAGTTGGATAATACATATTGCCATGTCTAGCAAAATTGTTCGGTGGAAGCGAAAAGTTGTTACTACTATCAGTTGTAGAATCACCATGTGTATGCTGATCAGGATGCTTAGAAAATATTGGCGGTAAATAGGAATTGAGGCTCCTATTTCCCTCATTGGTCAATGAATTAGAAGGACTAGGAGCAGAACCGTTGAGTTGTTGCTGATGGTGAGACGACAGTGGAGGGGGTAAAGTACGAGTACCAGTTAACATATTCATTTCTGTTTTGGAGGATTTGTAGGGTGGGTGATCGGGATCCCTGATGGATCTAGCATGATATGTTAACTTCGGAGAACTGGAGTCTGTCTGCGTTTCAGTTTCTGGAGAAAAAGAAGCGGTTTCTAATACGTTCGGATCGTGTTCCAATGGCTTTCTCTTGTTTTTTCTATCAACGTATTCACAGTATTCATTTTGTTTCAAGCAGTTTGAACATTTAGGGGCTTGTTTGGAGCACTTCTTCTTCAAACGTCTGCAACGGGTACAAGCGTACTGGCTTGTCTGTCTAGGCACAATAGTAGTGTCTTGTGAAGGTCTGGATAAGATCATAATCAGGATAAATTTTGCACCTGATTTGAATAGTATTTGTGTCTATAAACGAAGTGTAAAGAAACAGGTGAAGAGAAAAGAAGGTATCAAAAAAGTAATGAATTGCTGCTTTATCATAAAACAGCATCGGTGAAAACGATGCTTTTGATTCTTCCTTAGATTTTCCTCCGACTTCCTGGGCGGAGCTCGGAACGAGCCGGGGTGGTAGTGGAAACGCCACCGGGAGTTCGCACGGGGAAGGAATGGAGAATTGCCCGGTAGATTTGAGATGGGAAGATTTCAGGTTCGCCGCCATTTTGCAGGGGAACAAAGAGGACGGGAAAATAAAACTGGGAAAACTACCGATGGCAGAGGGGCAAAGAACCTCTGAAGCTATATCCTAAATAGCGTCGGGATTCACCTTACTTATATATAATATAAACTAGAAGGACCTTCAGCTGGTGTACCTTGCACAATAATCCAAACTTGAAAGATACCAGAAGTTGCCTCTTATGACATGACGGATTTTCTCAGAAGCTGAATGCCACCATCATCGGCTCTTTGATCGGAGACAAGAAGGGACCCATGTTGTCATTCAGCTATAACTGCTAGACCGCTATAGGTTAATCTAGTACAAGTCTGGGGATCCATCTAAGTGGACGGCGTCCGATCCAGGATAAGGTAAGTGCCTTGTGTGGGCCTGTCCTGTGCTCGCCAAGCGAGCCCCTGTGGTGACCCTGTGGAATCATCAAAGAAAAGATCGGGAGCGGCAGCCACGGTTGGCCGTGATCACATGTTCAAGCACCACAGCACCTTCTCATCTCCGCTCACACGAGCACCGCCTTGGTACTTTAGGAAATGCCGAGGTAATCTCCGAGATCAGGGATATTCACAAAACTGGGCGGTTATAAGATAGACGATATGATACCTTTGATGTACTTTTGACGAATGTTTCGAAAGGTAGAGAGCTAATGTGGTATGCATATATATATTTTTCCAAAGACTTGGTGAAATAACTAGATAGGCAAGCCCATTTGTGTACATAGATGCTCGTATACATGTACTCAAAGTGTAACGGTGGCATAGGCTAACGCTAACATAGCAGAGTGTACCAAATAGACCTTCAATAATAATAATGAGCCGACAATAATAAATATAGAAGGTTAGAAAGGGCGAAAGGAAATTGCAAGACCACCAGACTATATTGGGCAACGGAAACAATTCCTGATATACAGGAATTCGGCATTTGACATAAATCTGAAACTAGACTTGTAATAATAGCATGAATGAACTGGCAAAAGAGTCCAAGGTTGAAGAAACCCCAAAGATAGAGTAGCACTAGCCCTTAAGGAAAATAAAGCAGCAGCAGTGAAAGCAGAGTCAGAAGTGACTCCTGCAGCACCAGCAGTAATCGCTGCTGGGGTTATATTGGTAGTAGCACTGAAAGTGGCATCAGCTACTGCAGCAGTCATACCAATTTTAACTTCGGCGGGATTGACAGTGTCACTTGGGAGAGTAACCATGATAGTGGCACTATCAATAACTGTCTTAGAAGTAGCGTAAGAAGCTGATTAATTTTCACTAACAGTTTGAGTGTAACTACAGGTGCAATCTTAAGCAGCAGTAATAGTGGTATTAGCACCTACTGTTTCCGAAGTTACTGTATTGTATTCATTGTCGTTTGAATATTCAGTATAAATGGTTTCAGCTTTTGTGGCAGTTTAGGAAGAAGTTCAATTGTCAGCTGTAAAACCTCCTGTATCAGCAATACGATTCTACCCTGATATGGAAGAATTTACATCAAAGACTATAGACAGTAGAGCCTATCACTACCGAACAGAAAAATTAAAACATAGTGGTCAATGAAAAGTTTGGCATCGGATTCTCTTAAGAATACTTGAACAATCGAATCAGCCGGTCTCCGTATCCAAGGAAATCAGACTATGTGTATTATTATATACTGTATAAAAGAAAATCGAAAAGGTGCAGCAAAGAGAAGGCTTAAGAACTTATAGCCTTTCTAGCAGAAAATTTCATTATTTTTTGAGTCACGCTGATACACGGATGAATCGCTGTTCTTGGCTAATCTCATTGGACAGACACGTATGTATGTCTGCGACATAGTGCTATATTATACTATTAGTGGCAGGGAGGGGACCAGATTCTCCTCGTTTATGAGATACTAGTAAAAGTAAAGCAGGGTCCACGCCCTCATGCCGCATATACAGTGTCCGATGTCCAGTGTCTGCCCCTGGATTTATTTCTAACTTCGGATAATAAGAGCTTCAATGAACCTACCTTATGATGACTCCTGAGTTGAGCTGGTTAAGCCAAGACTCAGTATATAAATACAAGTTTTGATCAACTGACTGTCACCCCAAACAACTAATGACTTGGGTAATCCATGGAGAAAATCGAGGAGACAAGATGAGGTGAGAATTTTGTAAACGTTTGCACTGTCGGATCACTGCGAAAACTTAGAATAGATATACAGAGACAAGTCAACTTAAGCATAGCCACAGATGAACTTATTGCGGAAAATAGCGACAAAGAACTGTATAATTGCGGCAAAAAAAAGCACAGGGGGGATTTTCAGCTTTTTATAGATTATCCTTGAAAGCAAATATCTCAGTTCACCTTTAATAGCACCGCCTCTAGTAATGAAATTGGCATTTACGAAAACTTACTATTATTATGCCGCTCACATTAGAAAAGTAACTTCCTTTGTTCTAGGGAATTTTCTTACCAAGAAACAAATAAATACTCGATTATCCAAAGTTACCACAAGATCAGTGTCGCGATCACTGAACTCAGATTCTTGTCTGGATCCCCTTCAATTTTCCTTCATTCCCAAGTAGCTTTATAATCTTCAGAGCTCAGACCCAAAAGACCCATGCGTATCAGACACTTTCAGTATTTGCGAAAAGACTAAAATAAAAGAATTATTCTTAGGCTTACTCATACATGCAACTTCGAAAAGTGCCGTTTTTTGAATGCAAGATGACTGGATTTCAATCAACAAAATGAACCATCATGGACATCGATTATTCGACCAAACCACTCAATGATCGATCCAAGACACTACAGCAGTTCGCTTATAGTTGGGATAGATAAAAGCCCTATTATTTACAAAAAGTCAGAAGATTATACTTATTTAAAAACAGTAACATTATCACCATCACAAATTGAATACTTTGCTAATGGGAATCAGTTCAACTCTAACAGAACAAGACAGTGTACAAACCGAAAACAAATTTCTTTGTTGCAGAAATGTTATGAAAAAGAAAATATAAACACAAGCTTTAAGAAAACAAAACAATTAGTAAAATAATAATAATAAAAAAACAAACTGTATATATAGAAGTAAGAAAGAGACTAAAAAAACGCACACTCGAATTTCCAAAATGATTAACAAGTTCTACATGCTACCCCCCCAAAACCACAGTCATATATATAAAAACAAAAAAAACCAACAGCACATTTATTGCTCCTTTTTATCTTCAATTTCGACAACGACGTCGTTGTCATCATCTCTCAATGCAATATCAGCACACTTGAAATCCATAAAGAAATACTTCAAACCTAATTCAATTCCCCAACTAACTGCAAAATCCAAAATCATGACTAACGTCAACTTGAACTTGAAAATATCTGCCATTGGAACAAATTTCATAGCTTCATTTAATTCTGGGATAAACTCGGTTGAACCAGAGAAACATAAGAACGTAACACCGATTAAACCGTAGTACATACCTCTGTTGTCTTTGATTGATTCTCTGAATGGTGGACCTTGGTAGTTGATAGTGAACGTGGAGACTTGTTGAGATAATTGAACAAGGAACATAGCAGTGTTTAGCAATGATGGCTTGAATTCTTTTTCTAAATCAATTTGTGGTTCTCTTGGTTCCAAGATGTAGATTTCTCTAGTGATATATATTAATGAGACTAAATGTGTAGCAAATTGACCCAAGATGGAACCCATGATGTAAATGTTGAAAATACCTGGCTGTGGTCTTTCCTTAGATAGTTTCTCCAATGATTTACCTCTTGAAATAGAAAAGAAACAAACCGATAATAATAAACCGGAAACAGTAGCTTGACCATCACCGAACTTGATACCGGCCAAGTACAACACTGATAACGAATAAGCAGAAACTAAGCAGTTCAACGCCAAAATCTTGTACATCTGAATGGTTGAAACTAGAGCACATCTACCTTGTCTAACAATATGAACAACAGCAGAAACGTTGGCTAATTTAGAAGTGAATGGAGCAGCAACTGAAGCATCACCCAATTTCAAAACAGGCGCTTCTTCTTCTTGATTTTGTTCGAAATCCTGTAAACCGGCCATCAACTGTTCAGCAAATGCAGGTTGCTTTTTAGCTTCAGCAATGGTGGTTGGAGCAGCAGCCACTGCCGGTGCTTTTGCATTAGCGACATCAACAGCTTTTCTCATTTCATCAGTAATTTGATGTCCCATTTTTTCCATCGTTGCTAAATAATGAGGATTGGTTGGACCCGGTGGATACAAGTGGGCAATAAGAGGCGGAACTTTAGGGGCAGGGTTACCCCATCTAATCATTAATTCACATTGTTTTTGATAAACTTTTTGGGTAGCTTCAAGCTTTCTATTTTCTTGCATTTTCTTCATTGAATCTTCTGTACCGTTCAATAAAGCAATACCAATATGAGCTTTTTTCAACGCACCAACATCGTTGGTACCATCACCACACATCAATGTATTGTAACCTAATTCTCTATAGGAGTTTAAAATGAATTCCTTTTGAGATGGTGAGACTCTTGAGTAAACATAGGTATGTCTAATCAATTTCATCAAATGTTCATGTTCCATTAATTTCCCTAAAGCATAACCAGTAATACAGATATCGTTTTTAATCAAGAAACTTTCATCAAATTCTTGAGTTGGATTAAATGGAATAATTCTAGTTTCATCAATGTTTCTCCAAGTTAATTCAGAATCGCCAGGGTGGTTACTTTCAGGAGCATCCAAAATTAAGACGTCTTTAGTAACAATAGCAACTTCTTTAGCAACGTGACATGCGGTTAACGGATTGTCACCTGTAATCATAACACATCTATGACTTGACTCATTCAACATCTTGATAGTTTCAATGGCATCATCTTTCATTGGGCAATGGAAAACAATAAAACCAGCAAATTTCAAATCGGACTCAATATGCTTTCTATCAATGGTATCAACTTTAGAATCGGAAGATAAGTTCTTGTATGCTAAAGCTAGGACTCTTGAACCGGATCTGGTAAATGATTTATAGGTGGATTCATAGTTGGCTGGAGCATCGACTAACATTTGATGGATGGTCTCAGGGGCACCTTTACAACTGACCAACAGAGAGTTATTGATTTTAGAAATTGAGGAGGATCTTTTCAAAGCCGATGAGAATTGGAATCTTCTTAAAATTTTAATGGATTTACCATGACCTTCAACAGTATTTTTAGCTTTACCTAATCTCCATTGAGAAGCTTTCAAAGTTTCTTTTTCCATTGGGTCACCAACAATTTCACCGTCGTCTAACTTAACCAACGCATGAACAGAACCTAAAACATCCAAAGTAACAGAGGGAACTTCCGAGTTATTTGGCTTTGACAAATATCTAATATCATCTTTCTTGAAACCAGCCAAACCTTCAAACATCAAATCTTCGCCAGTCAAAGTACCAGTCTTGTCGAAACAACAGACATCTATTCTACCAGCAACAGGAATTCTGAATGGCTCAGTACAGTAGATGTAAAACTTACTTAAAGCAGCCAAAGATTGGTTGACAGCCATTGTTAATTCCATTGGTAATTCAGGTGGAACGACAGATGTTAGAACAATAATACAATCCAAGATCAACTTAGATTGGACTCTACCCATTCTAGTACCTTCAACCCAAACGTACCAAGATGCGATAATAGCAAAAACTAGCAAGAACAAAATAAATAAGAAGGCTTCTTTGTTCGCAACGGACATTCTCTCAGACGAGAAAATCATTACTCTAACTAACGAACCTTGGGTAGTTTCAAAACCTGTTTTGGCAACTAAAGCCAAAGCACCGTTATCCGGAGCCAATTTAATCAATGGCTTTTCAGGAGAAGTAACTTGTAAACAAGAAGTACCACCGTGTAACATGGCATTTTTATCTAAAGAGTCAGGTTGGAATAAATCGGCATCATCCCTAGATTTAATAGATTCTTTCAACAATGGAGTGGATTCCCCGGATAACATAGCTTCGTTAACGATACATGAGCCATCAAGTAGAACCAGATCGCAAGGGATTGATAAATCATCCAGCGGAGTTCTAGTAACGGAGATGATATCACCAGGCAATAAATCATCGGTTGACATTTGAGACCATTTCTTGTTTCTATAGCAGTAAATGTCATAAGGCTTGATACCCATTGATTGGAATTCAGTCATTGTGGATTTTCTTTGCCAAACAGTGGTACATTCAAAGGAAACTAACATGAATAAAGAGAATAAAGATAAATACCACATATCATCCATGCACCATAAAGCAATGGAGAACAATTGGAACACAAAGAACGGAGCTAAAGCATGTTCGATGAACAATTCAATAAACGTTGGGATTGGGATATCAAATTTGTTCTTACCGTACAGGTTTTCAAATGGAGTAATTGAATCTGAAGATAAACCAGCAGAGTTCTTAACTTCGCTAATTGTTAAACCTTCTTTCTCAATGGCAAAAATTGGAGGAGAAAACTGTTTCAATTCATTGTTCCACATATATTTTCTCTTTTGATAAATGAAGTACAAATGTTTAATCTCTTTGTTGAATTTTAACTGGCAGATTTCACTGACACCAAAACCAGTTTTAGCCTTGATGTATAAATGAGTGGCAGTGGCCAATTTTGGAGATTCGGAGTACTTGAACTTAGCATTCAGATCCAAGTTCCATCTTGGTAGCAACCAGATTAAAGCATGAATGGAAAGCAAAGACAAAGTGTAAACAAATGTCCATTCTCTACCAACGAAGTAAGTATCATAGTGATTTAGATATAAGTTGTAGTAAATTGGATAAATGATGGTGAAGGGTAAAACATAAGGCTTTAGTAAGGTCGACTTTGGAGACAAGAGTTGAGCGGACTCGATGGTGTCACTGTTAACCAGGGATTTCGTGGCCATGGCTGTGATATATCAAGTTGAGTCTAAAGTGCTTGAATAGGCTACAATAAAGAGACGGAGTAGGTTGAACCAGATCAGATCAAACAAGATAAATGGGATATACATGGACAAATAGGTGTCTCTCTGGCCTTTTGGTTGGAAATTCTGGAAGGTCTTTTTCCACTTCGGAGACAGTGCGCACGTGACATCCGATGGCAGACAAAAACAGAAGGTTTGATTTTAACAGATAAAGAAAAGAACCACTTTGGATTTGGGTTTGTCTCCTCTTGTCTTGTTCTTTCCTCTTTCTAGCATCCAAGTATACACTTATAGGAACGTCTACACACTTGCACAATGTCCGATCAAGTTATTCTTATATCCTCAGATAGCGTTAGAATTCCTGTCGAAAGAAAAATCATCGAGAAGTCCCTATACATCAAGAATTTATTAAAGAACTTGAAACCAGAAGTTGATGAAGAGGATGTCGAAAACGGTGAAATTGATGCCGATGAACAACCAGAAATACCAATTGCCAATGTTACCAGTGACACTTTGAAGAAGGTCTTGGAATGGTGTGAACATTATAAAGACTACGATTTCCCTGAAGAAGACGAAGACGACGAAGAGGACAACTACAAGACTGCATCTCCTGTTGATTTCTGGGATAAGAACTATTTGAACGTTGATGCTGACTTATTGAGATCTATCATTTTAGCTGCTAATTTCTTAAACATCAAGCCATTGTTAAATTCTTCATGTAAAGTTGTCGCTGATATGATTAAGGGTAAATCACCAGAAGAAATTAGAGCTGCTTTTAATGCTGTCCAGTCTAAGTAATTACGAGCTTATATGTCGCTTATATGTCGCTTAGATGGCCTGCCTCTTTTATGGTCATTTGAAGTTCTCACGGAATAAGACTTAGCTCGCTTTCTTTTCTTTTGCCTTTAAATGATTAGTTGGATTTGGTTGCTCAATTTTTAAACTTGAAGCTGCTTATAAGTATATTTTTATAATAGGTTTGCAAGACAAACTAATATTCAAGGTGTTTTTAATGTTGTTATTTCTTTCATGCTGTTTTTCTCTTTTTCTTACTTATTTATTTACGAATCTAAATTACAAAACTCTCAATCTAAAGGAGCCGCTTTTTCTTACACGCCAGATATATTTGGATACGACAAAGTTCCTCATATCTTTTTTCACATTTCATACTCTTGTTATCTGACCCGTCTCTTACTTATCGTCTTTATTCCATTTTTTACATTTCATCCTTTAATTCCATTTGCTTCCAATCAATTTAATCTTCCCCTGCGTTTGTAGATTTAGAATCCCCAAATCTGCAACAGCGCGTATTTTTCAAAATTTGTTCAAACTCAACACAAAAATCCAATTTGAAACCAGCTTATTCATCTCTCATTCACTTTTACGAACTTGTTCAACCCATCTAAACAACTACAAACAAGCAAATATAACTTGAACACATAGACAATGATTCAATCAGATTACCCATTAGAGCTAGAACTCCCTTGGTAAGTTCCAATAAGTTCCAATCCCACTTCACCCTAAACATACAAAGAAAAGAATGTCCAACATACTAACAGTCTCTAAAATATGCCATTTCAAACAGGGTTGAAAAATACCGTCCAACAAAACTCAAAGATGTGGCAGGAAACAAAGACACCGTCGAATCTCTTAAAAGAATCTCAGCTGAAGGTAACATGCCACATTTAATTATCTCAGGCCTGCCAGGTATAGGTAAAACAACCTCTGTCCTATGTCTTGCCCGTGAACTACTTGGCCCGCAATACAAAGAAGCAACTCTGGAATTAAATGCCTCTGATGATAGGGGTATTGAAACAGTCCGTAATCAGATCAAACAATTCGCACAGAAAAAGGTCCAATTGCCACCAGGACGTCATAAGATAGTTATACTAGATGAAGCTGATTCAATGACGCCAGGTGCACAACAGGCGTTGAGAAGAACAATGGAAGTTTATTCGAATACGACGAGATTTGCATTTGCTTGCAATATTTCGTCAAAGATCATTGAACCGTTGCAAAGTAGATGTGCTATATTGAGGTACAATAAATTACAAGATGATGAGATATTGAAGAAAATACTGGAGATTATTGAGTTAGAGAAGATTGAGTATACGAACGATGGATTAGAAGCATTGATTTTCACTGCTGAAGGTGATATGAGACAAGCTATTAATAATTTACAAAGCACTTATTACGGGTTCAAATTAGTTAATTCTGAAAATGTTTACAAGATTGTGGATTCTCCTCATCCGATCATTATTTCCAAGATGATTTTGAATTCGATCAATGGGAAATTTGATGAATCAATTGGCATCTTGGATAAATTATGGGCTAAAGGTTATAGCTCAATCGATATCGTGACTACTTCTTTCAAAGTTATCAAGTCGTTGTATGACGTTGACGAAGATAAAAGGTTGGAGATTATTAGAATTGTAGGATTTACTCATATGAGGGTGTTAGAAGGTGTTTCGACGTATTTACAATTGTGTTGCATGTTGTCCAAGATTGCCAAGTTGTCGGCAAGTTTTTAAGTAGTTGATGTAATTAATATAACCCTTATCTAACGGCAATCAACAAGGAAGTAATGAAATACAGTAAAGAAAGGCACCAAATGAGGTGCAGCGCCTTTTTTCAAACGCGTCTTTCTGAAAGCTGCAAAATTTCAACGCGTTTCAAATCATTTTCATTCCGCTTTATTCTAATACGAGTTCTTATCGTGCAACAGCTCCATCGTAAAAGGACTCAATTGACACACAATAAACACACAGAGTATGGTGGTTGAGCTTGAATTATCGGAACCAGAACAAACGAAAAGCATATTATTAGAATTATTCCAAAGATTGGACACTTTAATAGCTATACATTACCAAACGAATTACTTGTCAAACGCTATCAAACTATCAATAGTTTCTAAAAAAATCTTGAATTTAACATTGGACAATTTGAGAAAGATAAAGCATATATATAACGAATCATACGAACTAATCCAAGATGTCACGAACAACGATATAATAGTTGATGTCGTTGTGAGCGAGAAAGAGGAGACGGTTGAGGCTGTTAGGTCTAATTTAATCAAGAATTTAAATTCAAGAATGAACAAATTCAAAGAATTAATAGACTTGTATTTTCAAGACAACGTGATTAGCTGCTTGGATGATATAAAGAATTACGAAATTGTTCTAAAGAGTAACAAGAAGAGATCAGTTTTACAAAATTATTCTAAAGGTCGAGTGTCAAAGCCAGAAAGTTGCAACAAGAAACTGTCAAATGCTAAATCCAAATTCGAATTCCATGAAAAGAAGGCTCCAATCGTGGTATCGTCAAATGGAGTCACAATGCAGTTGCCACTACTAGATCGGATCAAATTAAAAGAATCGCAGAACAAACTGAATCCATCAAAAGAGTCAGTAATAAAGCTGACAAGGGACAGCTTACTAAATTCGAAGATGGAACGGATCTATGAAATCCTTTATGAGCAATCACCGAAATTTGGATCTGTTGATAAATCAGTTAGTTTAAGTATCAATAGATTGAAGCAGATAGTGAGGGACTCAGTTAGTCTACCGATTTCAAATGAGGATGTTAATGATGTTATTGAACGGCTTTGTATGAGACTGGATTTGAAGTTGGTAGCAGTTGGATCGATGAAGGTATTGAAACTGGGTAGGTTGAACAGAGCTGAGGATTTGAAGCTGTTGAGAGGATAGCAGTTGGTTTTGACGAAGCAGGTTAGCCAAAGGAAAGTGGGATTGTTTTCCCCCTTTGTGCTCTCAAAACCCGATGCCGGAGACCGCCGCACCACCTCGTTCCTCATCAGCCACGCCAACCACGCCACTCCACCCGTTCCCCTTCCCTCCCCCCCCCTTCCATTTACCTCGTTCCGGCCGGGTGACTGACCCGCTTTCCAACTTTCAACTTTTCTTTGCCCGGCGCGCGTCCAAGTAAATTCTCGCCCCACGGTCTCCCCTCAATTTGCCCTTGCCTCAGGCCAGAAGAGCTCACCAGCCACGCGATTCGCAGCTCAAAATTTTTTTTTCTCGAATTTTCGACGATTTTTCACTTTTCCCAGTTGCTGAGAACAGAAAAAACGTCAACTTGTATCATCACATCATTGAGTCTGTCTATTTTTCAGCTTGTTGATCTTTTTCTTGAAAAGTTCTGTATACTATAAAGAAAACATATAGTCACTTTATAATTATCAATACACCATTCACAAATATGTTAGCTAATTTATCAAGAAACTTAAAATCTTCCACTTTAAGACAAGTTAGATATAACTCCAACAAGGTCGCTGGTACCGTTATTGGTATCGATTTAGGTACCACCAACTCTGCCGTTGCCGTCATGGAAGGTAAGACCCCAAAGATTATTGAAAACGCTGAAGGTTCAAGAACTACCCCTTCTGTTGTTGCCTTCACTAAAGATGGTGAAAGATTAGTTGGTATCCCAGCTAAGAGACAAGCTGTTGTCAACCCTGAAAACACCCTGTTTGCCACCAAGAGATTAATCGGTAGAAGATTCGAAGATGCTGAAGTTCAAAGGGATATCAAGCAAGTTCCTTACAAGATTGTCAAGCACACTAATGGTGACGCTTGGGTTGAATCAAGAGGTGAAAGATACTCTCCTGCTCAAATTGGTGGTTTCGTTTTACAAAAAATGAAGGAAACTGCTGATGCTTACTTAGGTAAACCTGTTTCATCTGCTGTTGTTACTGTTCCAGCTTACTTCAACGACTCTCAAAGACAAGCTACTAAAGATGCTGGTGCCATTGTTGGTCTAAACGTTGCTAGAGTTGTTAACGAACCTACTGCTGCTGCTCTAGCTTATGGTCTGGAAAAGAAAGATTCATCCGTTGTTGCCGTCTTTGATTTAGGTGGTGGTACTTTCGATATTTCCATCTTGGATATTGATAACGGTGTCTTTGAAGTTAAATCAACAAATGGTGATACTCACTTAGGTGGTGAAGATTTCGATATTTCTTTAGTTAGATACATTGTCGATGCTTTCAAGAAGGAATCTGGTATTGATTTAGAGAACGATAGAATGGCCATTCAAAGAATTAGAGAAGCTTCCGAAAAGGCAAAGATTGAATTATCATCAACTGTCTCCACTGAAGTCAACTTACCTTTCATTACTGCCGATGCTTCCGGTCCAAAGCACATCAACTTGAAGCTATCAAGAGCTCAATTAGAACAACTAGTTGAACCATTAATTAAGAAGACTGTCGAGCCAGTTAAGAAGGCTCTGAAGGATGCCAACATGTCAACTTCTGACGTTTCTGAAGTTATCTTAGTTGGTGGTATGACCAGAATGCCAAAGGTTGTGGAAACCGTCAAGAACTTGTTCGGTAAGGAACCATCTAAGGCTGTTAATCCAGATGAAGCTGTCGCCATTGGTGCCGCTATTCAAGGTGCTGTTTTATCCGGTGAAGTTAAGGATGTCTTGTTATTAGATGTTACTCCATTATCATTAGGTATTGAAACTTTAGGTGGTGTCTTTACTAGATTAATCACCAGAAACACCACTATTCCAACCAAGAAGTCACAAGTTTTCTCCACTGCCGCTGCTGGTCAAACCTCTGTCGAAATTAGGGTTTTCCAAGGTGAAAGAGAATTAGTCAGAGATAACAAGTTGATTGGTAACTTCACTTTAGCCGGTATCCCACCTGCACCAAAGGGTGTCCCACAAATCGAAGTTACTTTTGATATTGATGCCGATGGTATCATTAACGTTTCTGCCAAGGACAAGGCTTCTGGTAAGGATAACTCCATTACTGTTGCTGGTTCATCTGGTTTGTCTGATTCTGAAATTGAAAAGATGATTGATGATGCTGAAAAATTCAAGGAAGAAGATAAGGCTAGAAAGGAAGCCATTGAACAAACCAACAGAGCTGATCAATTATGTAACGATACCGAAAAGTCATTGGAAGAATTTGCTGATAAGTTAGACAAGACGGAAGTTGAAAACGTCAAGAAGTTAATCGAGGAACTAAGAGAAATCATCGTTAAGGTTAACTCCGGTGATGCCGTTGAACCAACCGAAGTTAAAGAAAAATACGACGCTTTACAAGATTCTTCTTTGAAATTGTTCGAAAAGATGTACAAGGATCAAGCTGCTAACGATAACTCCAACCCATCTGAAGAACAGAAATAAACGTGATGTTAAATTTTTGCAATTTTACATTCGATCACGGAAAATATATACAAAAATTTGGAATGGAATAAAAAACAAGAAAATCGAATGTTAAATTTTTGCAATTTTACATTCGATTTTCTTGTTTTTTATTCCATCCCAAATTTTTGTATATACTTTCCGTGAATTGGATTTTCGTGTAATTGATTTTGTTTCTATATATATATATATAAACATGTATATATCAAGCAATTCCGTTTACTGTATATAGTTAAAAACCAAGAAAGACAAGAAATCGTTTTTATGAATTTTAAGATATGAATATGTGTTTTCTTCAACTAAATTTAAACATGACTGAAGTATTCCACTGTCTTTACTCGAATCGGCTACTGAACACGTTAATATTCTGACAGTCTCTTCCCACCACATCTTAAATTCATACAGTGTAAGCAACAAACGATGCTTAAATCATACAACGTCACACTGCCATCATCAATCATTAACCTACAAAGACTCAATTCGCGTCAAAATATCTTTCAAAACGTAGGCTCGGCCAGCAATATGCACCACTAGAGAATGTACAAACTGAATCCACTCACAAAGCTCATCTTCCTTAGCATTCTCATAGCCTTGGGATTTCTTAACATCGTCCTAAGCTGTGCATTATTCAACAACTACTTCCCATTGATAACGGTGTTCCTCTTCCTCCTTGCCCCAATCCCGAACTTTATCGCCTCATCCTTAACAAACTCCTACGAAACAGACTTCCTATCAGATTCAAGCGGGGGAAGTGCAGGACCGGTTAAGGAGTTTATGAAGTTCCTTACAGGTTTCTTGGTCTTTAGCGGATCTTTATTACCCATTGTGTTTTGGCATTGTAAAGTGATCGAGATGTGGAGTATGGTGCTGAGTTTGACTGGTGGATTTGTTATTTATTTAAGTATTGTCGTCTTTGGGGTCAGTTTTGGTAATGATGATGGATATGATGATTACGACTTTTGAGATAATGCTGCTTGAAAGCACTATTAGAGGAATTTGCTACATTTATCGATACTTAGTTTAACTATCCAGCAACCTTTCAGGACAGAAAACTTTTTTTCTGTTCGGCGCTTTACGATTTCTATGTATATTACTGTTATCTTTAATTATTCTATCTTAAAAACGATTAATTAATTTCATAACTCTATCTCGGAAAATCCGTCCTTAAGAATTATTGTATATACATATATATGCATCCACGTACATATAAAATCACCGCTGTAAGTCAACGATACAAAGTTTGTCATCCATCTTTGGTCCACCATAAATAATGGCCCATTTCGTTCCCTTTGCAGCCTCCTTCGACAACGCATTATAGATGTTTGTAACGAAAGATCTCGGAGTGGAACTAGACACTCCACCAACCCTTCTCTTCCATTCATCAGCCTGATCCAAAGATGTTATTGAAATCATATCCAAAACTTCCGCTTTAGCCTCAATCGCAAACACTGAGCAATTTGACAACACTTCAACTAGCTTCATGGAGGCTTCAGCTGCCTGATCCACAATAGCCCATTTTTCTTTCTTGTTGTTCTTTTTATTAGCGTTGATTGCATTGTTTTGAACAACGATGACTTTTTGGTTTGAGTCGTTGCTGATGTGTAAATTAGATGACATATCTGACAATTCTTGGTGGTGATTTGGTTGTTCACCTGCTGATTGCGTTGATTGTTGGCTGTTATTACTCTGTAATTGGGAGAAGTCAGCCTGTAGAATATTGAACAAGTCCGGTAGATCCACTTCTGAATCAGTCTTTGTTTCCAAGTTCCTCAATCGCAATGGTTTAAATTTATTACTCTTCACTTGCTTCAAAAAACTGTGCAATGTAGTTTGAGCCTTAACCACCAACAACCATTTGACACCATCGTTAACCGCTTGGTTTGACATATCTTCAATAGTAAGACTATTTCTAACGATATCTGCACTGATACCCTTCGACCAAAAAGTGTTTAACAAGAAAGGCGCTATTTCTTTCAATATGCCAATGGCAAAAAATCCGATCAGAAGGTCACATTTCTTAGGGGTCCAAGTGATCTTCAAGCTCTCCTTATGGAACTTCTTCTTTTTCAAGTCTTTCCTATTTTGGAACATCTCTTGATACCTCTTCATCGAACCAAACAAGAAATCCCAGGCAACCCTTAATCCAACAGCTCTAGGTAATGAAGCTGTAGATTTGTTTCTTGCCAATGTACTAATTAGATTGTCGTATCTGCCTCCGGCACATATGATCGATTTAAATTTGTCTTCATAGACAGCAGCAAACATGATACCACCTCTATAAAAAGAAAGGTTATATCCATTAAATGGCTGAATCTCAACAGATATATCAACACCAAATAGTTCCAAGTAGCTGATAACTTTTTTAAGATAATTCAGGCAGTCTTCGATTCTACTTAAATATGGACTATCAAGCATCAATTTTTGTAATTTTGATTCTGAATTAGGCAGCGATAGACAGAAATCAAAATTCACCAACTCGTTCAAAACAGTTGTTGAGATGTTTAGATCTTGCTTCAACAGAGCTTTGATTTCTTTCATTGTTTTACTATATCCAGAATCAGCTAATATTCTACCAACGACCAACTTTTGTGCACTTTCAATACCACAGTATTCCATAATCGTTTCTAACAAGTTACAGTGGTTCAACAATATCTTAACATTAGACTTTTTAATAAATGGGAAAATGGATATAATGTCACAAGCAACTTTAATGCATTCTGCATCATTGAAAGGTAAGTAGTCAAGTGGGTCAGTTGGATTTGAAACAATATCGAAATCAATTTCTTTGAACTTAGCAGGCCCGGAACCTTCATCTTTGTCAATTGGTCTATAAACGTATTCAATTCTATAAATCTTGTGAACTGCTAATTTCTGTCTACCTAGTAATCTTGCCATTGGCAAAGTCAAGTCATAAGGTAGTTGTAAAACAGATCCAGCTCTATCCAAGATTTCATAAATTTGAAAGCTTGAGTCATACAATGGATTCTTTGGAAATAGCGCAGAGTTGTTATCCACAAATTTGACAGCACCATGCCTTTTGAAAATATTTTCAACTTCTTCCACGATCTTAGAATGTAAGATGTAATCGGAAACCAATAAATTTTTCTTGCTTGAATATTCACCGAATAATAAATCTCTCGCAAAACTATAAGGTTGTGAAAACAAAATGTTACGTGCTTGATGATGCCATGATGAAGACGGATCAACTAACGCATTCAAAGCCTCCTTCATTAAATCGTCTTGCTGTTGCACTCTAATTAATCCACTTTGTAATAATTTCTCAGCGGTTGGTCTCTTGCAAGGGTCGTGATCTAGTAGCATCTTGATAATTTTTTTCTCTGTGCTTAGTCTTTGACTATCAAAATCAGAAGGAAACACAATGGATGGTGACCTTAAGTTAATGATACTGATAGTTCTTTCCATCTTCGTCCCTAAAGAGTAAATCATTTCAAAGAAGATAATGCCTAACGAATACATGTCAACTTTTTCGTTATAAGAGCCATTACCATGAACAACTTCTATGGCGACATATAATTTTGTGCCGATATCAGAAGTTAAATCGTCAGAAGAATTACTCAAGTCCAATTGTTTGGAATTGATAGATGAAATGTTATGAACATTCTTTGCCAAACCAAAATCACCAAGTTTGACATTATGATTCTCGTCGATGAAAATATTGACCGGTTTTAAATCTCTATGAATAATGCCTTGAGAGTGAATGTGACTCAATGCTTCTAAAATCTGTCTTAAAAGTCTCCAGTAATTATCAGCATCTGAGGGTAATCCTTGCTTGATCAAATCGTCTAAAGTACGGTTCTCACAGTATTCCATTTGGATGAATAATAGACTTCTTTTCTTTGATTTCGATCCTTGAGTTGGGGTCCTAACTATTGTCTTGCCTTTGGAAGTTGATTCATCAGAATTTGGGTTAGTGCCGAATGTAAATGCACTGTCGTCCAAATCCTCATTCGAAACAGCGTCATCATTCCCAAACTCATCGTCACTGCCGTCATCATCTTCATCGCAGTCATCAGTTTCTTCTTCATCGTAGTCAGTGAAGTCAAACTGAAGATCATTCGTTAAAGAATTTGAAATGAAGTCGTTAGAGATATAACTTTGACTGTTTGTTCTAGTTCCACTGAAACTTCTGTGCTCCCCCGAGTCATCAGATTCACATTCTCCATCATCATCATCTTCTTCATCGTTATCATCATCTTCACCATCATCTGATAAAACAGCAGAGCTATTTTTTCTGAAAATATGGCTATTGTCATCTTCTAGCCACGCAGCATAATATCTAACAACGTACTGATGGTTTAATCTGGCTAATAGCATAACTTCATTTAAAATCTTCGCTAATTTATCTTCAGTGTGTCTAACTTTCTTAATTGCATAGAATCTACCGTCTAGCTTGTTTCTAACTTTGACAACCTCACCAAATCCACCTCTACCAAGGATACCAACCTCTTCAAAATCTTGAGCATATCTGGAGTAAGTCTTGATCTCGGCGCCAAACGCAGAGGCATTAAAGGATTCTCTTCTCCCTCCCCTTCCTAAGTTATCCTTCAAGGGAGCAAGAAGGTTTGTGGTATCCGAAATATCACTGAAGCCATTAATAGATCTAGCGGTGGACATAGCTGAAGAAGCCAGGCCATCTCCGTTTCTGACAGAATTAGTTGGGCCTGTTATGTTAGACAATGGTGAAACGTTCAAATTCAGTCTTAAGAATTTTGCGGGTAGTAGTTCCAATGGATCAGGTCTTTTCTTAGTCTTGGCTTCAAATATACTAACCAAAAAATCGTAAATGGCTTCATCAAAATTATTGAAACTTGTCAAGAAATCTACAGGGTCTTTAAAATCGTAAATAACATTAGGCCCAATAATCATTTGAATAAACAAAACCCCTAAATCCCAGACATCTGTCTTTCTTTGCGGTTTCGACAGTAAGCTCCCATTTCGAGGATCGATTCTTTCAGGCGCAGTCCATCCATTTGAGTCAAATGGCAAAATTTCATCATCCGGCTCTTGATCAACGTTTGGATAATTAGTTATCATATCCAATATGGTGTAACCGTAACAAGTATTGGATAATTTGACTTTAGCTTGACCCAAACCTTCAGGTAGGCATATATGAATAGCATCCAAAGTTAGGCATTTGTGAATTAAGCCTTGTTTATGTAAGTATTCTAAGCTTTCTAGTATTTGAATAGTCCATTCCCTTGCCGAGTTCAAATTAACAAATGAAATGATGGATAGCATATCACCCAATGTTTCGGAAGGTTCTGTCAAGATTCTAATTTTCCAGACACAGTACGTTTCGTTTTCTTTGGAAACTTTCTTAGTTGTCTTTCTAGCAGCGGAATTATTCAAAGATACATCACCATTGGAAGTCATTTCTAATTTTTCAATATTATACGCAAAAACTCTATCAATGCTTTCATGTTTGAGATCAGATACCGCTTGCAGCTCCTTTTCGAGATATAAGATCGATTTCTTGCCTTGGCTCGATTTCCAGAACGGGTTAGTAAGCTCGACTTCCGTCAGCAAAAATTGGATGTCCTTTTCGTTCCCTCTTGTATTCTTACCAAACTTTCTTTTCAATTTTCTTGTGTTCTTAGTGATTTCTTTGATGAGTTGGTATGCCGGGGAAGTTTTCTTAAGGTACGGTTTGACTAAATATTGCTTAGAGATGTCTTTCAATAGTCCAATTGGTTGGACTGGAATGAAACCTGTAACAGCTCTAAAGCTAAATTGTAAGTAATCTAATTGTGCTTGTATGGGTTTATCAAAGACGAAATATTCATCAGCTTTCAGTTCTTCAGGAGAGGGGATTAAGATGCTGTTATCAACAGCTAGTAATTTATTGGAGGGATAGACAGACATTGGTCGACTCGGGTGTAACCTAGGACCGGAGCTTTGCCTTTGTTCGGCATCCGGATCTATATTATCATGATTGCTGTTGTCTTGATCATTGCCGTCTTGTATATTACCTCTTCTTTTCAATTCCGTTGCAACCATTCTGTCCAATAGTTCTTGTTCCTTTTCTCTTTCTTGCTCAATTCTCTCCTTCTCTTCCTTCTGTAGTAATTCCATTTCTTCCTTTTGCTTTTCTAGTCTTTTTAGTCTTTCTTCCTCCAACGAATCAGTTTTAGCGCTTGATTGAAATTGATCTAGATAGTCAATGATCATGGTAGTCAAGGAAAAAATCATTGGTCCACCTTTCTCGTTGTTCATAATATCTTTCATTTCTTTCTCTAATAATTTCAATTGCGATGCTAAGATGTTTTGTGATTTCGATATATGTATTATTGGTAGTGTCATTGGATAGGTTGAAGTAAACTCGACCGTCAATAGTAGAGATAAGACAGGTTCGTTGCTTTGATCTGAGGTAAGGTTAACCTCAAACTTGGGAGGTGGTTTTTTGTTCCATGCCGAAGATGCTGGTGTTTTGTCGGTCAAATCATTAGCATAAATAGCTTGGAGTACCTCCAGTTCTTCAATTTGTATTTGATAGTAGTCTTGCATTGTCTCTATACATATGCTTGTTCAGGTTTGGTAGTTGGATTGGATTGATTGATTTGGGAATCCTATAGTTGGATTTAATAGAGATTTTCATATGCAATTGGCGTCCTATTTCTATTCAACGGTCTCACCTGGATGTATATACGTAGTATGGAATGCTGAATGCTATCCTTATATGTATGTCTGGCTTGAAACTTACAGACCAAGTGAAATAAACACAGTTATTAAATGTGTACAACTTAAATGGATCTTTGTCTTGACTTCAGTGCAAATAAAAGTCAAAATTGCAGATTATATTGCAATTAACATGTCGCAGCAGCCGATCACCCGGCCTCGTTTCTTTCCCTTTGTTATTTTGTTCCTTCAACTTCTCTCAAACTGAAAATTGCTGGCAGTTGATCATTAACCTTACACTTAACCATCCACAGGTTCACGATTAATTATCGCTACCAGTTTACCATAATAGATCAATATATACGTACAGCCATTGCATAATGTCCAGTGCCACTTCTTCTGAAAAGATGGATGCTGCTTCATTGATAGCCAGACTATCCTTAGACAAGAAATCAACCACCTCAAAACCAAAGGCTCCAGAAGCTGAAAAAAGCGAAGATGCCAAGGAAGTGATAAAGGAAGAACCAAAGAAGGAAGAACCAAAGAAGGAAGAACCAAAGAAAGAAGAAGAAAAAGGAAAAGAGCTAAAGAAAGAAGAATCAACCGACTCAACGGCCCAATCCAATTTGATCGATTCCACATACGAAGTTAAGGTTAAACTAGCTGATTTACAAGCGGATCCAAACTCACCATTATACTCTGTGAAATCATTTGAAGAACTAGGGTTAAGAGAAGAATTATTGAAAGGTTTATATGGTATGAAGTTCTCCAAGCCCTCAAAGATTCAAGAAAAGGCTTTACCATTGTTAATCCAAAATCCGCCACGAAATATGATAGGTCAATCACAATCCGGTACTGGTAAAACCGCCGCCTTTTCATTAACTATGTTAACAAGGGTGGACGAGAATGATCCTTCAGTGCAGGCCATTTGTTTATCACCAGCTAGAGAATTAGCCAGACAAACATTAGATGTCATCAATGAAATGAGCAAGTATACAAAGATCAAGACTCAATTGATTGTTCCAGGTTCATATGAAAAGGGCACTATTCAGGCACAGATTGTCGTTGGTACCCCTGGTTCGGTTTACGATCTATTAAAGAAGAAGCAAATCAAATCTAATAAAGTTAAATGCTTTGTTTTGGACGAAGCTGATAACATGTTGGATACGCAAAATTTAGGTGATCAATGTGTAAGAGCTAAGAAATTGATGCCAAAGGCTTGTCAAATTGTTTTATTTTCGGCTACTTTCCCTGATGAAGTCAGAAGATATGCTGAAAAAGTTGCTCCGGAAGCCAATTCTTTGGAATTGAAACACGAGCAATTGAATGTTGATGCGATTAAGCAGTTATATATGGATTGTGACTCTGAAGCTCATAAATTCGAGGTTCTATGTGAACTTTATGGCCTATTAACGATTGCGTCCTCCATTATTTTTGTTCAAAAGAAAGATACTGCCGATATGCTATACGCCAAGATGAAGAAAGAAGGTCATAAAGTTTCAATTTTGCACGGTGGTTTACAAACAGAGGATAGAGATAAATTAATCGATGATTTCAGAGAAGGTAGATCTAAAGTTTTGATCACTACCAACGTTTTGGCTAGAGGTATCGATATTCCTTCTGTTTCTATGGTTGTGAATTACGATATGCCAGTTGACAAGAACGGTAAGCCGGATCCATCCACTTATTTGCATAGAATTGGTAGAACTGGTAGATTCGGTAGAACTGGTGTTTCTATTTCGTTTATCCATGATAAGCATTCTTATGAAGTCTTATTGTTCATCAAGAAGTACTTTGGTGATATTGAAATGACTAGAGTTCCTACTGATGATTGGGATGAAGTTGAAAAGATTGTTAAGAAGGTAATCAAATAGAATGTGTAGTAGTTTCTTTAGAAGTGCGTTTCAAGATATTTCCTTACTGTTTTTTATGTTTATGTTTTTTTGTTTTTGTTATATTCGTTTCTAATTGTGTCTTAATTTTTTGATTTTTTTTTAGTTTTTTTTTCTTTTTTTTTTTTTTTTTTGACTACTATCTATATTTTTATGTATAGATTTACAAATACAAAGTTGATACAGTTTTTGTTAACTGTAATTTGGTTGAAATCACTTTCATTCTGGTTGAATCGCAGCCATAGACGAGATACAAGAAATGTATGTTAAGAAAAAGCTATAAGATTATACCAGAGAGAACCTTTGCTTACTGCAACTGCTTTTCTTTGACTTTTACGGTTGGTATGCTTTTTGTACATTTTCTTTTTTTCTCCTGTTGTTTAAGAGATTGTGGGCTGTTAGTAGCCTTTCCTTTTGCTTTTGTGTGATATGATACGCTCAGCTTTAGATTCAAACCTAAAAGATAAGTTTCGGTTTTGTTGCGTAGGATAGACCAACGTGCCAGACACCAAACTTCAGAAATAGTTACTGCTAAATTGTTGCTTCTGGATGCGTTCTTTTTACCATTGCTGACCATCGGTTCAACCTGTTCTAAAGCATGCTTATCAATAGAGTCGCAAAGGTCCCTCCCATCAACTCATCAAAGCTCAACAACTATATGAATCATCTACTAACATCTAGAGAGCAAGCATACTCTGTTCCTATAGTAACTGCAGTATAAAAAAATTGTAAGTAACTACTGCTCTTGAATCACCTTTTATAACAAAACAACTCTACAACTTCGAATAAGAGCGCAAATAACTAGCTTGTAGAACAAAACGTTTCATTGACTATCTATCCGTAACAAATGCATATAATACAAAACCTGAGACCAATTAATTACCCGTTTAAGCATTAGTCAGCGTCACAACACCCATCAACTTATCATCAAATAATCGACATCTTATAGGCATCTCCAACTGGTAAAAAGGATTCTTCAACACATAATCACAATAAAGTTCATATATCTTACCGTATATTGTGTCGACTCTAACATCTCCCATGTCTGGAGAAGTCAGTAATATAATCTTCATCCCCGTCACTGTCTGATTCAAATAAATTTTGAATTTAGTCGTTGTAATCACCCTTAATCCATGCTTATTGGAATTGTTCGACACTCTGGCGGTGGTGTAATTGCTGGATGAATCCGGTGGTGTTAATTTGGAAGAAATGGCATGCACACCGTGTAGTGTACTGGCTATGACCAAGTAATCGTTTGAATTTTGTTTTGTTATTGGGGAATTTTGGGCTTTGAAGTCCTTTTGGTATAGCAAGGAACCTGATTTGGAGGTTATGTATATCGAATAAAGGGCCATTTTGTTCTTCAATTATGCAGGTATTTTCAAGGAGGCGGTCGAACAGAATCTGAGTTTAATTAAAGGCTGCTTGTAAACATTTACAGAGAATTGTTTCAATTGTTGATCTTTGGGATTTGCCTTCACTAGGATACCTAGAATGATTGACATAGTCATCACCAACAACTAAGTGATCTGATGTTGATTTGGCCCAAGTGTAAGCAATCGAAGAGTTAAACATGGGAAGAGAATCGAGCGCACACTATAATATTAGGTGGTCAGGTGACATAAAATCATGTGATTTATACCACTTGTTGTTACAGATTTGATTCTAATAGTATTACAACAGTTGTTTATTGACAACTTTTATATATGTTTATGTATTTTACAACAAGCCTCTACTCATGCTCTTCCGTTTTTTCTCTCTGTATATTCTGTAACCAAGGAACGCAAAATACCCAATAATGGCAACCAACAACATGTACAAGGAAAACTTGAACATGGCCCAAACTAGACCGAAGAACCAACCCACAAATCCACGTTCGTCACCGTACTTTTCAGCGTCTTTTAGTTTTGCCCTTCTTTCAGCATTCTTCAGTCTGGCTGCTGATTTACGTTCCCTTGCAGGTCTGCCCTTCTTCTGTAGTCTTCTGTGTCTTCTCTTCGCAATTCTTTCACTGGTTCTTCTGTTCTTACTATTACGACTCTTTCCTCCACGAGAAGCATCTTCTGCTTCATCATCTTCATTACTTGCTTGACCTTCACCAGCGTTTTGCTTTTCCAAACGGTCAATTAAAGCATCGATGGATGTAATCGATTGACCTTCACGGTCCTTCATTGCGTTGACATGGACACTCTTGATATCAATATTATGGAACAATTCACCAGTTTCCGCACTTATTCCTAGGAATGGGGTTTCAGGGATAGTTCCACGGCCTAAATCTTCAGTGGTGAAACAATTCTTCCAAACACCAGTACCATGCAAGTCGAAGTCAATTTGGAAGTATCCTGATGATCTCAAGTAGATGATCTTCATCTTGGAGTAACCAGTACCTTTCTTAACGTTGTAAGCCTGGCGTAACGGACATCCGCCTATTTCAGAAAATTCACCATCAGTGCTTTTGTCGTATTTCCCAACTTGGCCATCGTTTGGTTGGATTGACACGTACGGGAAACTGTTGGCACCATGAGAACCTCTTCTTTTAGCTCCTGAGTTCTTGTAAGTGTCAAGGAAAATACCTAATCCATGATAGTCACTTTGAACACCAAAGACATCGCCTTGTTCAAGGGGTTGGGAAGTTAGCCAAATAGCAGCACCGTCACCTATCATATTGGTACGTACTTGCTCACCGTGTATCCTAAACTCGATTTCAATTTCAAATGACCCTGAATCTTCTAACGATATTGGAAGGTTGGAAAACATGTAACCAACTTGATGTTGCTTTTCAGGAACAAGTCTAATGTAATCTGCAGTTTGGCTGATCATCATGTTTCCACCGTAGTCATAATTGAAGAGATTAAAAGTTGTAGTGTCCACAAATGGTTTTTGCGCAGTCAAGTAGTTGATGGGATGTAAATTGATGTCTCTATCATCAATTAAGTCTTGAACTTCTTCAGCAACGGATTCATCCTCCTCGATACCAGTTGAGAAATCTTCATAGTCTTCTGATAGCTTGGTAGAAAATGGATTGAAAAATTTATAGAATATGAAGAGGATGACAATACCAATCACAGCTCTCGATCGGTTGGTTAGCCGTGAGTTGAAGAGTTTGGCTTTGGAAAGGAAACCTTGAGGACGATTAGAGTATCCGTAACCTATATCCATTGTTGAGGTATGATATGATGGCTATCAATTGTGGAGTTCAAAGTACTTATAAGTGAAACTATCTCTAAAGTAAACTTAAAGATGCCACCTGTATTTATTTGACAAGCACACCCTACCCTTCATTGTTCCAAAGCAACTAATTCGGGGCTCTCCAAAAAAGACATTGTTGTTTCTTTGTTCTTCGTGGAAAATGGCATGTGGGACGGTCCGCGTCGATTTTCAGGGTCGAGCAGCGGGCCGTTGGCTGGTGTCTCAGCATTTCGGTAACTCGACACCGATTTGCTACTGAGACTACAACAACAGCATCTCAATGTTAAAAAGTTAATAACTTGCATCATGGATGAACTGCCTTACTTTGTTACTATCACACTTTTGGGTTAATCATGAACGTACATCGTGGCCAGAACGTAATATCCGTTGCATTTCATCAGCCATGATATTGCTGCGCCGCATTGCAGATCCTTTGTTATAGGGAAATTGTTAATGTTCCTCAATTGATACTGGGTTAGAAAGTTACCATTTCGATACTAAACTTCAACAAACTTTTAACAACAGCAGTTAACTTGAAACCACTCGTATAGGTAGTACACTAGGGTGTCATGTCGGACTGAAAGCGGCTCAGCCAACTCCTTTGAAAGCTTATTCAGAGAAGTTGTATTTCTTATATCCACCTCTTTTTCTTCACAAGCACTCTCCTCTTAGTTTTCTTGTACGGGTCAGTTTGATATGTGTCTAGGGAAAGCATTTAGAATTGCCACGGTTAGGAGATGAATCTCCAAATACGTAACATTTCTGAGTCTATTTGCTGTTGGATTGCATAATCCAGTAGGTGTTTAGTCTCCTATGCTTAACAGTTCTCGAGAGTTGACATTCCAGAGAGTTATATAAGAGTATTAAAAATGCTCCTTGCATCCCCTCCAATAAAATTTTCATCCATATAGGGGCCTAGTGATTTATATTCATGAAGGCGTTTGATATAGTTTTAACCTTCTGCTAGCCAATAGCACCGAAACAACAAAAGCTAAAAAAGAGAGCAGATTGCTTTAGATCGGACACGTAACCGTTCATTAACAGTCATATACCTTGGCTCTCGTTACAAACATACTATTATTTTACCAAAAGTATATCATTAGAAGCCTACAATCGAGAAGTTATAGCAAGCATGCTTCTAGGACAATCATATTTGGGATTGGGATTCAGGACGCTTGTTTAAGAGTCTGGATCAAAATAAATGAGTCTGGCACACCTTTCATATGAACTTTCCCCAGAGAATGACAATCTGAACTCTCCGGACTTAGATTTCTTATAAGTCATACTGTTTTTTTTCAATTGGATCGTATACTAGCATCGTTCTTTACAGGCTGATATTCGAGCACACGAGGTAGGAGTAGATAATTCAGTTGAATATAGACCAGAATGTCAGAGCCTTTGTTTCTAAAGGACCAAGACAGTGTCGAGATATCTGGAGAAAAGCAAGACCAGATCGAAGATGAATTGACCGAACTTTTGAAGGCGGATAACGAAACCCCAAAAAAAGTAGTGGACCACGTTAGCGACAACGAACAATACTCCAGTGATGAAGATCAAGATAAAGATAGAATCCCCGTTGTCTCCAAAGAACTAGAAGCTGAAGATGACAGCTATAACGGGATCAACAAAGACATTAACATAAGTCTCACTTTAAATTTACAGTATCAGCAAGAAATAGTGCAAGATTTAGTATCAGAGGATGGATTGGTTATTCTAGGCCAAGGATTAGGTTTGAATTTGATAGTAGCTAACTTGTTGCATATTTTAAGTTTGTCCGTTATCAAAGATAAGAAATCATTAATCTTGCTTATCAATGCCTCCGACTTCGAAAATTTTATGATTGGAGAAGAGTTGATGGGATTGTCATGGCTGGATGAACATAATAAGAAAGTAAACTTTATGTCAATAGGTGGAGATGCTACAACAGTCGATAAAAGAAGAAAAATTTACGATAAAGGTGGTATATTGTCTATATCTAACAGAATATTGGTTACTGACCTTCTAGGTGAGATAATTGATGCAAACTTGATAACTGGCCTGGTTGTACTACACGCCGAGAGAATCAAAGAATACTCAACAGAAAGATTCATTATAAACTTGTACAGAAGGAAAAACAAATGGGGTTTCATGAAAGCGTTGTCCGATGACCCTGAAGGCTTCACTGTTGGTTTCCAACCGTTATATACCAAAATGAAGTATTTGAAAATAGACAGAGCTCTATTGTGGCCCAGATTCCATGTTGATGTTACAACATCATTAAAATCAAGAAAGCTGGATACTAAAGTAACTGAAGTGAGTGTTAAACTAACCCGATACATGACTGAGATTCAAAAAGGTTTAATTGCTTGTATAGAGGCATGTATCTCTGAATTAAAGAGGCATAATCCTGAATTGGCAACCGAATACTGGACCATGGAAAATGCATTAGACCGTGATTTTGTAAAGACAATCAGGGCCACATTGGATCCTGCATGGCACAGAGTGTCACACACTTCCAAGCAAGTTTTGTACGATCTTACGACATTGAAGACATTATTATCACAATTGTTCACTAACGATCCTGTTCAGTTTTACCAAGACTTGGATAGCATAGAGAAGGCAAATCGCCCTTCGGTTATGAACAATAATAAAACTATGTCTCCTTGGTTACTATTGGACGACGCTAGTACTGTGACTTCATGTGCGCGTGCCAGGATATTTCACAAAGTGCAGGAAACATCAGATGGAGATAGTGAAAAGACCTTACTTCTTGAAGAGCTACCCAAATGGGAGCAACTTGCTCTGATACTGGATGATATCAATACCCAGAAGGAAACCAGGGATTGCTCGGAGGATGGGCCTATATTAATCATGTGTTCATCTTACCAAGTCTGCGGCCAATTGAGAAGGTTTCTCACAAGTTATAAGGAGTATAGACATTCAAACGGCAAGTCTTTCAGCGCTCGTAAGATGATGGTTAATCTAATGAAGCAGCATCTCAACTGGAAGAAGAATGATAGTACGAGAAGACACAAAATAGAGAGAGAATTGAACAAGAAGCCAACAAATCAACCACTACCAACAGAAAATGGTCAAGCAGATCCCGAAGCAATCACTATTTCAAGAACGTTTATGAGAGGCAAACAACCGCCTAACAAGAGAAGAAGAAACAGAGGTGGTTCCACTATGGCATCTTATGACAGATTGCTCAGTAAAACTGAAGACTTCAAGACAATGGATAAAGTGGACGAGAATGTCATTAGTCAGTTAGAATCCACCCTCGACGAAGATGATGGCGAGGATAACGACGAAGCAGACTTTGTGACGGAGCCAAGGGGTGAATCGGATCGAGAAGTTGACGAATTTGAAAGCTTCTTATCGCAATTTGAAGACCCATCAGTGAAGGATTCTTTTCCGGCGTCATCGTACTCCACAAATTTCACTGGCTTAACTTATGAGTACATTGATAGATCAGACCAAATAATAATCGAGAAATTTGACAGCAGGTCAAATGACTTATTACTTTCTGAACTACTACCTTCATATATCATCCTTTACGAACCAAACTTGAAATTTATAAGAAACATTGAAATCTACCAATCCCAGAGGCAGAACAACCCAGCCAAATGTTTTTTCATGTACTACGGCGGGTCGATAGAAGAACAAAACTACCTCAATGCGATCAAAAAGGAGAAAGACGCATTCACGAAACTGATCAGAGAAAAAGCCAACATGTCAAAGACTTTCACCACTGAAGAAGACGAGGCTGCCAAATTTGCCCCTGATATGAGAACTCAAGTGAACACCAGAATAGCAGGAGGTAACACAACAGCAATACCAAAAGTGAGAGTTATCGTAGACATCAGAGAATTCCGTTCTCAATTGCCATTCTTATGCTACTTGTCAAACTTGGAAGTCATCCCGTGCATGATAACGGTCGGTGACTACATTCTCTCCCCAAAAATATGCATAGAAAGAAAATCCATCCCTGATTTGATCGGTTCTTTGAAAAGTGGAAGGTTATACCAGCAATGTGAACAGATGTTCAGATACTACGAACTGCCTACACTCCTCATTGAATTTGAAGAAGGCAAATCTTTCTCTCTTGAGCCATTCACGAGTTACAGAAATGGTGGGCCCGGAAGCAGTATTAATTTGGCGTCTTCTGCCAGTGGAAGTAACTACCAACAGCAAGACCTACAACTAAAGCTAATGATGCTCCTTGTTTCATTCCCCAGCTTGAAGATCGTCTGGTCGAGCTCGCCATTTGAAACAGCACGGTTGTTCAAAGAGTTGAAGATGAACCAGGATGAACCGGACTTGAACAAGAGTATCAACGCTGGCTTAAACCCAATGTTTGATAAAGATACTTATTTCAATGACGTTGCCATTGATTTATTGCAGAACATACCTGGAATAACATCTGTCAATTGCCATTTGATAACTAATAAAGTGAAGAATTTGAAGGAGTTGAGTGTGATGAGCGAGGTTGAGTTGGCAAAATTGATAGGTAATGAAGCTGCTTCAAAAGTTGTTGCGTTTTTCAAGCGTAAAGTGTAATAGCTCATGAATTTGTGTATTCTAAATTGTACATAATATTATACCCAAGACAAAAAGTTGTAAGTAAATGAAGAGAAAATCAAAGACGTAAAATAAAGCAATTACTGATACAAAGTAAAATACAGATAGCAAAAAAAACAAGAAATAAATTAAAACAAGTCACACTATTTTACAAGAGATTGTAACTTAACCATTAACTTGGTAGCTTCTACTGCTTGAACAAAAACTTCCTGAGTTAAATTAGGTGTCATCAGTGCACCCAAAATGGATTCATCAGCAGGGAAAATCTTTGGAGTCAAATTCAACTTATTCAACTCGATCTTGGATGTCTCGTTACTCGTAGCATACTCAATGGCTGAAGCTAACAACCCATTCACAAGCTCCAGGCACTTCCCTGAAATATGCCCGTACATCTCCTTGTTGTCATAGTGCGTCTTAGCATAAATAGCAGCGAATATGAAAGACAGCTTTAGTAGACCGCAACCGATCAGTTCTGGGGAAACTAAAATGTTCAGTGCGAGATTGGTGTCAAGTTGGAATTCTTCAATGTAATCCGAGATAATCAAACAACCCAACAGAGATTCTAAAACAATTGGTAATCTGTCATGGAATGGGTCAACACCCAGATGTAATTGATCTAATGGAATCACAGACATTAAACTGCCAAACAACAACATCATAAGCTTACCATCTTTGATGTTATCAGATCCAGTGAATAATTTGATTAGGTTGATAACCTCCTCGTTTTTCTCTTCGCCGGCAAGAATTGTGCCCATATATTGTTTGTTTGTTCGAGATCCACACATGATTTTGGAAACAACATCAATGGCATGGAACTGATATTTGTTCAAAGATGGATCGTATTTTGGGACATATAAACCAGAGTTGGATTCTTCTTCTTCCAATTTCGCACCAAAGGAGAGGCATAAAACCAAAATGAGTAATGCTTCTTTGGAATTTCTTAGTTCAACCTCGTGGGCAATGTTGATTAGGATCATTAGAATGTCTTTCAATAAGCATAAAACTTTTCTCGAAAATACAAAGGCTTCTGGATCAGTGGCAATGGAGTATAATAAACTAAACATGGAGTCAAGGAACCTTTGGTGGTGAGCCAAGACACTGTTATTGAAAGATGAGACACCATCATTAGTGAAGGACAAGTTTCTGATGATCATAGTAATAGTATTCAATTCTTCAACTAGCAGCAATCTTCTATTCTGATAAGTGTTAGCATGGACATTTGCAGAAACACCATCCGTTTGTAACTTACAAGAATGTAACAAGTCAACATATGCTGGTATACCAAATGACTTAACAACCTTATCACCACTTTCGGAAACCATCGGACTATCCGTTTCATCTTCACTTTCGTTCAAAATTTCAGAACCATCAACTTCGATGCGATCGTCGTCCTCAATAAGATCATCAATTTGTTTAGCTGTGAATGAATCAACTGTAATAACTTCATCTTTCAATTCACTGGCATTAGCTTGATATTTTTCAAACACTCTATCAATTCTACTTTTCTTGGTAAATATAGGCGGAACATCATCGCTTGATTCTTTTCTCTTTCTTCCATTCAAATCACCCGTTAATAATTCTTTATTTATCGAGGTCATTAAGTTGCAAAAAACATCCAAAAGATTCATACAGCTTTCAAATGGAATTACTGAGACTGGATCTGTAGTAACGATTAATAACACATTTAGAGCAACGTTGATTTCAGCATCAATATTAGAAGCTAATGACATTGTTAATGCATTAATATCAATCTTACCCAATTCAGGAACAAACAAGAAGACTGGCTTCAAGTGATCTAACTGTTCACCGTAAGAATTCAAAGTATCTACATCAACACC
The DNA here is from genome assembly GCA_001600755.1 of Ogataea methanolica. Classification (NCBI taxonomy): domain Eukaryota; kingdom Fungi; phylum Ascomycota; class Pichiomycetes; order Pichiales; family Pichiaceae; genus Ogataea; species Ogataea methanolica. The sequence goes on from BCKW01000003.1 coordinate 262,506, forward strand.
GCTTGTCCGTTCAGTTACCCTTTGTTGAGGGACATAGTTACGTATAAAGTCAGGCACAAACGGCCTGTTTGGTTCTGCTTCAACCACCTTGTCTGGGGTTGGTATACCGCTTGACGTCTCAGGAACTAAAGCTGCGGCCTTTTGTTGTTGTTGTAATGGTTGTGGTTGTAACGGCTGTTGTTGTGGTTGTTGTTGAACTTGGGGCTGAGGCTTTAGTGGTGCCTTTTGAGACTTTTGAGTTTGTAATTTGGAAGTAGAAGAAGCACCTGTAGCAGATGCATTTCTTTGCGCAGGAGTAGTGATTTGTTGATTTTGTCCAGCAAATGATGGTGGCACTTGATTCAAATTTGCTGGTGTTGGTGCAGTCGAAGCCGATGATTTAGTTGAAAAATCAGCTTGAGATGGTGACTGAACTTGGGTACCTTGCACTTGACCGGATTGTTGCTGTTGCTGTTGTCTCATTTGAGTTTCCAATTGATGTCTTCTAATATTCAATTCTTTCATTCCATCGGGGGTGTTGGAGTATTGCTCGAATGGGAATAGGTTTTTATGATACATTCCCACAAATTCCTTTAATAGCTCGTTGTTATCAGGAGGGATTCCCAATTTATTGGCAACTGCAAGAATCTTACCACTTTTCAAAACGTTGTTGAAACCACCCAACTTGGACATCATAAAGTAAATCAAAAATAAGTTCATTCTTTTGCCACCAATTATTGGGTATCTATCAGTCAATGGCGTACCATTACGATTCATGAAATCTTCTAGTAATCTTAAAAACTTTTCAACATTTTGTGGTCCAAATTGTTGTTGGAACTGTTGTTGGAACTGTCTTTGTTGTTGCTGAATATGATTTCCTTGATTAGATGGTTGCACCTGGGATTGCTGAGGCTGCTGAGGTTGTGACTGGAATTGGGGTGGTAAGCTGTTATTACTGACATGTGGACTAGCACTTTGAGCAGCAGGGGTTGGAACCTGGGAAGGATTTGAACCTTGTGAAGTTCTTCTATTTGGAGCAGTGTGGTGCACTGGTGACTGCGCTTGTTGCATCTGCTGAAAGAGCTGCTGTGGAATTTGTTGGAAAGCCTGTTGTTGTGGATTGGGATTCTGTTGTCCTTGTTCTTGCCGAGGTTGCTGTGGCGGTTGCTGTTGTTGTTGCTGCAGCTGTTGAAACAATTGTTGTTGCATTTGTTGGAAAGCTTGTTGTTGAGGGTTGGTATTTTGTTGCCCCTGTTCTTGCTGAGGTTGCTGAAGTGGCTGCTGAGGCTGTTGTTGTTGTTGCTGTCTTTTTATCTGTTCCATTATAGCGGAAGGATTTGGACCACCTTGGGCAGCTGTGTCATTATTCGTAGTTGAAGTTTCGAAAACCTGCGGAGAGAAAGAATCAAATGAATTTGACTGTTGTGATAGTTGTTGATGTTGCACTGATGTTGGTGTAGCCGATTGTAACTGCTGTTGAGGAACTTGAGGCTGTGGTTGAATGTCATCAGCACCAGAGTTGAAAAAGTCCATTGACGGGTCACTAGGCGGTTGTTGTGACTGCTGTTGTGACTGTTGCTGCTGTGGTGGAGGAGCAGCAGTCGGAAACCCGTTGGAAGAGTCAGGAAAATTGAGAAATGTCATGTCATCATCACCCCCAATGTGCTCATTGAGCCAGTATTGATCGTTACTCATTGTTATTGAAAGTTATCCTTTCTCGTTCTATCTGTGTTGAACGGAAGTAAATAGAAGCAGATTGTCTAGCCAATTCAAGTAATCAAGAAAGTTTGAGGGAACAGAACTAGTGCAAATTATGACGAACAGATGCCAAAGTGGTTCACCTAATTGTCGGCTTACCCTTAAGTTAACCAGTAAACCTGATTAGTTCCATGTACTGTACCAAAAGGTGTTTATCGTAAAGCGATGCCTCGAAATTTCAACTTCCTGAGGCTATTTCCAGGAGAAAATTCGACCGGGTGACTTAATACGCGACAATCTAATTGTTGTAGTTAGAAATGCTATTACTATATGGTATTCTCTACAGAAACACTACATCAATGACCAGAATGCCTACCAGAACTTGTACCATCTTTTACCACTCAGCTTCTTCTGTAAGTTTCTATAATGCTCGTACTCATTCCAACATGATCTATCACCGAAATTACAGCCAGCCATATTAACAACAAAATCTCTATCCTTTTCGTTGTAGAAATACTGTGGATCATCTCTTTGATCTGAGCAGGCGCCCGGAGGGAAGCTATTTATAGCTCTTAATGGAACAAACCCAACATGTTCCCTGATCCATGGCTGATTCTTATACAAAGTCTCCAAACAATCCTGTTCTTTATGTTCCCATGTCATGTGCATCTGTTCATATAGGGAAGGATCCCACCAAATGTCCAATAACAACTCTGTCCAAGGGGATCGTCTGATCAGGAACGAACCTAAATTGAACCCACCACAATCTTGCGCCAATATCAGGTCAACAGGAGAGTTTTCAACGTCAACATATGGGGAATCAACCGGTATATTCAATGGATTCAGATGATCCAAAGTTCTGTAAACTTTACTTTCCAAATGATCGAACAAGTATTCTTCCAATGAAATTTGTGGCTCCATGATAAAAGTATGTAAATCCAACCACCAAAACCATTCAGCTTCAGGATACTGTCTCATTGTTTGTTTCAAAATATCAGCTTTTTCCCAACCTTCTCTCCATTCATGACTGTATCTTCTTTTCATTGTGCTGTCCTTAATAGCCAATTCATAGCCGTGTCTGTTTGCGTAATCTTTTTTGTTAGCAATGGAGGATCTTTCAACAGACCATTCTTGTGGGGTCTTCCACCTTTGAACACCGCCACCTTCGTTGGCAGCCAATATGATCACAACCTTTGGTTTTTGGAAACTGTAATGTGAGATGAATGGTGCTCTTGTATACAAGGAAATGATCAGCAGCGAAACCAATGTTATTAAGATTTTCTTATTCTGCAGTAAGAAAGAGGCATAATATGAAGGTGATAGGAACTGGGCGTATTTAGACTTCCCCGTCCCTGAAGGTTTCAACGTTCTTGAATATTCTTCATCTGATGACTTGAAATCGGTAGGATACCCTGGTGATAGTTTAGTTCGACTACTCATAATGTATTGATTCGTTTGTGTCTATGTTAAGTTTTTAAAATAATAGAAGTATATGCTGAAGTTATTGGGTAGTCTGCTCTGTTTGAGCGGTTTGAGCAATTGTTTATACCGTTGCTGTCGAAAAACAAGACAACATGACATGTTTACACTCAGTCAGATCAAATCACGTATAAATCTCGTCTTAAGTTGTTGTTTAAAAGGAGTGTGCAGAATTTAAAGTCGATCGTCGCGTCTAATCTTTCTTATGAAAGGAGGATGATAGTCAGTCTACTGCCATCAATCCACATCATCCAGGCATGTATACGTATCGAAATAGCCAACAGCCAAGGGGAGCATCAGTGATTGCTTGGTATCATCATCAGAAAGACGACATTAATTTGGGTGAAAAACTTGGAAGACACTGTAATATTATAATATCACATGGCCTAAGGCAAGTAGTGGAAGTTAGTTTGTTCCTGCGTGAATCGTTGGTTTTACTTTCGGACAGTATTTCAATCAACTCAACAATCTACTGGAAAATTATGTAATAATCAATCTAAATCTGTTCAACTTTGACATCAGGAGAAGCTGAAGCCGTAAACAATCTACTGAACCACAATCAGAGTTAAGAATCAAGAATCAAGAAAAGAGTACTAATTCAAGTCGTAACATTTCAATCCCCAACAAACAAGTACCGTGATACACTCGTATACAATAGCATCTCTCCATACTAATCCCTTTGATGAAGTATATAGGCACGTATGTACACTACAGTGTTTACATTTCTGCAAAGAATGGCCTCTTCTTCAAAAAGCCACCAACTTTAAACAAGGTCGCTACAGTTTCACAACTGCTTTTACATGTTCGTTTCACGGGGTTACAGCGCTAAACCTGGTAACTAAAACAGATTCTCCAAGAGAATAATAATAATGGAAATGAAAATTTCTGATACTTAATGTAAGCGATCTCGACATGTAATAATTGAAGGAAAGAAGTATTTACATAGAGCAACAAAAAAGAAGAAACGTTTCTGACAACTAAGTTTGAAGTAAAATAAGGGGAACAAGAAGAAAGAGAAAGGCAACTTTTAAACACCGTAAACTTTTCTAAACGATTCAACATTCATACCAGGTCTAACCTTATCAATCAAATCCCTTCTGTCCATAGCCAGGAAAGCTCTTTTTAAAGTCTCAATAAGACTTGTAGATTGATTGCTATCACCACTATTCATATACAGATCTTCACTTGTACCAGGTTCAACCTCATGCATACTTAATCCAGTTAGTAAATGCTCAACGGCATCCTTATACATTCCCATATTAATAAACGAAACACCTAAATTGTATCTAGCCCTCACGAAATTAGGATTTAAATTCAATGCCCGTGAATAAGCCTCCACCGCCTGTTCTGGTCTGTTTGAATTGGCTAACGATGCACCTAATCTATTCCAACTCAAAGCATCGTTCGGATTTCTTGTTATGGCAGCTTGGAAGCAATCCATAGTCTTATCGTATTCTTCCATTGAATAAAACAAGACACCAAGGCCAGTTTGAACGTCAGCATCCATGTTGGCACCAGTGGGTGATATTTGAGCAGCTTTAATAAACAATTCTGTAACTCTTTTGTTTAAAGCGTACCTGTCATCCGCTTGGATCTCTGGGTTGGCAGCTCTAGCACGTTCGGCAACTTCTGGGTATTTGGTTTCGATCCACCTTTCTAATGTTGCATACGCCGCATTGTCATAACCTTCATTAACGTAAGAGATTGCTAGTGTCATTAAAGCAGTCAGATTCTGGTTATCTAGTTCTAGCGCTTTTTCCAAAGCTGCAATACCGGCAAGCTCCTTTTCGTTTTGCGTTTGAACTTGACCTAGTCGTAGCCAAGCATCAACATGCCCTGGATTTTGTTCCACTGCTGCTTCAAATGCAAGTGCAGCTTCACTCAACTTAGCTCCACTTTCCATCAACTTTAATCCGATTTCATAAGCATCAGTGTTTTGACTGAATTGGTTTTTCTCTTCAAATTTGTACTCACCGTAGTTCATTCTAGTTTGAGCATATTTCTCAAAGTCTTTTTCCCATTGCGCCTGGAATTCATCATTAGACACTGTGTTATCAGCATATGTGTTTCCTTGTTGGTCTTCCCAACGCTGTCTGTTTTCCGCCATCATTGCTGCGAAATCATCGTTGGAGACCATATTGTCTGCATAACTTTCCGGTGGATGATCTTTCTCCCACTGCTTCTGATTCTCCTCCATTTGTGCCAGAAACTCATCATTAGAAATTGTATTTGCTGCATAAGTATCTTGAACTTCATCCCAAACTTTATCAAATGCAGATTCTTTTGCTTCTAAAGTTGTCTCCTCTTTCTCTGAGGCGACTCCTTCAACCTCGTTAAACTGCTGTTCCCAATTCACATCCCCAACCTGATCAGCTGAAGCCTGGGCACTGGAAGATTGTTGTAATGGTTGTTGATCCATAGCCATGTTTCTCATGGGACCTACTCTATTCATCATCATCCCACCGCCCAAACCACTCATCATCATCCCACGATTCATGATGCCACGATTCATCATTGGGGGCTGACGCATTTGGGGTTGTGGATGGTGATGAACTTGTTGTTGAACAACAGGTACATTCCCAGTGCCTATGAACTCACTGGACCACCCACTTTTGGAAACATGTTGATCTGTAGGGTTCATTTGCATCTGATTGAACTGTTCTGTTAAATGATGTTGAGGCAGATGCTGATGCTGTTGTTGGTGTTGATGCATGATATTGATTTCACTGGCCATTGGTTCAAAATTGAAATGGTTCTCTTGTGGGCCAGATTGATTCATGAAGGATTCCATTTGTGCTCTGTCCTGTTGGCCCATCATCATTTGTTCTCTGATTTGAGTGGGATTTTGTTGGATCATTTCACTTCCGGAGCGCATTGACTGTTGTAAAGATGTGTCATTTTGAGAGTGCTTGTTGAATTGAGCCAATGGGTTGGCATTAGCTGCACATTCGGCCCCTCCGCCTATAAATGACATTATCAGCTATTTTCTGTAAGTATTAATCTGGATTGTAATCTCTTAATGTTAGCTTACGCAGAAAGAACAATGACTGGTGATTTGAATAGTGGAAAGGAAGGGGAAGAACAGATCAAGGTCAAGTTCAAGATGGAGGTCAGCCAGCATCCAAACCAGAGCTTATAAATACAATCAATCAAGCACAATGAAATGCTCTTATCGAAACAGCCTCGCACATCGGGTAAAATTTACTAATTGGGAAATCAACTAGGTCGATCGACGATTTACTACTAGAGAGAAGTGGAGTCTGTTTGCGTCGATTTAAGATGAGAAAGGTTAAAAAGGGGATAAATGTTGAATGATTTATAAGGCATTTATTCTGAATAATATAGAGCATAAGTAAACACGACGACTTTGCTGCTTGGTTTCTTGGATACGGAATATATTGCTCCAAGATGCTTTGCTTTATTTTCGCCAAAATTGTTTTCTCATTGAAATTAATATCGTACCTAAACCAATCCTCTGCGAATGAGAGAATGCCTGGCAGTTTAACAGTTCTACTTCACCGCCCACCCCCTTTCGTCTGTTGGTTAAATCTAAAATTATCTGAACTGCTTCCATATTTCTGCTTTTGCTGGTGCTGTTGTGGTTTTATCATTAGGGGTTGTAATTTGAACATATTGTATCAGGAGCGGGATAGATTGGAAGTATGTGGACATCCAAAATGACGAAATATTATTTAGAGGGTGTACATTTCCTTACAAACAAAACTGGTGCTGACTATTCCATTTCTCTAGAGAGAAACAGCTTCGTTCGAAACTGAAAATGCTCCAGCTAAATGGTTAACCGCCGATTCGTCACAAATGTGATCGATATGGCATACAACTTTGTGTTAGGAGTCATTCTTCTCTCCTACCAAGAAATTCACAAACCAAACAAACCATTTTGGACTGTGGTCCAGTTTATATTGATTCATTCGAAACCCTTAGCTGCCAGTTGAAACTCTGTTAAGATTTTTCTTATTTAGATAGCTAATTATCAGGATTATCTTTGTATATAAAGAAATACATGGTTACAAACGTAAATATGTTCATCATCTACCCCCATCTGTGAGTTTCATCGCCTTCTTTCCAATCTCTTTCAAGGTATCCCAACTCCTGTTTCACTCTCTTCACAGTTTCAGCATCACCCATATTCTTCCCCATATTGTCACTAATCTTAATAGCCGGATTACCGTTAGCACTTTTCAACTTAATAACAATATTCAGAGGAGAGGAATTATCAAAATCGTTACTCAAATTCGTACCAATCCCGAAAATAGCCTTCAATCCGACACTATCGGCCTTGGCCTTATACTCGATGCATTTATCAACGTTTAAAGAATCACTGTAACAAATCACCTTTGAAAACTTAGGTAATCCTAAAACATCATAGAAGTGGTGTGCAATTTTATCAGTGTACAACAATGGAGATCCTGAATCTTGTCTAACACCAACGTAGTAGTCAGAGTAGGGAGGTGTCAACACTCTCAAAAATGCATCTGTACCAAACGTGTCAGTCAATGCCAAACCTGCATTTTGATTGCCCATCGTAGATAGCCAATAGTCCATCGCCAATTTATTAGCATTTGAATAATCTTGCGTAATTGCAGCAATACCCATCATCCATTCGTGTGCCACTGTACCGCTTGGTTTCACACCGAACATCTTTGCAAAATAAACGTTTGACGTGCCCAAAAACAGCTTTCGATCAGCTTCCGGTGATTCAGCAGCAGCTTGACATAACCCTTCCATGACTAACTGATGAGTCTTAAAAGATCTTCTTCTACGTGAACCGAACTCACTGAAAGCGCAACCATGGGTGATTAATTTCAAACCTTTAGCTTTAGCTCTTTCCAATTGACCATCGTTCGTCCAGTCAGTATCCACAAACTTAAAATAAGCTTCGGATATTAGAGAAAGTAATGGAATTTCGTATAATGTTGTGTCAACCCACTTACCTCTTATCTCTAATCCGAACTCAGCGGGCTTGTCCGCATTAATGAATGTAATTTGAGTTGAAGGGTCTAGTTTGAAAGATTTGATGAATTCAAGGTATTTTGCAGGTAAAAATGGAACTGATTTTTGTAAATATTCAATTTCATCTTCAGCGAATCTTAAATTTCCTAATGTATCTATTTGGACCTTTAACCATTCGATCGACTCTTTATTCAATTGCTTGCTTGGTGTTCTATTCGTATATGCGAAAACAGTCTCTATATCATTATTTTATTTTTCCCGAAGAGTAGTTTGTTAGTACTAATCTTCAGTTCAACATTCTCTGTTCATTAACTGGGAACTCAATTGTCAGCGTTAATTCTCTCATCAAGAATACATACCAGCATTTGGGAAGTTGGTGTAAATTGCAGCATGCATTGTCAACTTGTATAAGTCAGTATCCAAAAACGATACAATCACAGGCTCAGCAGTCATTGTATTTTTGTAAATTGGTATTCAAGAGTGGTAGTGTAAGTTTATTATCCAATTGTTTATTGCAAACTTGCATATATATTTGGCAGGCCTTCAAAGTCACCAAAGGACAAGGATAGTATATTCAAATTCCTATCAGCGGATTCAACGATAAGGTGTTTATTTACACTTCTTTCCACTGCTGAAAGGATTCCGCAGTTCATTCGCACTTGTAATGGAATAATGGCGGTGGGAGGTGTAGCTGTAAAGACATTTACTTCGAATGAAGGAGTTTTCTCCAATTGTGGATTTGACTCATAAAGGTGGTGACTCACAGATCACCCTTTAGTAACAGAGCCATTACATGGTTAGATAGATATAGTACAGATATGAATTAAAAGATAATTTAGTATACAGCAATAATTCTCAAAAGATTAAAATGGAATATCTTTCCCCAAATCACCAATCATACTCTCAGCGGAGGTTAATTTCTTTTTTGAGGAAATCTTGCCACCATCAAACTTTTGATGAAGCATGACCCTTGAATTCTTCATTTCGAATTCGGTCAATCCAAACACTTTAACACCGTGAATCACAGTAACCAACTCATCTCCCCAATTGGTTTCTAGGAGTATCAGTATAGACCGAATGGAGAATTCGTTGAGTAATAGCTGAATTTCATCAATGATGGGAAAAGTTTGGAACGTTTCTGGGGATTTCACATTAAATTCAAATTCACTAACTTTAGCATAATTTTTCAATTTTTTCAATAGGAAGTCTTGATTGTAATAACCAGACAGTTTATTTTTCAACAATTTTGTTTGCTTACTTATTGTCGGTTGCACCAATAAACTAACTTTCTTCGGTCCGGCCTTCGATAAATAGTTGATCTTTGGATAAGTCAATCCCACTTGTTTGATGTAAATTGGCTGACTCAATTTTACAGCAAATGAAACGGGGAGATCTTCCGTTAAGCATTGCCAATATTGATTATTGTTCAATAATGCATTTGAAGGTGAATTTTCCTTTGCCGTCAAATTTATATCATTCAAGCCAATTAGCCTTCTTTTTGGGCCAACTGTATGTCTTTTAATAAAATCAGATAGACCATGTAATATTCTGTCAAGTACTTTTGTTCTTAGTCTTTTCAATTTTGGTAATGTTGTTAACTCCTCAATGACACGAGCACCGCTGTCATAGTTTGCATAATTAACAACATTTGGATTTTCAAATTCGTGCCTTGAATTCAACTCTTTGGAAATTGTAGATTTAATAACTCTGCTCAAAACAGTGGGATCGATTCCATCCCCATTCTTGGAATACACTAGGCCTCTTTCTAAATCCTGCTTCATTTTGGATAGTTCTGCTTTTAAACTGGTCTTAATACCCGCCATTGAGTCTGTCAGCTCATCATGAGAGACAAATCTAATGTTGTTCTTGGTAGCAATATCAATGAGGTAATTTCCGAGATTGATTTGATTATCTTCGAGGAACTCATCCCAACTTTGATGAGAGATAGAATTGTTTGAAGTTTCTTTACCTATTAATGACTTGATGTAGGTGTCAAATTCAGGGATAGTTTGAATGCCACTTTCAGAAGAATAACTAATCGGAATGAAAGAGGGTAGGTTGTGAGCGATTGTGTCATATATCTTACTATCGAGGTTTGTGAAACGTTCTTCTAAAGATTGTCTGAATTGGTGCAGTTCTTGTATCTGAGTGGTAAGTTCAGATATATTATTCTCCACAGTTAGAATTTTCTTTGCTAATTTCAAAGAGCTGGCAGCATCAGTTTCTCCTTCAATTACTTTAAATTCCAAGCTTTTTAAGTTCTCTAATTCAGAATGTATTAAAACTATCTGATCGTTCACTTTGTTATAATCATATCTAATATTAGAAACTTCCAAAATATTTTTCTCAAAGCTGTTCAAAAATCCGTTGAATTGAACGTCAATAGCATCCAATTTAGTCTTTAACTCGTTATTTAAACTTGATATATGACTAGCTAGCATATTATGCGACGATTGTAGATTCGATTGGTGCGTAGATAACTCACTCAGTCTTTTTTCATAAGTGTGGAATTTATGGCTGATTAAGCCAGCATCAATGGGGCTGTCTGCATATGAAAAATTCTTGGATGATATTTTAGCAACGAACAAAATTGCTACGAAAGCAATTAAGACTGGCATTGATCTGATGCAATAAAGTATCGTTTGTGATTTCAATGTTGCCGGGGGTTCATACTCGGAACCCGGCGGGTCTGTCATATTATATTCATCAAATAATGGTTCGTGCTGGTAAGTTCTATTGAATTCACGTTCGTTATCTGATTCTAGTTCTTCGATCTCTCTTGTGAGCTCATTCAAATCATCAGCAGTTTCTCCATCTGAAAACTCATCTTCATCTGTCGATACATAATTGGTGTCTTTCATATGTTCAGTATAATCGGGATCATATTCAGAATCCGTATCTTCGTACCCGTTGGGTTGGTAACCGTCAGTTCCATTAGGTAATACAGTTGACATTTCGTTGTTAAAGTCATGTAACCCACTGAGAATATTCCCTTGTGGTTTGTCATTTGTATACGAATGATTGGAATCTGCTTCATGCGTTTTCTTTTGATATTCTCTATTGAGATACTCTAAATCCCGTTGCCGAAGCACAAAAGAGCTCTTGTTGTTTATAAATTGAGAAGGCCTATTGTCATCATCGTCGTGATCACTTTCAAAGTCAAAAGCAGAGTACTCAATTTGTGAAGCTATCTCTTCCAACCGTTGTTGAGAACCAGCTTTACTCATTGTATGTATATTTATAATATACTATTTAACTTTAGCAAGTGAAAAGGCTCTTAATAAACGAAAAGGAAAGGTTTCTAAGGAACGATTACACAGTGTTGTAGGAAACCAGTTTGAACCGAAACCATTTTGTTTATCTTTCAAAAATGCAGAAGAGAACGCGTAAAAGTGAGGTGCACCCGCCACTCTTTTGTGTGGCGGGTGGATACCGTTTTAGCGCCGCACGGGAAAGGATAAAATAGAGAGCATATATATTATATATATGAAGATAATACAGTTAAGTATGAGTGTTTGTTACTGTGTTACTGTGTTCAGGCGGTAAATGTTATTCGGAGTTCCAGTAGACTGATCCTGATAATCTCTGAAGCAGTAGAAAATAGGAGCAGTAGATTACTTTAACTTGACTTTCTGGAATTCTTTCTTTCCCTGTCTGATGACTTCTTTCAGGTTGATTGCTTTGTGGCAGTTTGGATACTGCTAAAGATTTTCTTTCAAGGACGATCAATTGGGTTGTTGTAACTTCAGCTGAAACTCAGAAAACTTTCCCCTTGAGATAATCTTGATAGTCTATTATTGAAGATCACTTTCACTTTGTCAAATCATAACACAGCCTACTTTTTATGCAACTCACAAAACCAATATAATTAATAATTACGAGCTTGAATTAAACACAGTAAAAATAAACAATGTAAATAAATAAATGATCACCACATCATTAGGCTTCAGCTCTCGGTTGTTCCTCTTCTCTTTCCACTTTAACCTCACTTGGTTCTTCAATTTCAACAATTTCCTCATCCTTCTCCCATGGTTTCTTTCTTGTTGCCAAACTGTTCTGGGAAGCGGAAGCTGGATCCAACACTGTATCAGGAATTTGTTTTATACCTGGGATAGGCTTATTATTAACGATTAAATCTAGTAGTTCCTCATAATTTGATGAATATGGCGGAGCACCAGTGGATTCTTTTATTGGCTCAGGTTTACTATAATTCTTGACCCATTTCTCATAATCATCAAAATCAAGGATGTTGCCAGTCTGGGTACAGAAGAAAAACACTTTTGCCTGATTCACTAACTGTATCTTATCTTCTGGTTTAATTTTCTCGAAATCGAATATTTCCTTGTGTAAGTCTTTTCTGATTTCAAGGTTTGATTCACTTTGAAGCATTAAATATTGTTTCAAGACTTCAACAAGACCAGTCTGGTAATCTTTATTGGAATCAAAATCAAACGAATAAAATTGCTTATAAACAGCTTCCTGGTTTAGCACTTCTTCAAGTTCTGACATCTATGAATATATATATCTTAGCTTACTTTCCATGAGCTCTGAGCAGCTTTCTGTACTCTCCAGTAAATGGATGATCTATGGGAAAAAAGGGCTTGTTAACCGCTTGCATTTAAGTGGTGATTTGCAAAGTTCAAATTGGGAACAAATTTCCTGACCCTCCAATGAAGGGAATCTTATTATGTCATCTCACACTAATTTATGTGCCGATGATTATATAATCATTTAGAAGTTTCAGTTCCACCATTTATGTTTAACTACTCAACTCTACAACTGAATCAGAGAATCAATTCAAAAAGAAGAACGAAAAAAGGAAACCATAAGAATAATAAAACTATATAAATGGATAGGCCAGTTCTTAAAACATGAAAAGAACAAATTACGAAGGTACCCCATTAAGAAATCCGATTTATTTAAAACAGTGAAACTTGTGGCAAGTAGTAAATATATATACATATTTAGCTAGATTCGAGGTTCGCAACGGATGAAGGAGTGAACAAATATAGAAAACAAAATGATACAATATATGGAAACACTAGCAGTAATGATGACAGGTTATTCAGTCTGAGCTTTAAAAGCCAACTATTATGAAAATAAATAATAACTTCCTTGTAGGTTGGGAATTTCAAATTGGATACGATTAATAATTGAAGGTCGACCATCAATCTTTGAGATGCATGTGTGTGCTGCTGTGTGCGGTATTTGTGTGTGCTTCCGTCTGTGAAAATATAATACAAAGTATGATCTATAATGCTAAAAGCAAGCAGGTCAATAAAAAATAAAGTGAGAAAACACAAATAATTCTCAAAGCACGATATTTCTTGAAGACTCGTCGAATTCAATAGGACCTTTCGTCATCAATTTCCTTCTTCTCCAATGGGTTATAACGCAAGAATTTCTCAATTAGATCAACGTGAGTCAACACCATTCTTCTGCAACAGTATCTCTTCAACTTTAGTCTGTCAAGGGCATCACCTTCAGTCATGTTGTCTTCTTGTAAGTATTGAAGATAGGTTTCCCACTTGTCACCAACAACCTTACCACATGAAAAGCATCTAACAGGAATAATCATTTTAGGGGTATATTAATGATCTGGTGATATAAAAGGACAACTACGGGTTGAAAAAATCAATCAGGTAGTTATATGGGCAAATCCTTCAACACAGTTAAATCACAAGGTCTTTCTTATACTAAAAATTTTCTTTTCTCCTAAGAAATTTCGCCTGCCGGGTAAGATTATGTCTTTGCTTATGTCATCATTCTGGGCCTCTTAAAAAAATTATTTCTGAAAAACTTTTCATTTGAATCGTTTTCTTTTCTAGGATTAGTTTAAAGATATTGCCCTGTTTGCTCTTATATTAACATTGGTTTTGCTTTCTTTTATCCACTGTATTTCCATCAAGAAGTTTTTCAGAAGTCTTCTATTTATTGCCACCATGGTTGTCTCTACAAATGATTGGAAATTGAGCTTCAATTCAGGAGGTAGAATCTTACCCAAGGGCCAGCTTATCTCTCCAGACGGGAAATATTCAATAGTACTTTTCAAATCCCAAATCAGAGTTTATTCATTATCAACAAGACAAAGCATTAGAAGTATCAAGTTAGACAAAGATTTGAGTAATGTCGTTGATAGCTCGTTCAGTGAAAAGTCACCCTCTTTGATGTACTTATTCACAAGTTCCAACAAAGTTATGGTTATCAACTGGAGAGAAAAATTAATGACTCCAATCCTGAAAGAGTATGACTTGAAAATCGACTCTTCTATATACGGCTCATTAGTGGAGTTGATTAAATTTAATGAACCTGAAGATCAATTTGATTTCGTCACTGGTAAATCAAATTCATCATCCTGTCAAAGAATCCCGCATACAAGATACATTCTAAGACTGTCCCAAAAAGAAGAACCAAAGGAGTTATCAAGCATTAAAAATTCCGTTATGCATTCTTGTTCAATAAATAGATCCAAGCTAGTCTTTTTAACTAATAAGAATCAATTGTACTATTCTAGATTTATCAACAACGAGGAAGAAGTAATAACTGAGAATGTTTCTTTCCCATTCAAAACTGCAATCACATCACTGGCAATCTCCAATGGTGATGATCCAATTATCGCATTGGGTACTACATCAGGTATCATTCAACTAATTTACGTGTCGGATCCAACAAAACCTCAAAGATTACTCAAGTGGCACATTGACCAAGTTAAGTCATTGACTTTCAATCACGATGATTCGTATTTGATCTCAGGTGGGTTGGAAAAGGTATTAGTCTTTTGGCAACTAGAAACTGATAAGCAGCAGTTCTTACCAAGGTTGAATGGCTCAATTGACAAAATTTTAATAAATAAGAATAGCGAAGAATTATATGGCATAACAATAAGTTTAAATAATGAAAACGATTTAGAGTACTTGGTTTTAAGTTCAGTTGACCTAACTTCAAGATTGAACGTTAATGGAGTGAGACCAAGATTTTCGACACCGATACAAACGATAGAAAAAGATACCAAAAGATTTCTGAAACAAAATTTACAATTGAATGAAGAAAATATCACTAAAATCAAACACGATTATACATCCAGTTTCGAAGTCCATTCGTTGTCGAAGCAGTTATATATACCTTACGGAGCTTATTTACAGGCGTACGATCCTATTAAGAATGAGCAATCGTTTGTCACTACTGCAGCTCCAACCATTCAAGCTGGTAAAGTCAAGAGTGAAACATTAATTCAAGATACCTCAATTGAATTGTTCTCATTTACAAACGACGGTAAATGGATGTGTACTTTTGATGTCTTTGCCACTCCTGAACTAGATAACTTACTATCTGAAAAAGATGTGAAGTACTCTTTGAAATTCTGGAAGTACGTTGAGAACACAAACTCCAAAAACTCAGAAACTGGTCATTGGTCGCTATCAACTAAAATTATTGACCCTCATGGATCAGGTGTCCCAATCACTGCCATCCTCCCAGCTCCTTCTTCATACCAAGAAGGTGTTTCATTTTTGACTGCTGATAATAAAGGTGGTTTGAGATTATGGAGACCAAGAGTTCCAAAAGAAATTTATAGCAGAATCGCAAAAGATACATCAAACAAGAAATTACAACAAACTGCATGGACATTAAGAAAGATCAGAAATGGTGCTGGTAGATTTGAAACGAACTCCATCAGTGTGGCATGGTCCCAAGATTCCTCTATCATCGTTTTAGGTGTAGAAATCTCAATTACTTTGATTGACGTTAACACTTTTGCAGACCTACAAGACATCTCACTGCCTTCCTTGGCTGGATCAAGAATCAGATCATTGAACATTTTGGATAACAATTTGATAGTGCTGGCCAAAAACAGACTAGTATCATTCAACTTGTTAACTTTTAAATCCAACGAACTAGCAGTGAAGGTCAACACTCCATTAGGCGGCAAAAACTTAATCAGCATCGATAACGAAAGAAACTTGATCTGCTTCTGTGTCAATTACTATACTCAATCATACAACTTAAGATCAAGAATCTTCATCTTCAACCCCACAGATTTACGACCAATCTACATCACAGACCATGAAATCGCCATTTCATCAGTCAGATACTCCACCGCATACTCAAGTTTCATAATTGTTGACACCGATGCTCAAATAGGTATATTGAATTCGTTATCCGGAAACAAGCTCATTGAAGAAGATGGTGAACTAGATAAAGCGTTTGAAATGAGTACCTTGTTGAATAACGCTAAACAAATGGCCTCTATTAAGAGAAATAACGATGTCGCTGATGGTAATGAAGATGGTATGGATGTTGATGCTGATAACGAATTACCCTACAAGTTGTTGAACTCATCATTGTTTGAGCCAGTCTTAGAGAACTTAGATGGCTTACCAGTGGAAGCCTTGTTCGAAAGGGTTATGCGTATTATTTAAGTCTTCGTATGTTTATATTTAGTGTAGATTTTCTAACGTTATTGTACTATTCTCTAAAACAAGCCACAAATAATTAATAAGTAGTTTTTAAGTGTTCAAAAATCTTGGAAAGTAATTTATTGTTAACATTCTTTAATTACAGTCAAATTCAAAGCTATTTTAAAACCTTTCACTGGTCTATTTCCGAGAAAGCCAAACTCAAAGTCAAAAGCAATCAAATCCGTAGTAATTGAACTGATAAATATCAAAATCAACAAATCAATTAACTACCCCTTCTATTCTCTTACTGACAGGCCAAAGCCTTAACCATACTAAACCGGGATAATTATCCTTTTCAGTTTGTCGTGCACCAACAACAATCATTTCAAGATTTATCACGAGAGCACTTTATTTTGTATAGTACCAATTTTTGAATTGTCCTTTAAACATCAAGATTAGTCAATCATCCAGTTGTATCTCATCTTACCAAAACCTCAATATTCGTTGACAAAGGCTAGTTAGGGCATCCTGATAAATACCTCAACATAATACTACTCTGACCGGTGAACATCACTAACGAAGGAAAAATAACTGTATAAAAGACAAATGGCTACATTCGGAGCAAAACGTTTCAGATCAAAGAGACAACAGGAAAAGTTCGACAAATCTTTCTTAGGAACGTATCAAAGATTGGTCAAGAAAAACTCATTTCTATACCTTGGCTTACCTATGATCTCATCCGTTGCCCTCGGATCTGTGCTTCTTTCAAACTTCACCGCTTTGAGGTATGAACAAAGAGACGAAAAAATTAAAGAATTGGATGAAGCAGAGTCGTTAAGCCTGGCGAACCAAAAAAGAAGAAAAGTTGATATTAAAGAAGAGTATTACAAATTACAGGGTATCATGGATGAATATGAGGATTGGGAACCGAAGAGAGTTGAAAGATTGAAAGGTGAGTCAGAAAACGTTTGGTAAGGTTGTTGTTTACACTATATTTTGGGTCCCCTTGTTTATTCTTTCTTTCCTTGTGGTATAATATTGACTTGTTTTCTTTTATTATTACTGCTTCTGTATATATTAATACCATGATCATGAACACTGTGTTGCAGTAAAATGTTGTACTATCTCAGCATATAAAATAGGCTGTGCTAAACTAGCCCTTTTCATCACGTGACAAGTCTTAGAAAGATAAAAAAAAATTTCATATAATTTCATATATCTCTTTTCTTTAATCTGAACTGAAACACTATATGGCATTCAATATATAATCCTGTTGCAACTAACAAAGTCGACAAACGAAAAATAGAATAATTTAAAGAAAAGCAGCAAAATGGTGTCGTTCTCTTGTGAAAACTGTAATGAGACAGTGAAGAAAAACAAATTATCCCAACATCAAAGACAATGTTATGGAGCTTATTTCACTTGCATTGACTGTTCAATAACTTTTTACAATAACGAGCATGTAAGCCATACTTCTTGTATTTCTGAGGCTGAAAAGTATGAAAAGGGGTTGTTCAAAGGTAAGAAGAAGCCACAACAGCAGAATCAGAATAAAAATCAAAACAGAAATCAGAATAATAAGAATGATCAGGACAATGATAAGACTGAAAAAAGATCTAAAGAGCCAAAGGTCGAAAAGAAGGAAGTTAGTGGCAAGAGCAGCAGTAATCAAGCTGGCGAATTTAAGCTATCCAAATACATTAAGAAAGACAGTACAAATTTATACAAAGTCTTAAAATTGGCTAAAAAGGATCAAAAGAAAGAAAACTCCGACTTATTGAAGTTGATCAAAGTTAAATTGAATGACGATGGATCAATTAATATTTCTGTTTGATTTCATAATTTTTTTGATAGAAACCTAAAGTCCAAAAGCGGGATGAAAATGAAGGTATAATTGTGAGTATGATATTTGTTTAAAAGAGACAGGCCTTCAGGTAGAGTAGATGGTGGCCAGTATAAAAGAAATAGACAATATATTAGAACTAAATTAATGTTTTCTTAACGAAACGCTTAAAAGCAAATAATTAGACACTATAATTACATATATACATTCGTAAAAGAAACATAAATGAAGTATACAATAACGGCTTTAAATCTTCTTGTTCAACGATCTACTCAACTTACTATAGAAATTATTCAGCGTATTACTGGGGAACGTCAAATTATCCAGCAAGTAATCAGGTAAACATTTCTTCAACTTCTCTAAATTCTCTGCGACATTACCGTCATCTTCATCTCCTTCGCCCGATACTTCATCGAGTGACGGAATGTAGACAATTTCAGAAACACCAATTTTACTAATGAGTAGTTTGTAAACTAACGAGCAACTATCACTTGATTGCTTCATTCTGAAAATCAAGTTTTCCGAATCTTCAAAATATTGTAAACATGACGAGCCAGTCAAGAGCTCTAATATTTCTGTCTTGGTATTGAATAAATCCAATTCCTTCACTAATTCATCATTTACCGAATCCACTTCTTTAGGCTTAGATTCTATGAGTACTTTATCAATTTTACCTTCAAGGTCCTTCGTTGTCGTTTGTAATTTCTTATTTTCAGCTCTCAGCTGTTCAATCAATTTTTTTAGATTTTGGTTATCATTTTCTAACTTGCTTATATTGGTACTGCTTGCTTTTAGATTTTTCAACTGAGTTTTCAACATTGTATTCTCTTTGTTCAAATTGTTGAGTAAATTATCAGTCGTCGCTTGCTTTTTTTCCGTTAGTTTTCTAAAATCGTTAAACATTCTTTCGGTTTTAGTATTGGATAAATCAGTCAACATGCTTGTTAGACTTTTCAAATCTTTTCGTTGAAATAGATTGGAAACTAACGTTTCTGAAGGCAGTTTGTAATCAGTTGTTTGACTATGTTGGAATGTTTTCTTAACTGGTAGATTCGAGCTTGATGGAGCTGTTGCCACTGTTTTCGTATGATGTTCATCTTCCTCTGGAATTGTAGATTCCAATCTTATTCTCTTTGGTGACAAAAATATAGAAGTGTCAGATTGGCTGTGTTTAAATTGATGTTCTGGTGATGGTATTTGCTCGATTGTGGCATCTGTTTCATCAGCATTTAATGGTTTTGTGGTTGGTAGTTTAGTTACCATTGAATCTTCAACATTTTCCTTATCATTTTCATTTTCAGTTTCAACAGGTTTCTCTACTGGTGTTGGAGATTTTGCTTTCCCTCTAGCTCTTCTTTTAGGGCTGCTGGTGTTATTGATATCATCTTGATCTGCAAGGGCTCCCTGTTCCTCGGTGACTTCGGTTTCGAGTTCAGAATCAGGTTTTGCGACCGCTTTCTTTCTTGGACTTCTTCTTCTTGGTGGCATCTTTATTTGTTAGTATTAATTATGTTGTTATCTTCTAACGAGGTGGAAGAAGTGGGGAAATGAACCACTTACCAGTAAGTACGCCAAAAAAAAGTATCTTTGTCTATCGTCAGAAAAACAAAAACAAAGGCGGTCGATTGAACGGGACGCGCTTTTGAATTCAAGTCGATTTCCTTTGTCTTCGTTGTTGGTTAGAGGGAGTCAACCCAGTTAGTCCATTCAGCCCACCAGGCATCATCAATAGAGCCTGTTTGTATCTTGAATTTGAGTATGATACCATAGGAAGCGCTGATAGCCGCTCCTAAGCTTAGCTCTTTACCCAAATAACTGGCAAAGAACTGTTCATTCCTATGCAAAATATCTCTATAGAACTCAATCAAGATTTTGATCCAAAACAAGATAAACCCAACAAGGTAAAAGAATATAGGTGGCGTTTCCACTATACTAACCATCATTAGACTAACATTGTAAACTAAATGGATCTCAATAAGGAAAAATTTAACAAAGGATCTCAAAGCATCCAACGGGGCACCTAATAAAAACAAGACGAAATTTCTTAATCTTGAATCATCAGGGAAATTCGTTTCAATTGTGCTTTTAAACGACTGCAGCAAGTCATCTATTGTACTCCTACTTGGCTGCATTGAATTTGAGATTATCTTCAAAGCTTCTGTAATTTGCGTTTCTTTTTGCTCGTTATAGGTATTCATTGGGTTATCGCTTAAGTTCTCTCGATGTTTCCTATGAATAGAAGTAAAAACATGGGGTTGGGCAACTTCGGAAGGAGAAGGTTTGCCGTCTGAATTATCAATTGGGGAATCCAATATTGGGAGTGGTTTGGAGGAAAGAGGTGATGAAGGCACAGAGTTTTTTAATTGAAACTTAATGTGGTTGCTTATTGTATCGTTTGAGGAGCCTTGGGGAAGCATTTTGTGGTTATTGTAGTTGTAGTTATTTTAAGAGAGTTATATAATTCTTATCTGGTTTGAGACATATCCATTAGAGAGGAATATATATGCAACTTCAAAATAAGAGGGGTTAGAACAAAGGAAAAGTGTATTTTATGGATCAAATGTTGTCGAAGCGATCCCTTTTTGTTTGTTTTCTGGTGTGTTTGTTGATGATCGACGTATCGACGCGGAGAAGATAACCAGGGATCAAACGTCGATTTCTCAAATAGCACTCCCCTGACCGTAAATGTCGAATGGCAGAGCCTTTAAACGAATCAAAGAAGAAAAGAAACCAATCCAAAAAAAAACAAAAACAAAAAACAAAGAGAATGAACAAAGGGAATGCGATCATCAAAAGGCTTTCGTTGCTGGCTTGTGTGTTTTTTTTTTCGTTTTGTTTGTTTTGTTTGCCCCTTTGTTTCTTTGTTTGTCCGATTGTCACACGCATTCTCTTCTCTTTGTTCACAGACCTCTCTTTATCTTTTTCCATCGACTATTCAACTACAGCTATCGTCATAGTCGCTTCCCAGACTTCCATCTTTTTTTTTCCCTGCCCCTACAGTAGGCATTCACATTTTTAAAGGCTGCATAGGTCGCTATCTGGAATTTCCAAGGACCCCTTAATCTTCTATTTCTTCAGTTCAACACATCATCAGATCAACATCATCAGATCAACATCATCAACATATATTTCAGTCAATTTATTTTTAAACTTGCCTACCAAATAGCGTCAATCTTGAACAATCAGCTCCTCGTTCATTCACCCTGTATATATATCTAATATTATTTTCACTTGTTAAGACAACATTAACATACAAACTTCGTGCTCCAATATTCTTCTTTGTTCATACCTATAAAAATGAGTTGGTTACCTCGTCGTTTTAAAGCAAGACATAGACTGTACATTCTTTTGGCAGTGATAATAATCGTATTCTATTTCCTAAACCCATTGTCATCAACTTCTCTGAAAGATGCACGTTTGCCAAGTTTTCAAGAGATTTCAACATCCATATCAAACGTTCAAGAAGACTTGAGCAAAAAGTTGACTGCAAGTCAAGAAATCAGCAAAGATTTAAATGACCCGGAATTAGAAGTTGAAGATCCTGCATTATACCACATTTCAACTGAACCATTAAGGGTCGATTTCAATCCTGAATCAAATATCATTGAAGTTCCTCATATTATTGAAATCGATGAAGTCAACAAGGCTTTGAATACTCTTAACCTAAAGCCTTTAAAAACTCAAAATTTGGATGGAGATAAAGAGTTGACAGAAGATCAAAAAATGGCAATGACGCTGCCTCCTTCAGATAAAGCCAGCTTGGTTAGTGATACTATCATTAATGCCACCTATAAAAAATTCAAAAATCTAATAGGGTTCTTAGGTAACAAGGGAGTGCCTCCTTCTAAAAATTATTACGAGGACCTAGCCTGTGATGAAATCGCCTACACTTCGATGGAAGATGAAAGATCTATGCAGTTTAGTGATCCTATACCGCTAACTGACGATTTAAACGATGTCAAATCACTGCTATTAGAAACTGAGTTCAAAAGTTTGGTCACTATGGGTGATAAAGTGGGCGATAAAATTGAGGATAGCTGGTTTAGATTTTCAGGTGCCAGCGTTTGGTTACACGAAGAACAATGTCACATGATGGTCAGCCGTGTCATTTATGCTCCTAAAGAAAGAGACAGTCCAATTGCCAGTTTCTTGAGGGTTCAGTTGTTTGATGCCAATTGGAAAGAAATCAAAGGAAGAAGAATCAGATACCTAGATGTTAACAAGCATGACATTGACAAAGTATTAAGGTTATACAACGATTCGAAAGATGATAAATTATTGGATGCAATTTCATTGAAATTCCCAAATATTCTTAACGTTCCATTTGATCCAAAGGTTGGGTCAAAGGAGCTGTTGGGTCCAGAAGATCCAAGAATCATTTTCAAAGATGGTGAATATTCCAAAGAACCAATTGTTTTTTTCAACATTCTTGATCCAAAGTCGGATAAAAGATCGATGAATGCCATTTTTCCATTAAGAAAACCGAATTCCAAGACAGGTAAGTGTGATCTGGTTGAGTTCAAAATGACAGGTACAAAAGCCTCTACAACTTTATCTGTGGAAAAGAACTGGACTCCGTTCTTTGATACCATCAAAATTGGCGATAACAAGAAATCCGGTGGATATATTTACTTCATATATACTTTGGATCCGTTAGTGGTTTTAAAATGTAATTTGGATTCAGGAAACTGTGAAAAGTTACAAGACAACATCTATTTCTCAGTTTTCTCACAACAATCCGAAGCATTTATTAGAGGTGGTACTGAACTTGTTGCTGTTCCAAGATCTGTCATTCAGTTATTGAACAATGGGGATACTGAAAAGAGACTACAAATGTGGGTTGGCTTCGCAAAGACACACATCAAGCATTGTGGCTGTGGTGATACCACTTACAGACCTTCATTAATGCTTCTGATTAAAGAGGATGGTGTCTTCAGAATTGAGTTAATGACAAACTCTTTGGACTTTGACATGGATGTTCAATCGTGGGCGGATCCAAGCTCATCCAAATGTGGATCTGGTCCAAACGTGCTGACACCAAATGGTATTTCCTTCTGGTCCATTATAAACGGTTCCGAAGAGAAGAAAGAGACCGCTGGTGGTGAAGAAAACGAAAGCAAAACTCCACTGTTCAAAGATTATTTGGGATTGACTGTCTCTGAAGCAGACAATAATGTCAAGATTATTTTTGTTAAAAACGTTATCAACTACATATTCGGAATCTATAATAACGGAAAGTACATGCTGGGTGATTACGAACTTGAGGAAGGTGTTTTAGACAGAACTAGAAAAGTTAGTGAGTGTATGCTAGGATCATCGATTGATTATTGTGCCGAATATGGTAAGATGCATTCCAAGGATGAAGTTGAGAAAACCATCGACTAGAACATATATAGAATTTCATTCCTCCAATAATGCTTTCCTTCTTTTATTTTTATATTTTTTCCTTCATGCTTTCTTATTCTCTGTCTTTTATTATATTTTGTTTTGCTTTTATTTTGTATACTGTATTTTTTGTTGTCTTGATAACTTAATCCCAGCTTTTTGATGCATCCTTATTAATTCTGGTAGTGTGATTGGCCAGAATATCTGCTACAGAAGAATCACGTGTACGTAACGGGGAGTGAGAAAAAATTTTCAGATCGGAGGGTTTTCATTGTGTTTTGTAGGGTGATCGGCCCGGTATGTAGAGGATTATTATCAGTCATAGAGGTGCTTGGATGAATCACAGATAAGTTGGTGGTTCCAAACATTTATATATACAACCCCTCTTTTCTGTTAATACAAGAACTCATAAATTGAATTCCTAGAGTAAACCAGAGACTTCAAAGAATGAGTGCTATTTTGAGATCCATCAACACAAAGAGATCTTTCTCCACATCCATAATCAGAAATGGCGAAAAGAAGCTAAACAAATACTCCTCAATCGTGACACAACCAAAATCCCAAGGTGCATCCCAAGCGATGCTTTACGCCACTGGTTTCAAAGAACAAGACTTCTCCAAAGCCCAGGTTGGTGTTGGTTCTGTGTGGTGGTCTGGTAATCCATGTAACATGCATTTATTAGACTTGAACAATAGATGTACGAAATCCATAGAGGCTGCTGGTTTGAAAGGGATGCAATTCAACACAATTGGTGTTTCAGACGGTATCTCAATGGGTACAACTGGTATGAGATACTCTTTACAATCCCGTGAAATTATCGCCGATTCTTTCGAAACCATCATGATGGGTCAACATTACGATGCTAACGTTGGTATCCCATCCTGTGACAAGAACATGCCTGGTGTGTTAATGGCATTCGCTAGACACAACAGACCATCTATTATGGTGTACGGTGGTACTATTCATCCTGGTTCAGGTACCTGTTCTGGTGTCCCTGAGACATTGGACATTATTTCAGCGTTCCAGTCATACGGACAGTATTTGAACAAGTCTATTACTGAAGAGCAAAGATCGGACATTGTCAAGCATTCGTGTCCAGGTGCTGGGTCTTGTGGTGGTATGTACACTGCTAATACTATGGCTTCTGCTGCGGAAGTTATGGGTATCTCCTTACCTACATCTTCTTCTTCGCCTGCTATTTCCGCTGAAAAGGAATACGAATGTGATAATAT
Organism: Ogataea methanolica; assembly: GCA_001600755.1. NCBI lineage: Eukaryota > Fungi > Ascomycota > Pichiomycetes > Pichiales > Pichiaceae > Ogataea > Ogataea methanolica. Next base: position 287,489 of record BCKW01000003.1, read on the forward strand.
CGGTGCTGCTATTAAGAACATTATCGAATTGGAAATCAAGCCAAGAGATATTATGACCAAGACTGCTTTTGAAAACGCCATTGCTTACGTTATTGCCACTGGTGGTTCTACTAATGCTGTTTTGCATTTGTTAGCAATTGCTCATTCTGCTGACGTCAATTTAACTCTTGAAGACTTCCAAAGAATCTCTGATAACACCCCATTGCTAGGTGATTTCAAGCCTTCTGGTAAGTACGTTATGGCTGACTTGCAAAGATTCGGTGGTACTCCAGCTGTCATGAAGTACTTGCTGCAAGAAGGCTTCTTAAACGGTGACGTCATTACCGTTACTGGTAAGACCATGAAGGAAAACTTGGAGAAATTCGATCCTTTACCAATGTCACAAGATATTATTAGACCAGTCTCTAACCCACTAAAACCAACCGGTCACTTACAAATCCTAAAGGGTACTTTAGCTCCAGGTGGTGCTGTTGCTAAGATTACTGGTAAAGAAGGTACTTACTTCAAGGGTAAAGCTATGGTGTTTGACGAGGAAGAAGGTTTCATCAAGGCTTTAGAACAAGGTTTAATCAAAAAGGGTGAAAAGACTGTTGCTGTCATTAGAAATGAAGGACCAAAGGGTGGTCCAGGTATGCCTGAAATGTTGAAACCGTCTTCCGCTTTGATGGGTTATGGTTTAGGCAAGGATGTTGCATTATTAACCGATGGTAGATTCTCTGGTGGTTCGCACGGTTTCTTGATTGGTCATATTGTTCCAGAATCCGTTGAAGGTGGTCCAATTGGTTTAGTTAGGAACGGTGATGAGATTGTTATTGACTCCGATAACAACATTTTGGACGTTTTAGTTTCCCCTGAAGAACTTGCTGAAAGAAGAAAAGCTTGGGTTAAACCAGCCCCAAGATACAACAGAGGTACATTGTACAAGTACTCCAAGTTGGTGTCCAACGCTTCTAAGGGTTGTGTTACAGATGCTGACGACGAATAGGCTTTCTGATTTTATCACACTAATACATACACATGGAAAATTATAAAAAAATTGAAGTCTCTCTCACACATTGTTCATAGAATGAACTCTGAATCTAGTCATGAATTTAGCACTTGTTGCTCTCAAAACCCTTGCTTTGACACGGTTTTCTTTTCTGTTTAAGCTTTTAACTACTTTAATCTTGTTGTACTATTGCTTGTGTTTTCTGTTTTTGTTTTCTACTTTATTTTTTTTGTTGTTTTTTGCTTCGAATGTCTATGGTTTTGCAAGATCATATTTACAGAATTACTCATTTACATTTTGTTCTACATATTCATATCCTCGGGAAAGGATCTATGTCTTATATAAAGACTCATATTTATTATTATTAAATTACTAATTAAGGAAAAATATCATTTGAAAGTTGTGATTTTAGTAAACCTGTAAATCTAATACAGATCCTTTATTCATGCAGTTGCTTCATAAACCAGCCCTTCCGAATTGGCTTTCCAGAGAAAATATATTTAGCGTTTCAACGTCCAGCTACTTAAATTGTGGAAATTTTATATTTCAAGCACCATCCAATGTTTGCTGATTGTCATAACATCAAAATTGGCAAGCCTGTACAAGAAATTGGGAAATTTGTGGGGAACATTACAACTGTACCTCACGTGACTACTATCACGCCGGTTAATTACTTGCTCCCTCTCTTGTGCCGCACGTATATTTTGTTTACCTTCTCTCTTGATAAAACAGATCATCATCATCAGTACTCTCTTGAGTTATTGGGTAACATCATCCATATCATCTGTTCAAATATCGATAATTGCCATTATATCAATTTTGAAATGTCCGTTCCCCTTCCACTAAATACAAACTTGGATAATGGGTTCAATTTCATGCCCATTCCTGGTTCAGAAAACCAATCATTATCAATCGATGAATCGAACCCGTTCCCTGCAGCTTTAAACCATTCAGAATCAAAATCTACGATAATAGATCATGATATGCAACTGGATGGATCAACTAACGACAATTTACAACGGCAACCGTCCATGCAGCAAGAAGACATAATGCCGCAATCCGAAGCATATTTTGCCACTAACTATGATGAAACGAAGGAACAACAAGTTACTACCAAGCCACGTAAGATTACATTGACGAAATACACAATCTATGTTACAACGCATAGAATGTACATTGTTGGCAGTAACGGTCGTGAAACTGTTTTCCGAATTTTGGAAATTGATCTAACGTCAACTGACAAGTTAATCATAATGGAAGATTCCGTTTACTTCACAAGAAATGAAATCATGGATGTTTTGAACGGACTAGAAGAGACCAGTGAAGGTGGGTTGACTAAAAAGATTACTGCTGTTGGATTGCTAGGCTTTATAAGGTTTACTAAGCATTATTATTTATGTGTGGTCACAAAGAGAAGACCGGTTGCCATTTTAGGTGGTAATTATTTATATCATATTGACGCCACTGATTTGATACCTGTGACTAGTAACCCAAAGAAGCCTGATAGAAACTCAGAGGAGTTGCGGTACATAACGACGTTTCAAAACATTGAATTGAATAAAACTTTCTATTATAGTTATAATTATGATTTAACAAATAGCTTACAAGTGAATTTTTTAAGGAACAAGAAACAGTCATTAGGGTTGATCAAACAAGACTTGGCTAAGACTTTCGAATTCAATGATAGATTTGTTTGGAACTCTGCGTTATTAAAGCCAGTTTTCCAATCGTTCGATAGAGTTTATGATTGGTTCCAACCTATAATACATGGCTTTATAGATCAAGTCAATATTTCAATATTTGATGTTCACGTCTACGTGACTCTTATTGCACGCCGATCGCATCATTTTGCTGGTGCCCGATTCTTTAAAAGAGGTGTCAATGATACAGGCGATGTTGCAAATGAAGTGGAAACTGAACAAATTGTGAGCGATATGTTAACCACGCCATTCCATGATCCATCTGCTGGATTTTACAATAATAACAGATACACTAGTTTTGTGCAACATCGAGGCTCGATTCCATTATCGTGGTCACAAGAAACAGCTCCAAATATTAGAATGACAAAGCCTCCTATTAATTTAAACGTTGTTGATCCTTTTTATTCCACATCCGCATTGCATTTTGATGATTTGTTTAAACGATACGGGGCTCCAGTACAAGTTTTAAATTTAATCAAGCAAAGAGAAAAGACACCAAGGGAAACTAAACTACTGAAACAATTTGAAGACTGTATTGACTACTTGAATAAATTCCTACCTAGCGAGAAGAAGATCGATTATACTGCATGGGACATGTCAAGAGCTTCTAAATCAAGAGGACAGGATGTCATTCAATGGTTAGAGAATTACAGTGAAAAGACATTACAGAAAACAGGCTTCTTCCGGAATGGGTTGACTTTGAAAACCACGAAACTTCAGCAAGGTATCTGTAGAACCAACTGTATCGACTGCTTGGATCGTACAAATACTGCCCAGTTTGTCATTGGTAAAAGAGCTTTAGGCCATCAGTTGCACGCTTTAGGATTAATCAAAGAAAAATACTTGGAATATGATTCGGATGCCATCAATATCCTAACTGAAATGTTTCATGATCATGGTGATACTATTGCATTGCAATACGGTGGCTCTCACTTGGTTAATACTTTACAAACGTATAGAAAGATCAACCAGTGGACTTCTCATTCAAGAGATATGATTGAAAGCGTGAAAAGATTCTATAGTAATTCTTTCATTGATGCGCAAAGGCAAGAGGCCATCAATTTGTTTTTAGGTAATTACGTCTATGAGAAGGGATTACCCATGTTATGGGATTTAAACACAGATTATTACTTGCATAATAATTACGAGGGCATTTTATTGAACTATAAGCCTAGTTACACGCACTGGTACTCTGATTGCTATTTGAAGGATCAAAAAATGGAATTAGTCCAAATGGTTAATGCTAAGAACAAAGAGAATAACAAAGATGAAAGATTAGATGATTTAATGATCGAGAAGATTGACCCTTATCAAGGTTGCTTTGATAATTATTGGAATGTTAGATACGTTCCTAGGGAATTAACAACTTTTGGTGGATTGTTCGAATACAATATGAATTCAACTGTTAGGTTCAATGCTGATCAGCAACAATCATCGCAATTGTCACATAACCAGACGAAGGAAACGGCGTCTATCAATTCAGGTGGATTTATCAGCGAATCAACCAAAAGCAGAGCTAGAGAAAGAATTAGGCGATTGACCATGAATGCCGATGATGAATCAACAGCAACTAATAATTTAACGGTTGTGTCAGAACTAGACGAGGAAAACTATATATCTCCGTTCAAATCTCGTAAACCACACCGTGAATTGAAATTCCTAACGTTTGATGATGATGATAATAACGAATTGAAGAACAGCAGCGACAAGCTTCAAGAAAGCAACAAAGACAATACCGAAAATGAATTGAAAGATGAGGAAGTTTCACAATTGAAATTCAACCACCATCAATTTAATAAATTAAAAGATTCTCATGATATGTTAGTTGATCAATTGATTTCTAAGAGCAGCAAGATTGACGAGCATATCAGAAACAGTCAACAATTACCAGTCATTGACATTGATGACAACTCGTTAATCTACAATTACGATACATTAGGATACATTGAAGAAAGTTACTTTGATGACACTTTTATTTACAGAGGGGACAAGACACGAAACGCAGACATGACACAAGACTCAAATAGCAATAACAGTCTGAATGAGGATGATCCGAATGAGGCCAGGGATGAAGGTGACGTTACGAAGGAACTCGAAGCAGACCCTCTTTTCAACGACCTTTGTAAAGACTATACGAATACTTTACCATCAGTAACGTTGACCAATTTGACATGCTATCAAACCTCGGTAAACATTGAACAAGAGCTAAAAATCATCAATGCAAATGACTATTATTTCAATGACGACGAAAGAGAATATGAATTGGTTAAAGCTCCTGGGATTTCATTAACAAGTTTCCAACAATATAGGGACGCAGCTTCAAACAGTGGAGTATTGCAACCTATGAACAAGAACCAGCACTCGATTCCAAATATACGTAGATCGCTATCGCCCCTAAATCTATTAGACAATGGTATTGGTGCTGGCATCACGGCGACTTTGAGCAGTAATAATTACCACCAACATAATGATGATGAATTAAGTGACAGCATCAATAACAATTATAATCACGTTGAGAATAACACGTCAGTATCCCATGAACTTAATGATAATTACTTCAGCTTCTCCCATAATAATAATAATAATAATAATAATAACAACGGGGGAGCCCACAACAGTTCTAGCTACATTGAAGATGACACTAATGACGACATCATCCTTTCTGATAAGTACACGCATGCTTACCCTCGTGCTGGGGATGGAATACGGCAGAATCATGGACATGGGCATAATAGTTCGGTTATAATACATAAGAGAAAGAACTGGAATGATGACGATACTGGAGGATTGCGCAATGACAACGGGCTTAATTCACCATTTTTACAAGTTAATACCAACAGCCATGATCGGGATTCATTACACCCCAATGGCAAATCAGATGGACTGTTATACGATAGTTTACTAAAAGGTAAGAAGCTTCCAGTTCTAATAGATTAACGTTATTTCATATATTATTCTTTACATAGGTACATACGATAAATGGATATTTTACAATCCAAACGATTTGAAAAGGTCATCAACTTTATTTGAGATTTCTGATTGTTTCCAATCTTGTGAATCTTTTAAACATCTAGAAACCACAATCGTAGTTTTAACATCGTCCGTTTTAATCCAAATCCTTCCGTTAACACCAATCGCTATTTCAAACTTACATTTTGTCACTAGCTTATTCAAAATTGCACTGTCCGGTGTGAATAACAAGTATCTAGCGAAAGCTAACTTAACTTCAAGCAAAAAGCCATCGGTTAGTAATCCAAACCCACCTTCTTTACCGGTAATCTGATCAATACACTCTAGTTCAACATCTAAATCTTTATCACATTGACTCACTCTAGCATAAACAACATCACCTATCTTCAAATGAGGTCTATTCTTCTTAGTTGCATTAGGAAATGCAAACTGATTTAACACAACAGGGGCACTAAAGTTATTCAAGCTGACTTTATAGTTCTCACCAAATGAACCTATTATGGTACCAATGACAAAATCATTTATCATTGGCAAGTATCGTTTTGTGTTTGATTCAATGAAGTATAAATCATTGGATTTCTTCGATTGAACATTCAAAAAACCAGATGTCGTGGGTATTAGTTCATTTGCTTTACCTATTGTTATGTTTGGACCAAGTGTGATGTCTTTCGACGGTTCAAGGAGAGGTATTTGGTCACCTGGGATGATTAGTTGGTGTTCCACAGTACTCATAGTTCCGATGCTATTAATATTCAATCGTATTGCAGGTGATTTAATTGATTTAGAGCTGATGAATCGATACAAATATTAAGAAGATAGCATACAAAAAGGATCCATATCACTCTCACTATGAGCTCTAGATAGGCCTAAAATTTTCTTTCTCAGTTCATCTGGTTCTCGAGGCTGTGTAACTTCCTACGCTTGAGGTCGATTATAAGTAAATCGACGCGGCTAAAATACTTAGAAATGTATCACGTGAGAGTAATCACGCGTAATGTCGTGTGTTGGTTGTGGTGTTTTGATCCCAACTGTGGCGTTCAAACAGGGTCGCAGGATGAAGGGTTCAACTAGTTGCTTGCTTTGCTTGTACAAAAGATGGTGGAAATCAGCAGATAGGGGTCAGACTAGGATAGAACGCATTGAGTTAGAGTGAAATACAGAATTATATGATACGATTTTGTAATATATCTGAGAATAGTGCTGGTAAGAAAAAGGGATTTGAGTTCATCTACATGAGGCTCTCAACTTCGATTTTTGATCTTAGTTATTTAAAGTACGTCCTTTAACTTTTGGTTTACGATAAGATTTCATTTTCTGTATCTTGTATCTCAGATCGGGGATCTATCATCATCTATGCAGTTGTATTATATATTTCTACTACTTTGATCGGCCGTTGCATATATCGCTATGTTTACATGTTCTGGATCCTGTGACTTTATGGAATCTCTCAGATTTCAGATCTCAGATCTCCCAAACTTTTTCTCCTGCTTTCCCATTTCGGCTTAAATTTCCGGAGTAGCATTGTATGAATTTTAATAGACAAGAGCCCGTTTCTTGTTGTTTGACTTGGAACTGTATTAGGGGTATCATATATATGTTAGATAAATCAAGATAGATCGAGGAAGCAACCAACAAGTGAGATCGGATGGATAGCTAAAGTGACGTGGGTTGTTTATATCCGAGGAATTTTCCCCTTCTGTGATTGACCCTTCCTGCTGCTGCTAATATTAGGATGGATTAATAATCAAATCGTAGTTGGTCAGCAGTGTCTATGAGGAGGGAGAAGATATAGCCTCTGTTCACCATTATCTAACGTCTCAGTAAACAATATTAATTATGATGGTAGATATTTATATATAAAGGTATATATCCATATTTCACATTATATATACACTGATTAACCTATAAACAAGAAGATTGTAGGCATCAAAATCGATTGATTTAACGGCAGTTGGAAATTGAAAAGGCGCAGATTTCTACACTGAGAATTTTTGATCGGCCATTGAAATTTGGGAATTTATCAATTCAATTTGGTTAAGCTAGTTTACCTTTCTCTTTTGTTCTTCCTATCATCCAATCTCCCCTTCACTTCCAATTATATTCATTAGTAGATAAAGTTCATCATCCTCTCCATTCATTAATATATCCCTAGTTCCATCCATCAGTTCAAAGTCTCCATCCTAGACTCTGATAATCTCATATCTTCAAACCAACACAAGGCCATTTTGATATAGATCGTTTTACTTCAGTGCTTGAAGATTTATAAAATCCATTAAAGTATATATATATTTGCATAGACCACTTAACAAGTATATATATACTTTAATAATCACTTGTTTTGCATTTCAGTTCCTATTAATCTCCTTTTTCTTTCACTTCATCTTATTAGATCTCCTCCTAGTTCAGTGAAGCTTTCTTACAGTTTGTACCGCTGAACACAGTATCACTTAATTATATTGTCCTATAGACGTTTAATAGCAGAACCCAAACACCATACAATCTTCAAGCAGAAATGGGCTTATTATCAGTAGGAACTCCGTTGCCTTGGAAAGAATCAAGACATCATTCCGAACATGTCAGAGACAACGGTATAATCCAATTACTAAACTGTTTTTATGCGGCCAAAGATCGTAGAGGCGACAAGTTCTTATGGGGCGACGAAGTTGAATACATGCTCGTTAAAATAGATGATGACAGCCAGACTGCAAAATTAGCAATTGATAAAGACCATATTTTGGAAACGTTAAATGAAGAAGGGGAGCATTATCAGGCAGCTTTAGATGGTAACGTTCTGTTCCATCCCGAATATGGTAGATTTATGATCGAAGCTACGCCACTAAGGCCTTACAACGGTGATGATGTCAATGATTACTTATACGTTGAAGAAAATATGCAAAAGAGAAGAAAAATTGCCTTCAAGGAGCTAAATGACCCAACAATTGTTCCGCTGACTTTAACTTCATATCCAAGAATGGGCGTTGAGAAATTTACTTTTCCTGAAGCTGAAGCAAATGGTTGTGCTTCGAAATCTCTTTTTTTACCGGATGAGATCATTAATAGGCACGTTAGATTCCCAACTTTAACAGCAAATATTAGACGTAGAAGAGATCAGAAAGTGACAATTAATATTCCAATGTTCAAAGATACAAATACAATCATAGATAAGATTGATCCTTCAATACCAAAGAGAGATTTGTATCCCCATCATGATATGGAGCCTTTTGTTGGAGCTGCTAAGCCTGGCTATATTTACATGGATTCAATGGGTTTTGGTATGGGTGCATCATGTTTACAAGTGACAATGCAGGCACCTGATCTGAATCAAGCTAGATATCTTTACGATTCCCTTGTTAATATTGCACCATTGGTATTATCATTAACTAGTGCAGCACCAATCTTCAGAGGCTATTTGGCTGATCAAGATGTTAGGTGGAACGTTATTGCCGGTGCAGTTGATGATAGAACACCTTTTGAAAGATCTGTTGAACCATTGGAGGGTCATTTATTAAAAGGTAATACTTTAGATGATGCTAATCTACAAAGAATCCTAAAATCAAGATACGACTCAGTTGATCAGTACCTTGGGGATTTGCAATCAAATGATAATGGTGAATCATTTGGCTACTTTGATACGAAATTTAACGATTTGAATTCTCCAATAAATGAAAAGGTTTACAATACGCTGTTAGCAAACGGGTTTGATACAGTGTTGGCTAGACATTTTGCTCATTTGTACATTAGAGATCCAATAGTTATATTCAACGAAAGAATTGATCAGGATAACACAACGGAAACAGATCATTTTGAGAATATTCAATCAACGAATTGGCAAACGTTGAGGTTCAAACCACCAAGGCAATCTGCAATTCCTGAAAATACAGAGGCGCCTGGTTGGAGAGTTGAATTAAGACCGATGGAGATTCAAATTACTGATTTTGAGAATGCTGCTTTTGCCAATTTCTCAATCTTGTTATCCAAGGCATTCTTAAAATATAAACCGAACATGTATTTACCAATTTCATTGGTTGAAGAAAACATGAAGTTAGCACATGTTAGAAATTCAACTTTGGATTGCAAATTCAATTTCAGAGTCAATATTTGGGAGTTGAAACAGGATCCAATAGTGGAACAACTAACATTGGATGAAATATTCAATGGTTGTGAAAAGTTCCAGGGGTTGATTTCAATCGTTGAAAAAGTGATAGCTGAAGAATTCTCGGAACAAGAGTCGATAAAATTGAAATTATACTTGAGGCTTGTTTCACAAAGATCATCAGGCTTGATTCCGACAACAGCAACTTTCATTAGACGCTTCGTTACTAAGCATGCCGATTACAAGCATGATAGTGTTGTTAGCGATTTGATTAATTATGATTTAATCAAGATATTGAACAAATTATCAGATTATGAACATGAAACAATTAAAAAATTCTTTGGTGATGATATATCAAGCTGGATGATTTCAAATGGATATTGATCGAATTCTAGAATACTAATAATATTTTCTTTCCGTTATAAATGAATTTTTTTCCTTTATTTATATTTATATTCTTCTTGTTTTTGTTTCGCATTTCATTATAAATATTTTTTCATTCAGTTTTAATTTTGAATTTTTTTATTTGATATATATACGTCTGTTTATCAGTCAGTTTCATTCCTCTTTTTATGTATCTAGATATGCATAATTTGTCATTCTATAATTTATTATTTTTCTTTAAAGATTTATAATATTCTCATTAATTACTTTCATTAGACAATCGACTTCTGCGAGAAGTGTATTATTCTATTCATGTGAGATGATGAAAATTACGAATCAACAAAACAAAGTCTAAAAGAGATAACCGGAAACGAAAACTAGCAAAAAAAAAACTAGCAATCGAGCCTACCAAGCTCGCCAACTAGCTAAGACTCGTAATGAATTGGGAAGCAAGTTTACTGTGTAGTACGTCCTGCTGCATAATAATTAAGAGACCATAAGAAAAAAAAGTATATTTATTCAAAAAGATAGGAAGGAGAAAAAGAGGGAAGCGACCGAAAAAAAAGGGGGGGGGGAAAGAAGGACTGTGTGCGGCTATGAAATAGTATCATTAATTAAATAATAAACGACATAAAGTGAACCAAAACAGTTGAAAAGAAAAAAGAGTAAAAAAGAGAGTGTATCAGCTCATAAAACACACATAGACATAATAATAGTAATAAGTAAAAGGATTCATAAGAACAAAAGAGAGGTCGAGAGAGATATGGCAGAAGCATACTCAGTCTGTTTCTTTAATAGCTTCTTCAACTTCTTTAACAGCATCAGCAAGAGCTTCTTCTTGTTGGGCTTGTTGTTCTTCCTCTGGAGATTCAACATTTTCTTCTAATCTAGATGGAGGTGGAGGAAGGTGACGAAAACCTTCATCGTCACAATCTGGTGACTCCTTATGATGGTTCTTCATACCGTGCTTTTTCATACCTTGCTTTTTCATACTGTGTTTTTTCATGCCATGTTTCTGCATAGCACATATATCATATTTTGGTCTTGGGCTGTGATCGAAATCGATGCCCGAATGATGTTCAAACCCATTGAATTGGAGTTGGGATGAATGGTATTCATCCACACCTTGTTCTTCATGGCCTTCGAAATGGCATGAATATGGAGCAGCAAATAAATGAAAAACGATTGAAATCAATACAAAGACTCCAAGGAACTTGAACGCCCTCTTGACCTTTTGGTACTTTGCTTTGATAGCATACAATTCATCGATTTCGAGTTGGGAGATTTTGTCAGAGGAGCTGACTTCCTGATACTGAGGTAATAGTGATTTTTGTTCAGACATCCTGCTAATGATTAAAGCGTTTGTCTTTTCCGATTCACTAGCTGAAATCTACTTTTTACGAATGCGTGTTTAGGAAAGCAAAACCAGATACGAGGAAGTGGTTGTGTTTATATACTGAAAACCGAACTGGAATTCAGAGAAACTAAGCCACCAGATTAATTGGTTTGTGCGGTGTTTTCTTCCCCTGTGCAATTCTGGAATCCCGAGGTTTAAACCCCGAGCTCCAATATTGCCAGGAATTTGGATCGTACCATGATTTTTAGGGGGTGATGAATCAACTATGAAATGATTCTTAACCATCACTAGGTGCCATAAATCATACTTTCCATACAGACGATAGGCTGAAACATAATTTTAGATTGGCTGGTGTATACAAATATCTCTATCCGAATTCACAGTAGGCTTCTCAAAAGGAGACAAGAACTGCCGTTTGAGATTCTGTTTACGCTTTGTCTTTCTGCCTTAACCCCAAAAGCCTCGAGTCATAAAATTCAGTTACATAAATGCTTAACTTCATGTTTACTATTACGGATTCTGATCATCTTACAGAATTTTGGCGGATGCTTCCTTTTCCTTTCTTTAATCATATTCTATGAATCTAGCCGTACAAGGATTTGAAACGTCAGCCGGTGGTGGGAGGGATATGGGGCTACTTGAGTAAGCCTATCTATCCACTTATCATTACGAAAGAAGGCTAAGCCACAGATTAGCTTTCAACACTGGTAAAATCGACGCAGATCGTCGCCAGTGGTCTTACTCGGGCTGTGCAAGGTAGCTCTTCATTCAACGACTATCGACTCGTCCGTTTCAATAAGGGCCATTTTTGTGTCGATCTTTGAAAAGATGATAACGTCTACCTCATCTATTTCAGAATTACCACATTTTTCACCACCCACTTCTCCATTTGAATAAAGCTAAAACCAATTATCAACTACTGAAATTAAATAATTTAAAGTCGCTATTAATCTAAATACAGGCTCTTTACAAGGTATTATTGTTGAGTCTGACATATGAAACTAAAAACAGTGCTTAAAGTCAAACAAGCACGACCTATTCAGCCCATCCATTCCAAACCGATATTTTTTCTCAGTAGACTGGTGCTAACTGACCAAAACCAACCATCTAACGTACTTAGACTATCCAAACCTCTAAGATCCAATGAAAGTAATAATAAATTTACGAAGCCAGTAGAAGCTGGGGAGAAGTTCAACATTTCAAAGATACTACTGTCTAATGAGATATCAGATGGCTTGATTGAACAACGCCTAGATGATTGGAAAGTGCAAGTGATAAATGATTTGAAAAGTGATGGTATATACTCTAATTTTACAAGCTTTTTTAGCTCAAGATTGATTAGTTATTTTAATATGAATTTGCCAAGAAGCTTAAATAGGAATGTGAAAAAAGGCTTAAAGTTCTTCTTCAATATTCCCAAGATTGTTCCGGATCAAGCATTACCCGATGAGATGAAAATAAGTATTGCTTTTAAATCGTTGAATTTTGAGCATAAATTCATTAAAGATACTATTAATTTTAGAATGTCGCTTAAAAGACACCCATTACCGAATCACTTACGGCACAAAATGTCCTCAATACTAAAACTCTCAAATTCAACAGCCAAACCCTCCAGTTTGTGGGATAACTATGAGTTTGAAATCGGCAACAAAAACGTTCGCCGAAGCATTCCCAACCCTTTTTCCTTGCGCTCAGTATTAGACGTCTATAATACTTTTCCTGATCCCAAACCGTTATATTTATCACCTTCGGAATTGGAAACCATTTTGGGGAAGTTATTGGGATTACGTACAACCGATCAGAATATGATTTTGAAAAGTTTGAGTTTTTATCAAGATTTGATAGATAATAAAATTCCAATGACGAACTATGACATCTCCAAGATCCTTTATTTGAATTCCAAAATTATAGTTGACGATAATGGGGCTGTGTCATTTGGTAAGCCATCTTTTGAGCATTTCGTCAATAGAATTGAGGCAAAGTATTCATTCATTGAAAAAGGTTCAGCTTTTATATTGCTATTGTTACATGAGTACCCCGACCAAAAGTACACAATTGTTTCAAAATACTTGAAGAATTCCTATTTCGATAGAGCGATGCTAAACTATTTTGTGATCGGGTCAACTTCAATAAACGAGCTTTTGAATTTGTTGGATGTTATTAGTTTAAAACAAATGCATATTGACAGTTGGCTTCTCTCCCACATTCTTAAAAAAATTATTGAATTCGGCTACTACTCTACAGCATTTCCAATATTAACTGAGCTATTCAACACTTGTCAAAGATCATCAGTGGAACCGCCACATTCAATGAAAATACAATCATCATTCTGGAATTATAAACATGGTTCGATTTTGTCACCAGTGAAAAGAAAAACAATGAGAAAGTTTATCAAGTACTGTGACCTGCTCGATTTGAATCCGCCTAAACAGTCAGACTGGTTATTGAGAAGAAATCGAGGCTTCAACGATAAAATCAAGACATCGCATAATAGATTCATACTGTATTCAATCCAACCTGGTCCATTCTTGATACACGACTTCGTCAATGGACACCTATCCCAGTCTAAATTCAATAAATTGAACATCAACCAAATTATAGAAATAATCAACAACTTCATAAAGACCAATTTCGACAACGACGCAGATCTCCCGAGTGAGAAGGCCAACCACGATAATTGGATATTGAACAAAACTATCATTGGAATATTGAATAAATTGAATGAATACTATTATTCAACTTCCAATAGCGAAACCATCACAAATAATGGCATTAGCTCACACGTTGAACTAATCATTAAGTTAATTCAACTTTTCAATTTCTCAAGATCAAAGAATTTAGAGTTCGAGAAGATTTTCATAAGGTCAGATTCCAGATACGATAGGTTTGCATACTACGATTATTTGATTGGTGAAGATTTGGGCAATTATGAGTTCAGATTGAAGTACGATAAGTTTGATACTTTGCAAAGAGGTTATATTAGAGATATTTTCAATTCGAGTTATTCGATTTTCAAAAAAATTGATGAATTAAAACCGCAGCTGCTGGAAAATGATGCTGAAAGCGATGAATCTAAGGAATTGATTCAAAAGCTGAAAGAGCATCTGGCTAACCTTTACGAAGAAATATGTTAACAAAACAATTTGTTTATTTATTCAATCACTGTTATTTATTAATCATTGCAAATATAACATAAGACGTTAGTGAATTAAGAGAAAAAAAAAATCATCGGAAATGTCATGAACTTTTTATACACTGTATATAGTCCTATTAATGAGAAAGAAAAATAGATATAATCATTTAATGTTGGAATTTCCTCCAGCAGCACTCCCCTTCTTAATATTCTGCATAGCACTAATTGCATTCCTCAAAAAATTCAAATCATCATTAATCTCCTCAGCTTTCAATCCCATACATGGAACATAGTTCTTACTACTAGAGTGCCTCGTATTCAACTTTTCTTGTCTCTTCAAAAATTCTTCCCCGTATAAAAATTCATTCAACTTCGGGTTGTCTGTTACTATTCTTGAGTTCGACGAATTTTCACCAGCTGATGAAATATCTCCATTACTTCCATGTCCACCACCGCTATTGTATTGACCGTTACTACCGTTAATCCTGTCTGGGTTCGAAGTGTTTCCCGAGCCTCCAGCGCCACTACCACCGTTGCCGCCGGACGTCAAATGTCTGTTAACCTTTTGTCTCTTTCGGCCAGTTGACGAACCGTACCCGGTTCCTGTTCCTGTAGCCGAATCATAAGACTCTTCAGGGTTTGACAACTGAGAATTGGCTCCATCGTATCTTTTTGTATGTGCTCTTCGTGATCGACGTTCACCAGGGAAGAAAAACGAAGATGACGATTCAAACCCAGAATTATAACCCGATTCTTTGTGGTTGTTAGATGAACCGTTTGAACCACCATTTGTTAAAATACCGTTGTTGTTTGAACGAGATGACGAATGCGTCGTTGCTGATGATGATGTTGCAATATCGATTAATGCCTTGTCTTCTTTCAATTGCTTGATTTTACGCCAAATACGTTCTTGTAATTTATTCTTAACGAGTTGAATAACTTGTTCACGCTCACTAACGGCTCTATCATAATCCTCTTTGAACTCTTTATTAACGAATTGAACTTGATATTCTTCACTTAGCTTTAATCGAACAAGTTCATAATCTCTTCTTTCTTCAAAATCTTTGATTTTTTGCAAAAACTGAGGATTATCACCGGAATGCAAAGAGCTTAGTTTGTATTGAAGTTGAATTAGCGAATCTCTGTAGTAGTAGTCCTTATCGTTGTGGAATTGATCTTCAATCTTGTTCAATTTTGTTTGGATTTGTTGGCGTCTTTTATCCTTTTTACTCATTGGTAGGGCATTATTTGGAGACACTGCTGCAGATGTTGTTGCGACAGCGGTAGATGTGGTTGGTGTTGCTGCTGTTGTTGCAGATGCTGGAGTGGCTCCTGTTGATGAGGATGCGATAGCTACTGCTGTTGATGGTGGCACATTATTTGAAGAATGGGCGGGGTCTTGTGATTTTTTACTTAGTGAACTCATTTTTGTCTAAGTTATGTGGCACAATCTAATAAATTTTCTTGTAATTATGAAGGTCTTGCAGAGAGATATTGTATTAATAACGGCAGAACAATTATATCTCGTAAATCTTCTATAAAAATGATGCCTTCTGTCAATTAAACAGGTGGAATTCAAACTTTCTAAGTGCAATTTTTCTATCTTCCACTGTTTGACTTGACAGTTTATAGTGATAAAATTTGTGTATTTCTCCTTACTTTGGTGAAAAGAAGATAAGATGGATAAAAACCTAAATAAATGTACTTGGGTGCAAAAAGTTGAAGTTGAACAGTGGAACAGAATCACAATCTGCTTGTTTCCCTTTTGGGATGCCTAGGGTGTGAGCAGTGCACGACCTTTTCTCTTCTTTTTATTGCCGGGAGAGGAGGTGGGGGGTAGAAGGGTGCAGAGATGTATTGCCGGAGGACCAGCCCATCGGTGATGTGTATAAGGACAATAAAACATGTATGGTTGAATTGACAAATAAATAGATAGATGATTAAATAAGCAAGTAAATATACATAAAAGAAGAAAAGAAATAAGTAAAAAAATAGGGCAGATTTAAGCCTTTTTAAATTCATCAACATCCAACACAGCGTTATTCTTACCAACACTAGCTTGTTCAATAGCTTTTATTTTCCCACCTTCACTAGCACTTCCTCTTTTGATGATCTCCAAGTAATTAAACGGCACAAAGCCTAATCTACCGTCTCTCGACCTGCATTTCCACCAATTGCTTTCATTGCCGTTAGCATCGGTTCTGTTCAGAATTGCTAGCAAATCACCTTTTTTCAACTTCAATTCAACCTCTTCATTTTCAGGGTTGAAATCGTACAACACTCTAGCAAATGATAATTGTGAAGGTTGAATTTGTTGCTGTTGTAACTGACCACCGTTTATAATTGCTTGTGCTGACGGATTACCTGGTATTGACGACTGTGGAGATAAGTAGTTAGTCTGGGCTTGTTGTTGCTGCTGTTGGAGTGGGATCTGTTGACCTTGCTCTAGTAAATGTTGTTGTTGCTGTTGTGCTAGTCTGTTAACTAGCTGTTTCATTAAATAAGGTAATCCAAACACGGCAGCTAAGAACAAAACCAATGGCTTTAAGGAAATTCTATCTGGTGATGTAGGGTTAGATGAAGCACCATTAGCATCATGTTGTCCACTGGATTGTGATACACCATTTTCCAATCTTTTTTGGAACTTCTTAAACTCCTCAACTGATAAGCTGCTTTTGACACCTCTGATCTTCTTCAATATTTTCTTAGCCCAACTCATCAATGTATAGATCCCTAATAAACTTCCCAATGCATTTTTCAAATGTTGGAATTGTTCAGCAACACTCATCATGGTGAAAAAAGAATTATGGGTTGCGTAGTAAGTACTCTCCAACATCTGAGTAAATCCACCAAATGCACCAATCATAGATTCAATTAATTGGAAAGTTGCCTCAGTACCTTGAGTAAGCGATCCTATCATACCAGGTTGACCGTTCATACCCATGCCCATACCCATACCCATTCCATTCATTCCTCCATATGAAGAACCGTACATGCCACCATACGAGGATCCATACATGCCGCCGACACGAGAACCGTACATCCCTGATCCATATGATGAGCCACCGTACATCCCTGATCCGTATGATGAACCACCGTACATCCCTGACCCGTACATTCCTGCTCCAGACCCATAGCCCGAACCATACATTCCGTTACCTGTAGATCCATATGTTGGTAAGCCTGTTGTTGAGTATGGAGACGTTCTTGATAGTCCTGCACTTGTAGAGTTTAACGTTGTTGGTTGTGGGAGCGGGTTTGTGGAAGATGGCGTGGATGATAATGATGCTGGTTTGGATGGAAGATCAGGCGCTTGATTAGATGCTGCTGCTGTTGATGCCGATGTTGGCGAACCAATTCTGTTGTTGTTTGGTATACTTGATGTGGAGGACGTTGACATAGATGAAGATTGGTTACCTGAGGAAACTTCCCACGGTTTAGGTCTAGATTGGGACATAGTTCTTATTATTCTTATTATTATTCGTTATTGCTCGTTATTATTTATGTGGTAGCTGATGTGCTTATGTATATGTGAGCTTGTTAGACTATTTGTAGCAGCTTAACTTGGCGGTGTAATTAAGCAAATGGATATATATCTATGGGTTATTTGTTATCTCGCTTGTTTCTTGGTGGCGTGTATATATATATATATATAATCTAGCCAGCCTGGGAGTATTATATTTAACGTCTAGCCTTGCCTTAAAACTATTTTATTTGTTAGTACATCTATATTAATTCACTTTGACGAACTAATGGTGGTGTGTATGGTCAAAGGGTAGTAAGTCGAAAGACTGAGTGATAGTAGCAAAAACATCATCAGTCCATGTGCAAAGGAAATGGAAATCGATCAAAATTCGCCGTATTGCGCGGTCGGCTGCCTTTACTTAATTGGGAAGGACAACAGGTGCGATGTCGCGGATGGAGATAATAAATAAGAATAGGTAGAGAGAGAGATATATTTCTATTTAATATACAGTAGTACACAAACTAACAGCTAAAAGAGAGCAAAGGCATAAACAAACACAATAACTAACACTTTATAATAAAACAACGAATGGGAAGGAGAGGTACCAGGCAACTAATTAATTCAAGCGCTCCAAATGGTGAACGTTTCAGGTTGCTTCAAACTCAAAGGCTCAACATCTTCGGTTTCCTTTGGAACCAAATTATCGTCGTCTGGAATATTAGTAGAGTTGGCAAAGTCACTCTTTGAGCCACTAGACTTACTAACAATGACTCTACTGGCCCTATTAGCTTCCATCATGGCTTCTTCGCAAAGCAATAAACCTTCGTCGGTAGCGCCTAATTCACTAGCTTTGATCAATTTAGAACGGACAGATTCAGTTTGCTTTCTTAGCGATAGTCTGTCAACCAATAAGTTGTGCTTAGCTTTAGCAATTTGCTTCTTTTCATCTTCTAAATTTTTCTCTAATTGCATTAGTTTATTCAACTTCAAATCGAGTCTCTTGAACGAAAGTTCAGTGATCTTATTGAGTAATATATTCTGTGTTTTAATTTCATTCATTTGCTTTTCGGATGAACTGATTAATATGGATTTAATTAATTCAATATCGTTACTACCACCTTGTTCAATTTTACCCTTTGTAGTTTCAATCAAGTGTTCAATGACTTTGTTAACAGTCGAAACAGGTGAAGAACCACCATTTTGAGAGTTTTTCAAAAATTCACCGTATGAATTCTTACCCAGTTGCTTCTCCAAATATCTATCCTCAATTGGCAATTGAATAAATTTGGCAATGCACTGTTCCTTAGTTCTTGAACCAACATGTCCACAGATAGAGTTCCAGTCATCTTGATACATTTCAATAGCTTCAAACAATAACAACAACTCCTGATCATTCCATGGTTTAGAGTCGGATTTTGTATAGATTTTTTCCAACTTGACAAAGTCTGTGGATTTGAAAGAAGATTGAAATTGCCCGTTTTCAAAGGCTTTGGAAGAGATATTTTGTTTGTTTTTCAAATTATGGTACCTGGATTCAGTAACATCTTGCCCTGTAATTGAGCAGTACAACTGCTTTAAACCACCTGTTAAAGCATTTGATTTTTCTTCGGATCTTAATGTGAATGCATCTTGTGTGCTATCGTATATGTTGTGTCTTAATTCCAAGTTCAGTGGGATTGATGATGCTTCAATCTTAATATGCTGTTTCTTTTTCTTTGGTTGTTCACTGTCATTAGTACTTTCTCCATCTTCTTCTTCATCTTCTTCCTCCTTGACCACTTTAATATCTTTTGGTAAGTATGGTTCCAAACCAGTTGGTTTGTCCAAAGTGATTTGGAAATGGCCAGTGTATTGAGGTCCCATCATGAATGGTTTAGTTTTCGGATCAATCTGGTAGTTGATTAGCCCCCATTTCATTAAAAATCCATGGACTCTCATAATACTAGCAACATCACCTGCTAAACCTCTTCTAACAGCAGTAACCGTAAGATACTCAATAGGGTTCAAACGATAAGTATGAATCATGAAATCTCTGAAATCTTTATAAATCTTTGGTGTTTTGAAAGGTGAGTCAACGTTGAAAAACTCCGGTAAACTCTTCTTTTCAATTTCATGAATGGAGTTAATATCAAACCATTTGGCGAAGGATGGAATGATGACAGGTTTGGACTGTTTGGCGATAAAGTTACGAGCCTCATCGCTCAAGGTCTTCAATTGGGTGGTGACTTGAGTCTGGGATATTTCGTCGATTGGTTGGTCGTCAGTAGCCATCGTTTATATAATGGGATAAATGTGCGGGAACTGCTGTGTGCTGCGTACGGCGTATATAAAGTTGAGAAGTCTTATTGTGAAAACTAAAACTATTTCTCCAGTGCATAGGCAAGATACTTTAACAAGGCATATAATCCAGACACGTTAAAAGAAGCAAATCAAATCAGCAGTGCACCTCAGAAATTCAAAATTCGAATTTGGAGCGATTTTTTTTGGGATTTTGGGGAGGATTTTGAGCAGGGACACGACGAATAGTGAGAGGTGTGAGGTGTGTTTGGGTGGGAAAAAGGGTGATGATCCCTAGAAAGTGGCGAGCAGGATAACGGCCATATACTGGGAAAATGAAACAACGAATATATCTATTTAGGCACTCTTTCACGCAATGGAAACCCGATTCTGATAAGCGATGCAAAGAGTAATGACTTTCCAATGTCTGACAAAAAAACGCATTCAACAGTGGAGGGATAATATATGTAGTAGGCTGGCTTCTCAGAAGTGCAGATCTGCTTATGGTACCTCACAGTACTGTATATAAAGGGAGACCTTCTCCCATCTCGCGACAGCCCTGTTGTGGTGTTCATTTGGTGTCGCATACAAAACAAACAAACTTGAAAAAACAACGCCAAATTGGATCTTATTCCATCTTTTCAAACTTGATCACATCAAGTTATAGGGAAAGCAATAAAATAAATTGCTGACTTTATAGATGGCTAACCTATAATGAAGCAACTGGATCGAAACCTTATACCATGCCTTTTAAGTTCGAAGCTGAGTTAGAGACAGCAGACTCAAAGTCCCTCTGGACTCGATCCATATACTCCCTTTCAACAGTTTCTGACATCATTAAATTCACCATACGGCAACAAAACAATGATGATGACAACAGGAATTCGGTCACCTCATGGTCAGAAATATTATTAACCAGTGTTAATATCTCAAAGACAAGCTGCTTAACATGTTCGTTTAAATTCGATTTTTTCAAAACATTCAAGATTGATGGTGAATTACCCAATCCGGCAAACGATGATGACGATAACCAAGCTAAGAGTTTTAGTATCTTGATCAATTCTAAAAATTTGAACGTTTTGTTTAAAGACTGCGGTGAAAACTCTGAGGTTTTCAAAATACTCATACTTCATGATGACAATAATGAAATAAATAGCAATGCTAGTAATAAACAGCAGCATGGGATGCACAGTATACCACCACAGGCGCCACCAGTGAGTAGTTTCTATTTGAATAAACTTTTTATTGAGTTCAAGACAAGAAATGAAATGACAAAGAAGTACAGCTTGAATTTCCGACTTGGTTATGAGATGTTTGACTTGAAGATCATTTCTATTTATCAGTCGCTCCTATACAATCAAATACTGAAAGACCGGATGGAGAACGATCCTGAGTCCATAAGCAAGGCAGCGAGAGAAAACGGCAATAGCGATGAGGAAGAGGAACATGCTGATAGGGTTCACCAATTAACGATCGATACGAAAATCCTGAAGAAGTTTCTACAAATGTTCCCAACAGCAATAGAAGACTTCAAGATCGAAGTTATTCCAGGTGCACGGAAGCTAATCCTTCATGGCTTCAATCGACAAGAGGTTCTAACGTCCAAGAAAACGAGTAATTTAGCAACATTACCAATGAACTTGACAATTCTCATAAGTTTGAACGACTTGGCAAGTGATAATTTCCAAATCACACCCGTTGAAAATGAATCTGGAGAGAAGGTCAAGTACGTGAATAGTTTCCGATTACGTGATTTTAAAACTTTTATACAATTAGTTGCATTCAGTTATTTAAAATTTGGTAGTGAATCACCATCAACGAATTACAATAGCAATACTCAAAGAAATGTTAATGATTATGATTTGATGCTGAGTTCGGTTGATAGCAGTTTATGCGATCTTATGTTCTCTATGCCTGGCTCACCAGTTGTTTTTGATAGGAAATATCAAACGGAGATTAATGGTGAATCAGTAACATGTGCTGCTGTGATTTTGATCGTGATTTCGGATGCCGAAGTTGATAAAATAAAGTTACCCACAAACCAACACCAACAACACCATTCTTTGAACAACAACAAAAATAATAGCAACTTTGCATTGAAAAGTGTTGCGATACCAATACAATCAAATATCAACGGCAACAGACACAAAAGGCAAAGAAGTGCATCGCCTCATTCACTCTCAATTGCTCAAAATCAGCAACCAATTGATTACGAAGATCCACAAGACCCGCAAATGTATAAGAAGCAACAGCAGCAGCAGCAATTGGCTGGTACTTCTGAACGTACTGACAGTATTAACGAACCGTTGTTCGTTCCAGTTGATGATCATGATAATGGAGATGGTGAAGATGGCCAAAGTCTTAGATCACGGTCTGGTACAGTACAACCATTCAAGTCCCCATTACGACAGCGGAACAACTTGAGTGAGTCGCTACTTTTCAAAGAATCAAGGTTGTTTGACAAACCATCAGATACGGATCACTATGGTCAAGAACATGATGGTGGTGAGAACGATGTGGATATTGATAGTATTTTTTGGGATAATGCTAGGTTTCATAGAGTTACGCCAGCAATCACAACTAGGTCCATTAATAATAAGACAAATGGTGATGTTACAGTTGACGATAATTTACATACTGATAAAGCAGCCACGGCAAAGAAATCTGGGATTGATGTTGATGGTGCTGAGATCGAAATTAATATGTTAGGACCAACACAGAATGTTCCTAGAGTGAAAGGTATATTTGATTAACTGGGCACTTAATTACATACTTGCATGTTGAAAATTGCTTTAATAATAATATATAAAAACCTTGAAATTCATCCGTATTTAAAACTTATAAAAACATAAACGCATCAATATCTATATATATACGTATAGATAGGCTGTGTATAGCCGAATACAGTGTCATAATGGTAGTACCTCACATCAAGCATTCATCCGTCTATACAAAACATGGGAACATTTGAAATACACGGAAGCACGTCATCTAATTCATCTTATGAAAGCTTGATCAGTAGTAATAGAATCAAGTATATTTCCGTGAACAATTAATTACTTTTCACAGCTTTATCTTCACCACCGTAGTAATGGTACTTAGCCCATCTAAAACCTTGACCTAACTGAGCAAATTCGTTGACAAAGTGGCAACCAAACAATAAGTAATTAGCAGGCGTAACAGCCATAGAATATCTCATGAAAACAGCGGAATAAACAATTAATGCACCTGTCATTGGACCACTAATAGTGTCTGGGGATTTGTTCTTCAAGTCCATGATGGCAGCAACTGGAATACCAAAGTTGGAAACAGGACCCCAGAAATGTGTCGTGAAGACGTACTTCAAAGTTTGCTTATTTATGAATTTGGATGCGAATGAATGGGAGGCTGCGTTACCTGCTGAAGACATTGTGCTGTATATTTTGTGAGTTTATTGGCCTGTTTGAAGTGTATGATCGAAGTGTAGATATCAAACTAAAACTAGTATACCACAATTCCTAAGGTCTGATTGCACTCTCTTGAACAAGAGGAGTCCGCCCATGTCCCAAAAAGAAGAATGGGAACGAGGAGGCCGAGAACATGGCGGTGCGAGGTGTGGCAATATCCGGTTATAGAGTAATGTATCTGCACAGAGGCCGAATTAGTGTACTAATGGACTGGAGTAAATCATTGGGATGTCCCTGATCATTCTACCAGTTAGTTAAAGATCCGGATGGACATCTTCCAAAAGCGCTGTCTCTGCAATAAAGGAAAGAATCACCTGAAAGAAAACACATGAAGCTCTGGGCCATATAAGAGAAAACTACTAGAAGAACCGTTACAAAAAGTAAGGGTTGTTTTTCTAAATAACAAGCAACGTAAACTCAAAACAGAGAGTTCTTCAAATCTTGGTGCATGTAACTAGAGGCGTTTAAAGCTATGAATTAGTAGGTATTGGACATACAATAGGTTAGAATCATAGCATCATTATTCTGGAAAGCCTCGCAATTTATCGTATTTATAAAAGAAGTAAATTGTGGTCCAGTGTGAAGGTTTGGTAGTTGTTTATAACTTCGTAAAAGTATCTGGAATAAACGTTTCTGGTTTTATTTGCTGGTCTTATATAACAAGTGGACAAGCGGAAAGATAACCTAAATTGGAGTAAAGAAATACATAGAACGAGAGAGACAGCAGGAATTCGGCAGGAATTCGGTAATGGAAAATAGGCACCAAGAAAAAGAGTCGGGGATAGGAGATATCTAGACAAAAAGGAAGGTGGTAAGTCAAGCAATTGCCTGAATAGACCAATTACCACTTCCCAACAGTGTTACCACGGCCTCTTTAAGATTTCTATTACTAAGCACAGATCTTCTCTGTTCTTCTAGAACAAAACTTTCAAAGCAATTTGTGCCTTTAAGCATTTGATGGATATAACCTCAATGTTGAATCACTAGCTTCACCAGCACTCGATTACTGCAGTTACTGAAGATGAACAACAACGTATATTGCACTATAAATGCAGGACCATATACTATCCCCTATTCTGATTTAGACTGAGCTTATGTCAATTATTACTATTATTAGGCAAATAAGAATACAGGTAATAAAAACCAATAGCTAAGTAACTACCGGTAATGACATCCACCCCAACTACAGTTTTCATCTCTGGTGCCAACGGTTTTATTGCCCAACACATCATCAAACAATTATTTGAAAAAGGCTACAATGTCGTCGGTTCAGTCAGATCCGCTGAAAAAGGTGAACAATTGAAGAAGCATTTTAAAGGCTATGAAAATCAGTTTACATACGAAGTGATCCCAGACATTGTTAAGGAAGATGCGTTCTACAAAGCACTACAGAATCATCCTGAAGTTACTGTTTTCTTACACAATGCATCTCCTGTCATCCTTGATAGTAAGAATACCGAAGAGGAAGTTCTAATCCCTGCTGTTTCTGGAACCAAAAACGTTTTGAACGCAATTAAGCAATACGCCCCACAAGTGAAAAACTTCGTTTATACCTCATCGGGTGCTGCATTGGTCTCGGATGAAGATTATGGCAAGCCTGGTTTGACTGTTGACGAAAGCAGTTGGAATCCAGCTACTTGGGATCAAGCCAAAACTAATCCTGCACTCGGTTACTCTGTTTCCAAGGCATCTGCTGAACGTGCTGTTTGGGATTTTGTCGGCACTGAAAAGCCAAATTTTGTCGTGAATACTGTTCTACCAACATTGTGCTTGGGTCCACAGGCTTTTGAGGTTAAGGATACTTCGAACACAGCTGCTAATATATATGGCGGAATTTTAAAGTTGACCCCAGATAGTGACATTCCTGAATTCCGTAATACTTTTATCGACGTTAGAGATGTTGCCAGAGCTCATATTGCTGCGTTCGAAAATGAAAACATCAAAGGTCAACGACTAATTTTAGACAATCGCAAATTCAGCAATCAAACGATTATTGATATTGTGAGACAAAATTTCCCTGAGTTGAAATCAAGTTTGCCAGTTGGTGGTCCGGATAAACCCTTTCAATTTCCAACTGTCATCAATGAAAAGACTAGAAAGCTATTGGGCTGGGAATTCATTAGCATTGAAACTGCCACTGTTGATGCTGTTAAACAACTATTAGAAGCAAAAGCTTAGTGATTGAGGATCGGCTATTAGTACTTAGTTTGTACTATGTTTTTAAAGGAGACCTGTCCTTTTTCTATATATTGCCTTTCTCGAATTCCAATATAATGTCCACATACATCAAGTAAACTATTTGTAAAGTAACGGAATATCCTACTAGGTAATCAAAGGCACCGGAGGGGTATGAAAATAACCTATTCGCCTAGAGAATAAGTAACGGTTGTGGCCCAAAACTATGATGAAGGTAGAAAGCACATAGTATTTGCAAAATTTCTTTTTTCATTGCAAGTAAGTAGGGGGGTACCTTGAAGCTATCAATCGGTAGGTATTGTGCATATAATAGGGTAGAATCGTATCGGCATTGTTCTCGCAAACCACGCAATCCGTTGCATTTAACAAAGGAGCAAATTGTGGCCCAGAGTGGAGGTTTGGTAGTAATTTAAAACTGCATAGAGAGGTGTTTTGGAATAAGCGTTTCTAATTTCGTTTACTAGTCTTCCCATTTATACAATAGGACAAGCGGAAAAACAACCTAAATTGATGCAAAGGAATATACACAATGAGATAGACAACAGAAATTCGGCAAGAGTTCGGAAGTAATTCAGGAATGGAATCCGGAATGAAAGAAAGCCGGGAGTTCGGAGACATTTAGGCCAAAATAAAAGAGCCGGAAGCTGGGTGGATATCTTCCCTCCAGCAGAAATGAAGGGTTTCAGATAAAAGGTTTTCCTGAATAGACCAATTCCAACTTCTCAACAGTTAACTTCGCCCACTTTAACGCTCCTGTAACCAAAGACAGATCTTCTTTAATTTTCTAGAACAAAGTTTTCAAAGCGATCTGTGTCCTTAGTCATTTGATGGTTGTAACTTCAATGTTGAATCACTAACTTCACTGGCACTCGATTACTGCGGTAACTGAAGATGAGCAACAACGTATACCGTAAATAGTACTATAAGTACTGGGCCATATATTCCCTATTCTGATTCAGACTGAGTTCATGCCAATTATTTCTATTATTAACCAAAATAGCAATACGGTAAATCAAAATCAAGAGCTAAGTAAGTACTAACAATGGCATCCCCTCCAACTACTGTTTTCATCTCTGGGGCCAATGGTTTCGTCGCCCAACACGTCATCAAGCAATTAGTCGAAAAAGGCTACAACGTTGTTGGTTCAGTTAGATCCGCTGAAAAAGGTGAACAATTGATGAAGTTCTTGAAAAACTATGAGGGCCAGTTCACATACGAGGTCATCCCAGACATTGTTAAGGAAGATGCATTCTACAAAGCACTACAGAATCATCCTGAAGTTACTGTTTTCTTACACAATGCATCTCCTGTCGTCTTTAACAGCAAGAATGCCGAAGAGGAAGTTCTAATCCCTGCTGTTTCCGGAACCAAGAACGTTTTGCACGCTATTAAGAAGTATGCTCCACAAGTGAAAAACTTCGTTTTTACCTCATCAGGTGCCGCATTGATCTCGGATGAAGATTACGGCAAACCTGGTTTGACTGTAGACGAAAGCAGTTGGAATCCAACTACTTGGGATCAAGCCAAAACTAATCCTGCACTTGGTTACTCTGGTTCCAAGAAGTTTGCTGAACGTGCTGTTTGGGATTTTGTTCAAACAGAAAAGCCAAACTTTATCGTCAATGCCATTCTACCAAGTCTGTGTTTGGGTCCACAGGCTTTTGAGGCTAAGGGTGCTTCGAACACCTCTGCTGATATTAATGGTGGACTTTTGAAGTTGACTCCAGATAGTGACATTCCTGAATTCCGCAATACTTTTATCGACGTTAGAGATGTTGCCAGAGCTCATATTGCTGCGTTCGAAAATGAGAACATCAAAGGTGAAAGACTAATTTTAGACAATCGTAAGTTCACTAATCAGACCATTATTGATTTTATGAGACAAAATTTCTCCGAATTGAAATCAAGTTTGCCAGTTGGTGCTCCAGAGAAGCCCTTTCAATTTCCAGCTGTCGACAACGAAAAGACCAGAAAACTGTTGGGTTGGGAATTCATTAGCATTGAAACTGCCACTGTTGATGCTGTTAAACAACTATTAGAAGCAAAAGCTTAGTGATTGAGGATCGGCTATTAGTACTTAGTTTGTACTCTGTTTTTAAAGGAGACTTGTCCTTTTTCTATATATTGCCTTTTTCGAATTCCAATATAATGTCCACATACATCAAGTAAACTATATGATTAGCAACGGACCATCCTAGTTGATCGTCAAAGGCCCTAACGGGTATGGAAATGAAACTATATGTTTACATAAAAAGTAACGGGTGTTGCCCAAAATCAAGAGGAAGAGGGAAAGACCGCGTATTTGCAAGATCTGTTTTTTTTTTCGCATGTAGAGGTATTTAAAGCTATGAATTAGAGTAGGAATTGGACATATAGTTGGATAGAAGCATATTGGCATTGTCCTAACACGTCTACGAATCCATCGCATTTAAGAAAGGAGACAATTGTAGTCAAGTGTGAAGGTTTGATAGTTAATTAAAACGGCACAGAAGTATTTGGAATAAACGTTCCTACTTTTACTTGCCGGTCTCTAGATATCACCGATATAACCGATATATACAAAGGGGGTGAATCTAAGTTGGAGTAAAGGAATGCACAAAAAGATTAATAATCAGAAAGAGGTGCCAACGGAGCAGTCGGCGAGCTTTCAAGATCCTGATTGTGAGACAGTATGAGATAGAATAAGATAGAAGGAGGTAGACAATTGGGATTCGGAAATAGGATACAGGAGATAAGAAGTAAAACCGGGGATAGAAGACAGGAGGACAAAAAGAGAGTGTGGAGTATGGTGGATTCCATCCTTCCAGCATAAATAAAGGCTTTCAAGTAGCGGAGTTGTGAGAATCGAGCAATTCCGACACTAGCAACTTACCTCTGTGCTGTAAGGTTACTGCATCTGTCCACGAATCGCAAACCTTATTTGGCCATCTAGAAAAACATTTCAATACAAATTGTGGCTTTAAGCAGATTATAGATGCAACCTTAATGTCGAATCGCTAGTTTCACTGGAACCCGATCAAAGTAGTAATTGAAGACGAGCACCAAAGTATATTGTACTATAAATACAGGATAATACATCCCTTAATCTGGCTTAGACTGGGTTTGTGTCGGTTATGCCTATTGTTACCAAATAACAATACACTAAACAGAAATCAATAACTAAGCAACAAGAACTAGCAATGTCATCCGCTCCAACAACGGTTTTTGTCTCTGGTGCCAACGGTTTCGTTGCCCAAAACATCATCAAACAATTATTTGAAAAAGGTTACAATGTTGTCGGTTCAATTAGATCAGCTGAAAAGGGTGAACAATTGAAGAAAATATTTAAAGACTATGAAAATCAGTTTATGTACGAAGTGATCCCTGACTATGTTAAGGAAGATGCCTTCTACAAAGCTCTACAGAATCATCCTGAAGTTACTGTTTTCTTACACACTGCATCTCCAGTCAACCTTTATAGCAAGAATCCCGAGGAGGAGCTTTTAACCCCTGCCGTTTCTGGTACCAAAAACGTCTTGAACGCAGTTAAGAAGTATGCCCCACAAGTGAAAGACTTCGTTTACACCTCGTCAGCTGCTGCAATAGCCGCAATGCCTGATTTCCGTAACCCTGATCTGACTGTTGATGAAAATACTTGGAATCCGGTTACCTGGGACCAAGCCAAAAACGAACCTGGTTACGGGTACGCTGGTTCGAAGACCTTTGCTGAACGTGCAGTCTGGGACTTTGTTCAAACAGAAAAGCCAAATTTTGTCGTCAATACCGTTCTGCCAACTTATTGCTTGGGCCCACAGCCTTTTGAGGTTAAGGATGCTTCGAACACCTCTGCTAATACTAATGGTGGACTTTTGAAGTTGACTCCAGATAGTGACATTCCTGATTTTGCTCTTAGCTTTATCGATGTTCGAGATGTTGCTAGAGCTCATATTGCTGCGTTCGAGAATGAAGACATCGAAGGTCAAAGACTAATTTTAGACAATTATAAGTTCACTAATCAAATGATTGTTGATATTATGAGAAAAAATTTCCCTGAGTTGAGATCAAGATTA
>BCKW01000003.1:318657-380821 GCA_001600755.1 Ogataea methanolica
CAAAGCTCTACAGAATCATCCTGAAGTTACTGTTTTCTTACACACTGCATCTCCAGTCAACCTTTATAGCAAGAATCCCGAGGAGGAGCTTTTAATCCCTGCTGTGTCTGGTACCAAAAACGTCTTGAACGCAGTTAAGAAGTACGCCCCACAAGTTACAAACTTCGTTTATACCTCATCAGGCGCTGCAATAGCCGGAATGGCAGATTTTAGTAACCCTAAATTAACTGTTGATGAAAGCACTTGGAATCCGGTTACCTGGGACCAAGCCAAAAACGAACCTGGTTACGGGTACTACGGTTCCAAGACCTTTGCCGAACGTGCAGTTTGGGATTTTGCTGAAGCTGAAAAGCCAAATTTTGTCGTCAATACCATTCTACCAACTTATTGCTTGGGTCCACAGCCTTTTGAGGTTAAGGATGCTTCGA
Organism: Ogataea methanolica; assembly: GCA_001600755.1. NCBI lineage: Eukaryota > Fungi > Ascomycota > Pichiomycetes > Pichiales > Pichiaceae > Ogataea > Ogataea methanolica. The sequence goes on from BCKW01000003.1 coordinate 319,086, forward strand.
ACACCTCTGCTAATACTAATGGTGGACTTCTGAAGTTGACTCCAGATAGTGTCATTCCTGATATTGGTGTGTGGACTTTTATCGACGTTAGAGATGTTGCTAGAGCTCATATTGCTGCGTTCGAAAATGAAAACATCAAAGGTCAAAGACTAATTTTAGACAATTCTAAGTTCACTAATCAAATGATTGTTGATATTATGATAAGAAATTTCCCTGAGTTGAAATCAAGATTACCAGCTGCTAATCCAGAGAAGTCCTTCCCATCTCTAGTTGTCAACAATGAAAAGACTAGAAAGCTGTTAGGTTGGGACCTCATTGACCTTGAAACTTCCACTGTGGATGCTGTTAAGCAGATCTTAGAAGCGAAAGCCTAGTTATTGAGGATTAGTTCTTAGTACGTAGTCTGTACCCTGTTTTTTAAAGGAGACTTGTCCTTTTTTCTATATATTGCCTTTTTCCAACTCCAATATAACATCCACACGCGCTACTAAGCCATTTGGAAAGGAACGGAACATCTACTAAGTGATCAAAGTCCCAGATACATATCAGAATAAAGCTATATGTATACACAAGAAAAAGGAAAGACCCACCTTAAAGACAAATGGTGTAGTTTCCCATGTTTAGATAAATATCTGCTCTTGCGTAAAATCACGAGGAAGGCGGAAAAGGCAGAGTTTTCCAACATTTTCACAGGCAACGGGAGAAATCGGCAGCTATGAATTAGCAAATCCGGGGCGGAGCGGCATATAGCTGGAAGATGTTATCGCTGATAGGAGGAACGTTCTGGTAGACCCAAAGAATCCTTTCCCTTCGCATTAAATCAGGGGAGCGATATTGTTGGACCCCTGCAAAAATGGAGGATGACAAATAGTACAGTTGCCTGAATAGGCCAATTACAGCTCCTCAACGGTTTACTTGGCCCTCTTTAAGGTTCCTGTAAGTAAACACAGATCTTCTTTAATTTTCTAGAACAAAGCTTTTAGAACAATGTTTGCCGTAAAGCATTACATTGATATATTTTTGATGTATCTTCGGTGTAGAACTATTAATCCTTGAATTATTAATCGCCTTGAATCTAGACATGGTGATAACATTGATGATATGAAGCTATGAAAGATTGCAGTATAAATATAGGGTGACATATCCCTTTAATCTGATGAATCAACTTAGGATTGGATTGATGTGGATTATTAACCAAAATAACAACAAAAAACAATACAAAACAAAAACTAAATAAAACTGAAAAAAATGTCTTCCACCCCAACTACTGTTTTCGTGTCTGGTGCCAACGGTTACCTTGCCCAACATATCGTCAAACAACTAACTGAAAAAGGTTACAATGTTATCGGTTCAGTTAGATCCGATGAAAAAGGTGAACAATTGAAGAACCTACTGAACACCCATGGGAATCAGTTTACATACGAAGTGATCCCAGACATTGTTAGAGAAGATGCCTTCTACAAAGCACTACAGAATCATCCTGAAGTTACTGTGTTCTTGCACACTGCATCACCAGTCGTCTTTGCTACCAAAAACCTCGAAGAGGATCTTCTAATCCCAGCCGTTTCTGGTACCAAGAACGTTTTGAACGCTATTAAGAAGTATGCTCCACAAATTACAAACTTCGTCTTCACTTCTTCTGTTGTTACTCTTGCGGGCCTTGGAGACTTCCGCGACCCTAATTTGACGGTTGATGAGGGCTCTTGGAATCCAGTTACTTGGGATCAAGCTAAAAGTGACGGTAATCACGGTTACCCTGGCTCCAAGAAGTTTGCTGAACGTGCAGTTTGGGATTTTGTCGAAAGTGAAAAGCCAAATTTTGTTGTCAATACCGTTTTGCCAAGTTTCTGCTTTGGTCCACAAGCTTTTGAGGTTAAGGAGAATCTGAACCTCTCTGCAAATATGACTGCCGGACTTTTACAGTTGACCCCAGAGAGTGACATTCCGGAGTTGCGTGCTTCTTTTATTGATGTCAGAGATGCTGCCAGAGCTCATATTGCTGCTTTCGAAAATGAAAACATCAAAGGCCAAAGATTAATTTTAAACAGTAATTCCTTCAGTAACCAAATGGTTGTTGATATCATCAGAAGAAATTTCCCCGAGTTGAAGTCGACTTTACCAGTTGCTAAACCGGAAGAGTCCTTTGAATATTCAGTTGTCAATGATGCGAAGAGTAGAAACCTGTTAGGTTGGGGATTAAAGAACCTTGAAACTTCAATTGTTGATGCTGTTAAACAAATCTTAGAAGCAAAAGCTTAGTGATTGAGGATCGGTTATTAGTACTTAGTTTGTACTCTGTTTTCTAAAGGAGACTTGTCCTTTTTCTGTATGAATTACCCTTTGTTTTGAAAGACAAAACAACATCCACACACAATTGTTGAACCTTTTAGAGAGTAACGGACCACGCTGCTATGTAGTCAAAGGCCCCTTATGGATACAAGTAAATAAAACTATATGGACAATGAAAAGGAACCACGTGAAGTAAAATAATGATGTACTTCTTATGGTTGTATTAGTAAGGGTTCTTACCAGAAACGCTTAGAAAGGTGGAAAAGAGATCATATTTGCGGAGAAATAAACCAGTTGTCATCTCGCAGCCGCGGGGCATAACAATTGGCAGATAATTGGGACCCTTGTCAGAAATATCGGGAAACCCTACTGCCAGGGAATCCCTAGGGACAGACCAGATGACATAATATATTATGTAATAACTTAATGACATAATCAGCTATATAATATTATGACATAATCAGTTTTGTACACCCCTTTCACCATACTTTACTACAGCAAACGCGTTACTTACTACTACATTCTATCCTCCACTACTAGAAGAATATCTCTTTCTTCTTGATGGCTAGTTCTTTGTCTTGCTTCATTTCACATTTACATACATATCCTATTTAAACCCTACAAGAGCGAATTGTATGCCCAATTTCTCCACAGTTTGAGCACTTTGATGGCGCTTTCTTCTTGGTGACACTTTGGTGTGGGTTCCCTTGATATAATAAATTTTGGTTTGCTTTTCTTGGTGGTGGTGGTGGAACTAGAGGATCAAGTATTGGCAGATACTCTGATAACTCATTTCCAAGACCTATCCTCCAAAATTGATGGATATCGCTTAGAGGAATTGGCCGATTTTCTTTCAGTAAGGTGGCGATTCGGTGGGTACACGGAAGCCCCATTGTCTTTGTGAACATGTTGGTACAGCTTGATAAAGGGGCTTCAGGAGTTGCTCTCTTCGATATTGAAGCTTGCTCCGAGATAAGACGAAGCGAGTATTGCGACGTTCTCTTAGTTATCTCAGAATACAGAAAGTGTGAGCAGAAATTCGGCACTTTAATGTGATCATCCGCAAGGGCAGACGAAAGTGCATGATGCTGAGCTTCTAAAGCTTTGTTGATTCGTGCAAAAGCAAAGAGGATATCACCTGTTGATGCCCCTATATAGTTTTTTATAGTGGCGTGAGACCCCTCCACCCGTGAGGTTGCCCAATTTCCAAGATGAAGGTATTGGTCTATCCAAGCTCTAATAAACATCTCTTTATATGTCAGCCAGGTCCCTTTCACATACCGAACAGCTGCAGGAGCAATTTCACTGAATGTAGTCTCAAACTTACCTAGGTGGTCTTTCTATTCAACTTCTGTGTACGAATAAATCAGGGATTTCCAAGATTGTATGAAATCTTCAAATTTCTCATTCGAAGAGAAATATTGTTTTGTCTTTGCAAACACATTCTTATTAATATGCCAAACGCATAGTAAATGTGGGCTTCTTGGACAGATCGCTTTAATTGCACCTAATAAAGCTAGATCTCTGTCAGTGCAAAGAACTGGGGGAAAGCCGAAAGGTCAAGCCATGAGAAAAAGGTACGTAGAGCCCATTTGTACGTCTCTTCTTTCTCATTTTGCATAAAGCAAAAAGCAATACTGAATGATGAATTTGAAGGTGAAAGACCAATGATATGCAAAAGAGGCATCTTATACCGATTCGTTTTGTAGGTACAATCTAATAAAAAGACTCTATTATATTGCTTAGCATATCTAATYGACTCAGGATGAGCAAACATGAAGGAAAGAATATGGCCCTYAGAATCCTGGTTAAATTCATAYCTCCAATYACCATTTTRAACAGTTTCTCGTAGGAATTCAAGTGGTGTATAATTGCCGAGTTTCTCTCGTCTTAATTCCTGTTTGATATTGTCGCAATCCTTTGGCTTAATCAATATAGTAGGCTGCTCTGCTCGTAAGAGACTGATAATTTCCCGTGGCTTGGATCCGCTATCCAATAGGTCCTTAATAGCGTCGTTTTGAACTTCGGTTAGTTGCCTACGTCGTGCTAGAGAATGTGCTATCATATCATCATCAAGTTCATGGTTATGAGTAGGATCTCTGACAATAATCTGCCATTGGTTATTAACAAGCTTTTTCCCATAGAGTCGAAAGAGACATCCAATTCGCTTTGTGCTTGTTTTCCTGCGTTTTGCCCCATCCGGAGCTTTAATTCTATCGCGGTAGATACCGCCTCTATCACAACCAAGAGTGATACTCCGGCCTGGCTTTGATGCTATAGTCGTAATAGCGTAGCCATGAGACAGGGCATGTTGCTGTATAGAAGTAATTAGGTTCTCTCTGGTCTCAAATACTTGCTCAACTGGTGGCTCCATGATAGGGTAAAAGATTAGATAAAAAATTAGATAAAGAATGAGATAAAGAATTCCATATGAAGAATAAGATTACAGCAAGGAAGAGATATTCATATAATAGTGGAGGCTGGAATGTAGTAATGGTAGTATAAGTTAAGCAGCTGCTGGAGTAATTAACGTGAATGGTAATATATGGTGGGGAAAGAGTGATTATGTCATGTTGTTGTTGTACTTACTATATAATATGAGAGTATTACGTAAATTTGCTGTGTCGGTACTAAAGTCTGCTGTGTCCTTACCAACTCCCGGCTAAGTCATAAGGGACAAGTTACTCCTCTTTATCAAGTTAGCAGATTTACTTCTCTTACACATTCTGGTGTTTCGTATATATATTCGCCACTTTATAGCTTCTCTTATATAGGTTTACATAATAGTTCTTCTTCCGGAAGATCAGATTAAATATATTCTATTGTTAAGCCTATCTAAATATAGCCAGATCCTGACACGTTCGCGGTGAACTTTCAGGATCCTTGTTGAGAGATAGATAGAACAAGATAGAACAAGATAGAATGAGGTAGAATAATTCAGACAATTGGAATTCGGGAATAGGAAATAGGGGATAAGGAAGAAAACTAGGGACAGAAAACGTGTACGTAAAATGAGAGTGTGGAGTCAGGTGGATACCTTTCCTCCACCAGAAATGAAGGGTTTCAGGTAAAGAAGTTGCCAGAATTGCTCAACTCCGGCACTCTGACGGCTTTACTCACCACTTTAAGGTTCCTGTAACAAAACACAGATCTTCTCTATTTTTCTAGAACAAAACTTTTAAAGCAATTTCTACCTTAAGAATTTGATGGATGTATCTTTGATGTTGCATCACAATTTTCACTAGCAGCTGATCTTTGAGGTAACTGAAGATGAAGAACAACGTATATTGTACTATAAATACGGGATCATATATCCACTGTTCTGATCTAGACTGAGCTTATTTCAATTATGACTATTATTATCCAAAGTAACAGTACGGTAAATAAAAAACAATAGCTGATAAAGAACTACCATGTCATCTACCCCAACAACTGTTTTCGTCTCTGGTGTCAACGGTTTCGTTGCCCAAAATATCATTAAACAATTATTTGAAAAGGGTTACAATGTCGTCGGTTCAATTAGATCCGCTGAGAAAGGTGAACAATTGAAAAAGTTATTCAAAGGCTATGAAAATCAGTTTACATACGAGGTCATCCCTGATATTGTTAAGGAAGATGCCTTCTACAAAGCACTAGAGAATCATCCTGAGGTTACTGTTTTCTTGCACGCTGCATCTCCAGTCATCCTTAATAGCAATAATGTCGAAGAGGAAGTTCTAATCCCTGCTGTTTCTGGTACCAAGAACGTTTTGAACGCTATTAAGAAGTACGCCCCACAAGTTACAAACTTCGTTTACACGTCATCAGCTGCTGCAATAGCCGGAATGGCAGATTTTGGGAACACTAATTTGACTGTTGATGAAAATACTTGGAATCCGGTTACCTGGGACCAAGCCAAAAACGAACCCGGTTACGGGTACGCTGGTTCGAAGACCTTTGCCGAACGTGCAGTTTGGGATTTTGCTGAAGCTGAAAAGCCAAATTTTGTCGTCAATACCATTCTACCAACTTATTGCCTGGGCCCACAGCCTTTTGAGGTTAAGGATGCTTCGAACACCTCTGCTAATATTAATGGTGGACTTTTGAAGTTGACTCCTGATAGTGACATTCCTGATTTAGCTCTTATCTTTATCGATGTTCGAGATGTTGCTAGAGCTCATATTGCTGCGTTCGAAAATAAAAACATCAAAGGTCAAAGACTAATTTTAGACAATTATAAGTTCACTAATCAAATGATTGTTGATATTATGAGAAAAAATTTCCCTGAGTTGAGATCAAGATTACCAGCTGCTAATGCAGACAAGTCCTTCCCATCTCTAGTTGTCAACAGTGAAAAGACTAGAAAGCTGTTAGGCTGGGACTTCATTGACCTTGAAACTTCCACTGTTGATGCTGTTAAGCAGATCTTAGAAGCGAAAGCTTAGTGATTGAGTATTAGTTCTTAGTAGTCAGTCTGTACTCTGTTTTTTAAAGGAAACTTGTCCTTCTTTCTATAAATCACCTTTTTTGAATGTATGTGACGTCCACACACATCCGGTAAACCATTTGGAAAGAAAGGGAGCATCCTACTAGGTAGTCAAAGGCCCCTGGTGGGTATGAGGAAATAAAACAATATGCACGACTAAAAGGAAAGAAACGCCTTAAAGAGAAATGATGTAGTTCTTACGTTTACTTAAGTAACTGTTCTTGCCGAAAATAGCCCGTAAGGCGGAAACGACATCGAATTGGCAAGATTTTCACAGGCAACTGGAGAAATATGACGTTATGAATTGGTAGGTATTGGACATGTAATACGACAGAATCTCATCGGCATTATTCTGACAAGCCACGCAATCCAAAAAGGAGCTGATTGCGGTCCAGTGTGAAGGATTGATAGTTATTTATGTTACGGTTTCAGTGTAAACCTTATAAATGGGAAAGGCTCAGGAGACAACAGACTTGTCTACCGACACCACATAGTTACGTAATATTTCCACATTACATAGTAAATTATACAATATTATGACATAATCAGTTTTGCCCACCCCATCTCCGGTCTCAAAGACTTGCTCCATGGGTGGCATCATGATAGGATAAAGAGTCAGATGAACAACAAGACTACAGGGGGATGGATGCCCTTATAGTAGTGAAGGACGGAAAGTTGTTGTAGTAGAAGGTGACGTGTTTCCTGCGGTAAAGTAGGGCAAAGGGTGGTTGAGAAAGTTGATTATGTTATGAGATTAGATAATGGGTTACATAATAAGATAATATTACGTAATTTGGGATGTCCCTAGGGGAATCGATCAGGACACCATAGCTTTTAATCCAGGCACCATATATTACGTAATACTTTCTTATTATATAACCAATTATATAATATCATGACATAATCAATCTTGCCCCACCATATATTATTACCATCTACATTAACTATTCATCAGCAATGCCAATGCTAACGAATAGACACTCTATTCTGCAAACTCATATTGATAGAATTAGATTATCACGGATTAGGAAATCATATGTATAGCCATTTCTAGTATCCCTACTCTTTAGTGGTATGAGCTAGCTTTAGCTACCGTACAAGTAGTTAAGGCGTGGATGCCGCCTCGGACTAAACAAAATAGTATCAGCTACATACATACTAAGTTGAGGTCAATAATTGGGACTTGGATAAGGTCTAATGACTAGTTGTGAGGAACGCAATATAATAAAATACTCCATTAAAAAGTTTATATTAATTTGTTTACTTAAAGCTTGACCCCTTTTCTAGAAAAGCTGTGATTTTAATTTCTTCAGATATAATTTCGATATACAAATCTATTTAAATTATTTTCCCATCTGAACCTTTAGTGAAGAATTTTCACTGGTTCCTTCAATTCCAATCCTAACCTATGCTAATAGTATGGTTTAGCATAGTCAACGGAATTGTTTAACGCAATCTTGACTGACTATGACTTCACTATTGTTGTGGCTTACTTGATAAATACCACAAATTGTTGCCATATAAAGAGAATCACAAGTCAAATGAAAGTGAGGTTCCGACGTATATAATATCAGGTTGTATTATATTTTACTTTCTGGATCAATTACATATATATATAAATTTACGGAATAATAAYTTGATTAATAAGGATGCCTACCCTCTATTTATATTAAGGGCACGTTTCAACTTTGGCAACAAAACTCTCCTTGAGTTATTATATATGGTAGGCAAGATTGATTATGTCATGATATTATATAATTGGTTATATAATAAGAAAGTATTACGTAATATATGGTGCCTGGATTAAAAGCTATGGTGTCCTGATCGATTCCCTGTCCCTAGGGAAAGCCGGTCTGTCCTGATCGATTCCCTGGCAGTACCAATTCCCATAATTGTTCCGTGGGCATTATGTGATTATGGTGTCTGGATTAAAGTCTATGGTGTCCTTAACAATTCCCTCATGTCAGCATAAATCACAAGAATCCAAGAATCTGGTAGCAATGTAGTCCCAGAAATTTCCCGTTAGATAGAAGAAGGTAGACAATGGGAATTTGGAAATAGGATATAGGAGATAAGAAGTAAGACCGGGGATAGGAGATAAGAAGTAATTGAAGACGAGCGCCAACGGATATTGTACTATAAATTCAGGATAATATTTCCACTTATCTGACTTAGACTGGGTTTGTGTCGATTATACCTATTGTTAACCAAATAACTATGCACTAAACAAAAATCAATAACTAAGCAACAAGAACTAGCAATGTCATCCGCTCCAACAACGGTTTTTGTCTCTGGTGCCAACGGTTTCGTTGCCCAAAACATCATCAAACAATTGTTTGAAAAAGGTTACAATGTTGTCGGTTCAATTAGATCCGCTGAAAAGGGAGAACAATTGAAGAAGCTATTTAAAGACTATGAGGGTAAGTTCACCTACGAGGTCATCCCTGACATTGCTAAAGAAGATGCCTTCTACAAAGCTCTACAGAATCATCCTGAAGTTACTGTTTTCTTACACACTGCATCTCCAGTCAACCTTAATAGCAAGAATCCCGAGGAGGAGCTTTTAATTCCTGCCGTTTCTGGCACCAAAAACGTTTTGAACGCAGTTAAGAAGTATGCCCCGCAAGTGAAAAACTTTGTTTATACCTCATCAGGTGCTGCAATAGGCGCAATGGCTGCTTACCATAACCCTAATTTGACTGTTGATGAAAATACTTGGAATCCGCTTACCTGGGACCAAGCCAAAACTAATGCTGCACTTGGTTACGCTGGTTCCAAGAAATTTGCTGAACGTGCAGTCTGGGACTTTGTTCAAACAGAAAAGCCAAGCTTTATCGTCAATGCCGTTCTACCAACTTATTGCTTGGGCCCACAGCCTTTTGAGGTTAAGGATGCTTCGAACACCTCTGCTATTACTAATGGTGGACTTTTGAAGTTGACTCCAGATAGTGACATTCCTGATTTTGGTTTTACTTTTATCGACGTTAGAGATGTTGCTAGAGCTCATATTGCTGCGTTCGAGAATAAAGACATCGAAGGTCAAAGACTAATTTTAGACAATTATAAGTTCACTAATCAAATGATTGTAGATATTATGAGAAGAAATTTCTCCGAATTGAAATCAAGTTTGCCAGTTGGTGTCCCAGAGAAGCCCCTTCAATTTCAAGTTGTCAACAATGAAAAGACCAGAAAGCTGTTAGGTTGGGACTTCATTGACCTTGAAACTTCCACTGTTGATGCTGTTAAGCAGATCTTAGAAGCGAAAGCTTAGTGATTGAGCATTAGTTCTTAGTAGTCAGTCTGTACTCTGTTTTTTTTTTAAAGGAAACTTGTCCTTCCTTCTATCAATCATCTTTTTTGAATGTATATAGCGTACACATACATCCGGTAAACCATTTGGAAAGTAACGGAGCATCCTGCTAGGTAGTCAAAGGCCGCTGGTGGGTGTGAGGAAATAAAACAATATACACAATAGAAAGGAAAGAACCGCCTTAAAGAGAAGTGGTGTAGTTCTTATGTTTAAGTAAGTATCGGTTCTTGCCGAAAATAACCCGGAAGACGGAAACGACATCGTATTTCCATCATTTTCACAGGCAACTGGAGCAATCCGCAGCTATGAATACGAAAATGCTGTGCGGGGCGGCATATAATTGGCAGATCGTATCGCTGATAAGAGGAACGTTCTGGCAACCCCAAAGAATCCTTTCCCTTCGCATTAAATCAGGGGAGCGATATTGTTGGACCCCTGCAAAAATGGGGGATGACAAATAGTACAGTTGCCTGAATAGGCCAATTACAGCCCCTCGATGGTTTACTTTGCCCTCTTTAAGGTTCCTGTAAGTAAACACAGATGTTCTTTAATTTTCTAGAACAAAGTCTTGAAAGCAATCTTCACCGTTAAACATTTCATTGATGTATCTTTGGTGTTGGATTATTAATCCTTGAATTATTAATCGCCTTCAACCCTGACATGGTGATAACTGATTATATGAAGCAATGAAAGATTGCAGTATAAATATAGGATGACATATCCCCTTATTTTGATGAGTTCAGCTTAAGGCTGGATAAACGTAGATTATTAACCAAAACAACAATAAAATTCATTACAAAACAAATAACAAATAAAGCTATAAAAATGACGTCCACTCCAACTACTGTTTTCATCTCTGGTGCCAACGGTTTCCTTGCCCAGCACATTATCACTCAGTTATTTGAAAAAGGCTACAATGTTGTCGGTTCAGTTAGATCCGCTGAAAAAGGTGAACAATTGAAGAAGCTGTTGAAAGACTATAAAAATTTGTTCACGTATGAGGTTATCCCAGACATTATTAAGGAAGATGCGTATTACAAAGCACTACAAAGTCATCCTGAAGTTACTGTGTTCTTACATACTGCTTCTCCAGTCACCTTTGGCGCCAAGGACATCGAAAAGGAGATTTTAGTCCCTGCTGTTTCTGGTACCAAGAACGCTTTGAACGCAGTTAAGAAGTATGCCCCTCAAGTTACAAACTTCGTTTACACTTCTTCTGCTCTTGCTTTGACTAACCTTGAAGAATTGAAGGACCCTAGTTTGTCCATTGACGAGAGCAGTTGGAATCCAGTTACCTGGGATCAAGCCAAAAGTCATCCTGCACTTGGTTATTCTGGTTCCAAGACGTTTGCTGAACGTGCACTCTGGGACTTTGTTGAAGCTGAAAAGCCAAGTTTTGTTGTCAACACCGTTTTGCCAAGTTTCTGTTTTGGTCCACAAGCTTTTGAGGTTAAGGACACTTTGAACCTTTCTGCTAATGTTACTGCTGGACTTTTGCAGTTGACTCCAGAGAGTGACATTCCTGAGCTAGTTGCTTCTTTTATTGATGTTAGAGATGCTGCCAGGGCTCATATTGCTGCCTTTGAAGATAAGGATATCAAGGGGCAAAGAATTATTTTAAACAGCAATATTTTCAGTAATCAAATGATTGTTGATATTATCAGAAAGAATTTTGCTGAGCTTAAGTCAACTTTGCCAGTTGGTAACCCGAACGAGTCCTATGAGTTTGCAGCTGTTGATGATTCAAAAAGCAGAAAGCTGTTAGGCTGGGAATTCAAAGACCTTGAAACTTCGACTGTTGATGCAGTTAAACAAATCTTGGCAGCAAAGGCTTAATGATTGACGATTAGCTGTCAAAACTTAATTTTATTCTTTGTTTTTTGTCAGAAACTTGCTCTTTTTTATATATTACTTTTTTAAGTATCAATACAAGATTAACACCCATATGGTGAGCCTTTTGAAAGATACCAGATCGTCTTATCAGGTGATGAATTGCCTTCATGGACGTTTACAAATAACACAACAGACATAACGAAAAGTAAAGGGCCGCCTGAAGGAAACTGATGAAGTATAACTATACATAAAACTAAGAACAAGAAAGTTGAAAAGTAAAGGAATCTCGTTCCGAGTAGCAACGGAACGTGAAGAGTCAGAACATTCTAAAACACACGTAAATACAGGTATACAAAGCTATGAAGTCAAACATTCAAAGTATAATTGTGGTATCATATCAGCATTGGTCTATGAATAAACCAATAACCCGTCGCCTTAAATAAGGGGGGTTAAATTTTAGGTTAATACAGAATGAATGATGACAAATAAGAGTTACATAGAAGCAAAAGCCTGACGATTGACGATTGGCAATTAAAAATTGGTTGTCATTTTATTGCTCTGAATGAAATTTGTCCTTTCTTTTATATATATTGCCGTTTCGAATATCAATATAACTTTCGCACGAATATAGTAGACGATTTGGAAGGTTATTGACTTTCTTACCAGAGGATCAAACACTCTGAGGGATATATGGGAATAAGGCTATACATATACATATGGTAGAAAGAAAAGAATCACCTGGAAAAAGTCGTACGATGTGGAGGGCATAAAAGCAACAAGGGAAAAGTAATAAAAGTAAGGGGCACCAGTATCCAATAACAAGGGAGGGCGACAAACCAGAGTGTTTCGAAGGATTTCTGTTTTACACATTACTGGAGACACCTAAAAAGTTATAGCTTCGTAAATATCGGATGGATGTGTTTGTGTGGGGCACCACCTCTATCGTATCAGAATTCGTATAGCAAATAAATAAATGTATATATATAGCAAAGCAACCCATCGGCGCGGGTTGGCTGGTAGGGGAGGGAGGAGCCGAGGATTGTACTCCGGCAATAAAAAAGCAAGGATGACAAACTGGGGATCTGTTTTGAAACGAGCAAGTCCGGCTAAATCAACAGCTTACCTCCCCAATCTAACCTTCTTGTAGCTGGAGATCCTCTCTCTATCCTGATACACTAAAAGTTGTCTGTTGATGTCTACGATGAATCCTAGATGCCGACTTACTAATTTTCCGGAGTTCAAAGACACTGGCCACTTGATGTCAAGCAGCTATGAAGATTGTATATAAATACATTGATATTATCAGCTTTGGTATTGGATGACTTTGACTATTGTTACTATTAACCAGAATAGCTACAATTAACATAGATCAATAACTAAAGACTTCTACTACTACTACTACTACTACTACTACTACTACTACAAAAATGCCTGCCAAGCCAACTACAGTTTTCGTCACCGGTGCCAACGGTTTCGTTGCCCAACACGTCATCAAGCAGCTCGTTGAAAGAGGTGACAATGTTGTCGGTTCAGTTAGATCCGCTGAAAAAGGTGAAAAATTAAAGAATTTCTTGAAAGGCTACAAGGGCAAGTTTTCATACGCAATCATTACTGACTTCGTTAAAGAAGGTTCCTGCAAGAAAGCCTTTGAGGATCACCCTGATATTACTGTTGTCATGCACATTGCCTCTCCAGTCACCTTTACTACCGAGGACCCAGAAAAGGATCTTTTAATCCCAGCTGCTCATGGTACCAAGAGCCTTATGAGCGATACTAAGAAGTATGCCCCACAAGTTACCCACTTTATTTACACTTCATCTGCTGCTGCAGTCGCTGGAATGCTAGATTTCGGTAACCCTGATGTGACTGTTGATGAAAGCAGTTGGAATCAATTGACTTGGGATGAAGCCAAAGCTAATGCTTATAACGGATACTTTGGCTCCAAAACCTTTGGTGAAAAAGCGGTTTGGGATTTTGTTAAGACTGAAAAGCCAAATTTTGTTGTTAATACCATCATTCCAACTTTCTGTTACGGTCCACAGGCCTTTGAAGCCCCAGATCCTTCTCACCATGGTAACGTCACTGCCCAGCTTATGGCCTTAGGTCCGGACGGTGCCATTTTTGATATTCCAGGTTGTGCTCTTTTCGTTGATGTTAGAGATGTTGCCAAGGCTCACATTGCTTGCTTTGAAAATGAGAATATCAAAGAAGAAAGAGTCTATACCAACAACACTTACTTTAATTCTCACCAGATTGTTGATAATATCAGAAGAAACTTCCCTCAATTGAAAGACACTTTACCAGTTCCTGATCTCAAGAAGCCAATCCTCTCTCTTGCTGTCAATGATGCAAAGAGTAAGAAGTTGTTGGGCTGGGAATTCAATAGTCTTGAAACTGCCACTATTGATGCCGTTAAGCAAATCTTAGAAGCAAAAAATTAGTGATTGAGGATTAGTTATTGGTACATAGTTTGTACTCCGTTTTTTTTTATCCTGGTTTTTTTTTTTTAATGGTACTTTTTTCTCTCTATATATTGCCTGCTTTCGTAGCTCAATATAAACTTCATTTTGTGTCTAATTGTGTTCTTGTAGTTAGATAGAATGGAATCCTTGTAACAGCTTTCTATCTTTTTTCGTACATCCCGAAGACGCGCAGAGCAGAGATAAATTTATTTTCTTCTTTGGGTTCAAAATTATCTCATAAAGTACTTTAAGCAGGCCTAAGAAATCATACTTACTCTCTTTGTACAGAAGACAAAGAACAGCACAAGGACAACTACGTTTTATAACCAGATAATGTCAGACTTTATATTTGCTCCTCCGCCCCCACCCCCAAGCGAAACCACCGAGAAAAATGAACCATCACAACCAGCTTCAACATTTTCAACCGATCAACCAATGACCCCAAACCCAAATCTACCAAGCATACCTGCAAACCCAAACTCCACTACAAACCCAATTTTGAGCAAGAAGAACAAAAACAGAAACAGGAACAAAAAGAAAAAGGCTCCAAGTGCTTTAAACAATGCTAATTTAAACAATCCAAACAATCCACATCATCAATTGGCTCTGGCTAACGGTGAGTTACCAAAATTAGAAAGTAAAAAGAGATCGCTTGAAAATGGAGGTGGTAATAACAATCCCAACAAAAAGAAAAAGAAGCCTAACACTAATTGTATTGGTCAAGTAGCACAATGTCCCCAGTTACCGCCTAAGCCAGCCCAATTAGCGCCTCAGACAGTTGAATTATTTCCTGGTATGCCTGTAGCTTTCCCAGTTGAACAAGAGCTTAAACAAACGAATACTCAGCAAACACTGAACACTGACCAAGGTGATACAGATGACAAAGGAGAGGAGCCAGTTGATGGATTAGCAATTAAGCAGCCCTCCCCACCAAGATCAACTTCAAAATCCAAGACAAAGGACGTTCATTCGGACGACGATGATAACGACTTGGACATCTCCGATGATGAATCCAATTTGTCTTCCAAAATCGTTCCTATCCCAGGAACCAACATCATCCTAGAAACAGAAGAGGATATTCAGAAATGGATCGAAGAACGTAAGAAGAATTGGCCAACTGATAAACGAATCCAATTGAGGAAGGAACAGAAGCTGAAAGAAGAGCAAATACTAAGAAACTTGACAGCGTCTTCCTCACTCAACGCCACCTCATCAACAGGAACTACAAGCACGGCCAATGGTGGGGGAAATAAACGAATCTGTAAGTTTTGGATGAAAGCGAAAAGATGTCGTAACGGTGACAAATGCAAGTTCCTCCACATTGACTCCACAGATGCAGCTGGCAAACAGGCAACACTAGAACAGCCACAGAACCAGAACCAACCACGGTTAAGACAGCTACCTAACCATAAAATCAAGTTAATCCACGGGATACCTATCCAAATACCTAAAAGGTTCACACCGTCAGTTAACAAGGGTAGAAGCTTGCATAATTTGTTGGTTGAGTCTAATCGGTTGAAGGACGAAAATCTTATATTGTTGGATGTTTTTAAGAAATTGATGGATAATGGGCAGATTTCCAGAAATTGGGACACTTTGAAAAGAAAGTTGAATATTAGGGATGAGTAAAGATCAACGTGGGTTGATTAGTCAAATACTTCCTGTATATATACAAGAAGACTTAAGTCGTACATATTTATAGGTATAATTAGTTATAGTCCCTGTTATTAAGTTCATACAATTTTTTATTAAATTAACCTATAGAAACATTAAACGCTGCTGTTTCTACACCGAAATAGTACATTTATATTTGCATTACATACCTCTAAAAGCATTCTTACTGGCTCTTCTTCTGCCTTCGTACTGTTGCTTCTTCTTACCTCTTTTTTGATTGTCGCCTTCCAACTCATCTTCCAACTCATCGAAATTAACTTGTTTCTTCTTAGAGCTTGGTATATAGCTGATTTCAGCCCCACCTTTAGAGTTCTTCGTCACTCTAACATTTGATTTCTTATCCTTTTCAAATTTGGAGATTTTGGAATTAATGCTCATTTGTTTACCGAATGACAAATGTGCAGAAGATGTATTAGAATTCAAGTTGGAGGTTTCCAATGCCGAGTCTATTGGCTTCATAGTTGATAAATATTGCTGTTTGGCTTGCTCTTTTTCTAAACGCTGTTGTTCTTTTCTCTTTAATAGTTCCTGTCTAACTTTCTGCCTCTGGTGGGCATTGGCCTTTTCTTCCTGTTCTTCCTCTTCGGATTCGGAATCATCATCATCATCATCGGATTTATCAGAGTCTGAATCACCGTTCAACCTCTCTTCGTCGGATTCTTCTGCGGCCGTTAATGGTCTAGTACCGGTTTGTGCATTTGTAGCCGAACCCACAGGGTTCAATTGTTTATAGTCATGAGATTCCACATCAATTTGGAACATTGGATCTTCGAACATTTCCTTGAAACGGTCATCGTTAACAACATTTTCAGTTGTGGATGTACCCAACTTCTTTTCCAATTTGGTAACATAGTCCTTGTTAACTTTAATCTTGGTGTTGTTGATGGCACCTGTTGATCTGATTCTAGACTCTCTCTCCTTTTCGATTCTCTTCTTGATTTCTCTTTCTCTTTGATCAGCAAGAGCATTTGGATTGGCGATTAAGTTCACCTTGTCATATAACTCATTGTCAATGAAGTAACCATGCATATAAGCACGTAGCACTTTGGTTCCCACCAAATGTGAAATGTTCAACCTAACAACGTCTTGCTTGGTGACGAATCTGTAATTGGAGTAAACTGTATCGGATGGCTTTTCCTCCAATTCTTCAGTAATGTTATCCAAGAATGAACACCATTTTGGAGCCGGACCAAGTTGTGGAATATAGTATGTATGCATTGGGATTGATTCGTTAGCCATGAAAAACATACCCGAATTCGGAATGTACTCAACGTCATTGATATCCACGGACGGTTCCATTGATGCAAATGGCTTACCAGAATTTCTATCCCAGATCTTGGCTATCTTTTTATCTGATGTTAGAATCTTATTAGTTGTTGCTGTATTTTCATCAAGCCATATAATCTTCTTAATTTCGAAACCGTAACCTTGATCTTTAGTCAACATTGGTTGACTAGCTCTTAAATCGTACAGCATTGAAATACCATTTGACGTGCCTAACGCCATATTTAAACCGTCGTTTCTAAATTTTAGTGCAGTGACTTGCGATTGCAATCCAGTGTTGTCATCAACGGACATCTTAATGACTCTTTGTTTGGCCCTTGGATCCCAAAATTCAACTGTACCATCTTCTAAACCAGCACCCACTAAGCCATGTATACTGTTGATATCAACTGCATTCACCCCTAGTTCAGAATCTAATTCAAATGGTTTCATGAATCTACCTTGTTCGAGATTCAGTCTGTATATTTCGTTACCTGCAGCAGCGATATAAAGATCGCAGTTGATTTCATTATACGATAAAGATCTACCAAATTTAGGAATCCTTGAACGGTAATGGATACCTCCTTTTACTTGGAATTCTAATGATCTATCGTTCTGTAAGTGAATGGATTTAGTCCAATCATCGGACAACAACAAGAAGTCAACGTTTTCACAATCAGTGTGCCTATCAAATTTCAAAGACAAGTTTGCAAAATCATAAACGTGGATTTGTGGTTTATAAGTCCCTGTAGCCATTGCATATTCACCGTCTCTGGAAACTCTTATCTTGTTTGATGCTTCGCTGAATTCGAAATCTTGGATTAATTCGACACGGTTTTGATAATCGGAATCATTTTTCAAGGCTCTCTTTCTCTTTTTAGCAATCCAATCTGGTAAAGAACGGGCCACATTTGTACCCGAGACTTGGTAGACAGAGACATCGTTTGCTGCAGTGGACTTAAGAACCATTTCTACGTTGTGCTATATATTTCTTTTGCTTCTGTTGGTAATAGTAATCCTCAAATAGACACACAAACCCAGCAAAAAGGGCTACTTTTATTCCAATAAAAGATGAAATCCAAGAAAAATACAAAAAAAAAATAAAAAAATTCAATTTTTGTCGTGTGAAACCCAACAAAGACAATCGACCCCAAAATTCAGACAATCGACGTCGTTTTCTCAAACCTCCCAAAAAACCAGAAAAAAGTGCTTTCTTTTCTTTCACTTGTTCAACTAATTAAAGAGTGCTCAGGAGGTGCTAGCGTGTGTTTTCTGAGATTCATAGAGACTAGACACTCATACATTCAATCACGGCTTTTAATCAAATAACCATATCAATATTTAGGACTCCCTCTCTAAAGCTATATTTAGTTTAGCTTTTGGTGCCAATTGTTGAATCGCTATACTCTTTAATCCAAGAAACCATTCCATAGACTCTATAATCCGGTACAGTTACCGACTGAGATTAATACAGATATATACAGACACACTAATAATCTAAATCTATACGATGGATATCACCAAGCTAAACAACCCAATCGTAGTTTCCGACCCAACTACGAATTCTACATCAATCAAGCCAGTCCAATCATCATTGAGTATAGAGACAATACCACAAGAACTAGAGCTTGAACAAACAGATAAGTCATCAAATGATAACCAAATAAATCATGATACGTCAGAAGAAGAAGATCAGCAGGAGCAGCAGATTGCTACTGCTGATAGTCTAACGGATGAATCATTATCAAGTACCGTTCCTCCATTGGAGGTCTATCGTAAGAGACGTACAACAAAAGAATATAGAATGTTGTACTATTATTTATTAACCAAATACAGAACACTAAACGAATCTTCAAAGAAACTCAACACTTTAGAAACCAGTTACAATAAATTAATCAAGTATAATGAGCTTAGAAACGATATGTTGCTGAATACTCTATTGAAGATGGATGAATCTGAACTTAAACCGCTGTCCACAATGACTAAGAATGACGAACTAGAAAAGCTTAAGATGATTGCAAACACCAAAACAGAATTGGAAACTTCATTGAATCAACTAATTCAATTCCAAGAACTTGTTTGCGATCTACCTGTTTACGACGAAAAGGATTCAATAATGCCAGACGGTGAAGAATTGGATGAGTTGAGTAGGTTGAGTCCTCCAAGGGATGAATTAAATCAATTTTTATACCTGTTGGAGAAAAATCCAATATCTTCGATCTTCAACCCTTACGAATACAAAGACATTTTCCAATCGGTTCAGTACAACAGATTTTATAATCATAGGGTTTCGTCAACATCAAAGAGAAGAAATAGCGCGTCTGTTGACGAATTGCACGAGTTCCCCTTATCCCCAGCTCCAGTGAAACGCAGAAAGCGAGCTGCTGCTGTTGCTTCTGCAGCTGCAAACACCGGATTAACACCAACAGGACGTAAGAAATACGCTAAAAAAAATAAGAAATCTGAGCTTGGGAACGGTGACAACGAAGACGATGACGGTGACAGAGAATATACACCTCCTGCTAGTTTAGTCCATTCATCTAAGCAGAAAAACGTTGTCTTGAAGTTTGAAAATGGTAAGCGATTGGAAGGTGTTGTTAGTAGACGAACATCTGGTAGAACGTCAGCAGTTAATGCATATGCTACCAATGCTAGTAGTGGTAATGGTGATAGTGAACAGCTCAGCAACGGTGATGCAAATTCAGTGGTTGATCAAACCGACGATGTTTCAGTTGCTGAAGCGAAAGGTGCGAACCAGCTCAATGACTCTAAAATGGACATTAACACCAGTGAGAGGGATTTGCCTGATGGTGCTTCTACAGTTGTTCCTGCGACTGGTGAAGTTCGTCAACAAACTGAACAACTAGAGCACAACCCAGAACAAGATCAAGACGCAGCTTCCACAGAAGTTGGTTTGGACACGGGTGACGCAGATAACGTGATCGCTAATGATGCTACTAGTGTTAAAGAAGAGTCGATTTAAAGAAAGCCTGCTGATTTATTTCTTCGATATTAGTTATGTGTTATAGATGAATACAATAAGTATACTAGGCTACTGTCATAGGACTTACCTCAATCACCATTAAGGATGATTATGTAATAAATTGGATGATTGATCGGTGTAAAGGTTTGTTAATTGACAAACCTTTATCCCCCAAACTACACTTCGCTAATGTTGTAAATTATAAAAGGGAATGTAATTATATGTTTAGTAAGACGATGATGAAAGGGAAGACTCACCTTGGTGGGCATATTAAATGACTATAAAATATCTATGGCCTGCGGTATATCATAAGCCACGTTGTATAAATTAATAGAAAACTGTATAATTTTTGTTGAACAGTGAAAAACCGTTAACCTTTGATTAATTAGAGAACAAAAAAAACAAAACAAAGAAAGGAATGTTACGGTGAGCCGCTACGCCAGCTAAAAAGTAGGTGCAGCAACGCTGGAAAGTTTTCAAAGATTCTTCAGCACAACCAGAATCTTCCATAAGATTCTACAGCAGTTATCTCTGGCTGCTCGGCATACATCTCATACGACATAGATAATTTTGTATCACAAGGATAATATTTTTCAACAGTTAAAGCGGTCTTTATCCATACAAGCCGATTGAGATGAAAAAAAACCCGAAGAGTCTCTATTCTAAGCCAAATGGCTATATAAAAAAAGCCTAAGAGCTCATGATTACTCAGTTTGAACTATGAGAATGGCCTCTAAACATCTTTCTGCTTAACTGTTCCCAAAGCTTAATTTTATGGGGATAAGCTTGTCAACAGCGGAATTGGGCACAACTGATAATTATGCCGATAACCGTATTACAACGGGATAATTCTGGGGCTTGGGCTGCATGAGATTGTGACAGTGATGACATAATCGATTATTACTTATTTCAGCATTTGATCCTTTCTTCTAATCTACTACTCTCGAAAGAAGGGAAGAAGAGGTGGTTGAGTGGAAGTGAGGAATTCCATACTAAGCAAAGTACTTCCCACTCAAAGAAATAGATGTAGATGATAGCTTGTTCGAGAAGATATAAAGAGTTTATCGATAAAAATGTAATCTTCACATGTCTTTCAATCATGGAATATAACAATTAATTAATCCGATTGCATAATGTATGAACGGCGTGGCGTAACTATTATTAATATCGTATCACGATAACTGGAATTACCCAGCAAAATTTCCATTAGTTAGTGAATCAGAATATTTCATGCTGTTAATGTAAAATAGTGTATATTAGATCCAACATGTTACGGCTTTCGGAGCTGGGGCTGAAAAATACTCCGCATTCTGAAATTCCGACAAATGAGCCAATGGATGCTTGCTGCGTAACAGACAACTGATTGTGAGTGGGTTTATACCATATTCTTCAGTGACCTAGAGGTATTTTCGGGATATAAATAGCTGTTCATCTGCCTTCCTTCTAAAATCAATTGAATCAGCTAATTTAGTTTAGTTTGAGTAGCATTGCAATACAATAAATAGTAAACTAGCGATTTTACAACCTTCCAATCGACCATGCTCTCACCAATTCCAAAATTATCAACAATAGGCATTCCAAAGCTTGGATTCGGTTCAGGTACCTATTATTTCAAGTATGGTTCGGATAAAATAGATGAAAAATTAGTTAGTATGTTGGTTAAAGCTTTAAACAGTGGCATTAATCATATTGATTCAGCAGAATGCTATAATACCACCATTGAGATTGCGAAAGCTCTTAAGCAAACACAAGTTGCAAGGTCTGATATTTGGATCACTGATAAGTACTTTTCTGGTGATGGTTCGTACACCTACAAATCCCCACATGCCAATCCTTATTTGTACCTACGTTCAGCATTGGAGACCTTAGATACTCCATACATTGATTTATACTTATTACACTCAGCCTTCATTAAGAAAGAAACACATGGATTTGATTTGGCTGAAGCCTGGGGTTTCATGGAACAATGTAAGAAGGAAGGGCTGGCTAAGAATATTGGTGTTTCCAACTTCACTGTTGAAGATTTGAAAACCATAATGGCAATTAAAGGTGCTGAACCAATTTCTGTTAATCAAATTGAATACAGCCCATTCTTACAAGACCAGACTCCTGGTGTTGTTGAATTCTGCCAACAGAATAATATCTTGGTTGAAGCTTACTCTCCTTTAGGTCCATTATACAAAGGCGATTTAACAAAGGGTGTGGGTAAGGAATTCGATTTATACTTGGATAAGTTGGTTTCCAAATACGGCAAAACAAAAACTGAAATCTTATTACGCTGGGTTGCTCACAAGGGAATTGTCCCTATCACAACAACTTCTAAGGAATCTAGATTGGCTGAATTCTTGGAAGTCTATAGTTTCGAACTTAATGACGAAGAAGTTAACAAGATTACTGATATCGGAAAGTCATACAAACCGAACTTGAGGCAATATTGGCTACCTGAATACTCCAAGTTTGATTAGTTAGTAGCTATACTTTAAAATTTACTTTTTCCTTTTTACCTCACTGCCTGTTATTATGAACTTTTGGAGAAGGCACTACCTTCTCCAATATTATTATTATCAAATATTAAACATTACTGCAATATAAATGGAAGGAACTACTCTATTTGTCTAAGTTGTTGTTTCATGCTTTTTATTTTAAAAAGGATTGTTTAATAGTTTGATCAATTGATATGTATATCACCTGTAATTAATGCATTATTTTATTTGATCAATTGTCCATTTTATTTTTACAAGCTATTTTAATTTTAACTGGTCAGATTATGTCATCAAGTGCTGGGGGACTTCAACCTCTGTCAATACAATTAAAACACTGATAATATAATAGAGCCCTCCCTATATTAACATTAAGGATGGTTACGTACACCAGATGAATGATCGGTTTGAAACTTTGTTTTTGTCTATTTAAGAGGGAAGCATGAATTCCGTATGTATCCCTTTTATAGTCCTTTTACCTTTTGGTCTAGCCAGGCTATATTCACTGAAGCAAGAAGTGCTGAAGGATAACAAGCAACCCTTCAACCATTCACCAGGAATATGGCCGAGCTACTACATCACAAAACCCGCTTAAGCGCAAGGTATAGTAGTTCGCCGTTCCTCTCTTCTCCCTACTTTCCATCTTTTGTGGAAATTGGTCAAATTCGGAAGGATCGTCAAACCCAGAAATGTACTTATCGAATTTCTCTTTGGTACACTGAAAATTTGCTATTGAAAGATCTGAGGCATGTGTTTAACCATTCTGGAATACCTCTACTCAAAACCGAATTATACCACATTATAAACTAGAATTGATCCATATCCTTGAAGTTAGGCCCAATTTTGGAATGGGTGCCGAGGTTAAAAGGCGAATGTAAGTTTATTACGGTTAAATCAAAGTATATTCACGTTCATACGAGGTCACCATCTTCAGCCTAGATAAAAAGGCTGGGTTGGATCTGAACATACATATATCGCATATAGCACCTTACAAATTTAAGAATATAGGTGAGGCAAAGGCTTTGGAACGTAAGGTCCTTCTAAGAATTTAATGTCCTCTTCGGTTAGTTTCAAGTTGAAACCATCCAAAGCGTCATCGACCCTTTCAGGATTATTGAAACCAATAATTGGCCAATGGTCCTTACTAAGAACCCAAGCCGTGGAAACACTAGCCATAGAGACTCCCTTTTTCTTTGCTAACTCTTCGACTCTGTTAATAATGGTCTTTTCAGCTTCACTAAAAGTCTGTAGACCATATAACCCACCAGCCCCCATTGAGCCTCTAACGGTATCTTGTTTGTCTACTGGCCTGGTTAGGTACCCACCGGCATTTGGTGACCATGGAATTAACCCAACACCGGTTTCCTTACAATATGCAATCAGTTCTGCTTCTTCTTCACGGTAAAGTAAACTGTAGTAACTTTGCATCGAGATAAACTTGGCCCAGCCGCGTCTCTCTGCAGCGTTTTGCATCTTGATGAATTGATAGGCTCTCATGGAAGATGCTCCAATGTATCTGGTTAAGCCTTGTTTAATACAATCATTCAAAGCCTCCATGGTTTCTTCAACAGGAGTACCTGGATCATATCTTGCAATTTGTAAAACATCGATATAAGTGCCTAATCTCTCAACTGAAGCTGCTGCAGCGTCCATGATGTGTTTTCTGGATAAACCACCTCTGTTGACCAACTCGTGGCCAGGGAAATAATGACTAAAGAAGCTGAACGATTCATATTCTTCAGGAGCAGGGAAAAAATACTTTGTTAAAATAACAATCTTTGATCTATCAATGTTGTACTTTTTAATGAATTTACCTAAAAGTCTTTCAGAAACACCATTAGAATAAGCGTCACAAGTGTCAAAAGTTCTGATACCTTGATCATAAGCTTTTTTCATAATGGCAAAGATTTCATCCTCATTTTCTAAAACCCAATTACCTGCCCACGCTTTGGAACCGAAAGACATACACCCGACAATAATCTTGGAGATTTGTAGACCCGAAGAGCCTAAATGAGTGTATAATTCTTGTGGAACTTTCTCCCAATTCATTTTTTGTTACTTTGTTTGTCGTTAAATCGCTGTACTGTTTTGAAATTATAGTGTTAGCTATAGTCCCGTAGTCAATTGCTGTACTTCAAGATAACAAGCACTGGAATAAAAGGATCAATCAAAAATGGGGGAAACTGTAGTGCTATTTATGTGAATAGGATCAGTTTAAATATTCGGAAATTGTAGGAGTGACAGCTAGTAATTGGTCTATGGAATATGAAACAAATAAATGAATTAAGAAAGAATTAAACAACTGGAGTATTTGAATAACTTAAGGAATTAAAAGTGTTTAACTCCCTAAAAGTGTTAACTCCTGACGGTGCGCGAGCCCAATATGAGTTTGCAGAATAGGGTGTCTATTCTTCGACTTATCTGAAAGAACCCACGGCATATACTAAAGAACCCACGGCTAATCTAAAAGAACCCACGGCTAATCTGAAAGAACCCTCGGCTGATCTGAAAGTACCCACGGTCTATCTGAAAAGGGAATCAGGGATACGGGATACGGGATACGGGGATAACAATTATCACCACTGCCTGGAAGTGGATGCCACTAAGCACATTGGGTCTCTCCACGCAGCTCCGTCGCATTTTGTTTGTTGCCCGCTTATTAAAACTGGCAGCCTTAAACCTTAATTGATGTATGACATCTCTGAATGTTGTATGTATGTAATGTATAACAAACATAAGAACACCATTTTTGTATATCGGTACATAAACACATTTTCGTTGTTTCAATTATGCTGAAACAAGTCCCATACGTATACACTGTTGCAAAGGTTAACCCAAAATTAACGTCCGCTAATTTGGGTTCAATCTTACATACATTA
The DNA here is from genome assembly GCA_001600755.1 of Ogataea methanolica. NCBI lineage: Eukaryota > Fungi > Ascomycota > Pichiomycetes > Pichiales > Pichiaceae > Ogataea > Ogataea methanolica. The sequence continues at coordinate 344,724 of BCKW01000003.1, forward strand.
TTGCAGCTGTGGTTAAATTCAATTTCCGGCAAAAAGAATACCGATTCTCAATTTAACTATATTCAAACAAACCAATTGCTTATTATCTTTCTTTTCCTCCATTATCAGTATTATATTATAACAATTATATTTCCTGTCGCCCTTTCATTCTCTTAGCTTTTCGGTCCTTATCAATACCAATTACCGTTTGTAATAGGGTTCACCTACGTTAACATTAAAAGATGATTATGTAATACTACGGGTTTGAGTTATCGGTGTAGAGGTTTGGTTTTTGTCTATTTAAGAAGGAGTATGAATTCCTTACGTATCCCTTTTGTAGTCCTTTTACCTTTTAGTTTGGCCAGGCTATATTCACTGAAGCAATAAGTGTTTTAGATTAAAAGCCTTCCAACCGTATACCAGGAATGTAACCTCACTACTACAATAGACAACCTAATTATACCACAAGTATACTATTAGATGGTTACATGTATTTGTATACTCAAATAATAAAATAAGAAAGAGCTAGACAGTAATCATTTTTAGAACTTTGCCCATTGTTTATCAATTGAATCATGTATTTATGTCACAATCAATCATGAATAACCACAGTTCTCTTCTTTGGCTTCTTCTTAACCGTCACAACGACATCCTTATCACTACCATGAGCTGTGGTAGCAGGCGGCGGATTCTCATATTTAGCATCCTTCTTCGTTTTCTTTTTTGGCTTCTTAACTTTCCTAACCTGTTCAACTGCTGCAGCAGCAGTAGTAGCATCTACACTAGAATCGCCGGCAGATTCAAACTGTCTACGCAATTTCTCAACGTCGTATTCGTCATACTCGCTTTTCCCAGCACTGTTGTTCCTGTCGTTATCGTCGATTGCTAGTAAATCAAAGTTATCTAAATTAGACGAATCAATCAATAGCTTGTTCTTATTACTGGTTTTACCCTTCTTTACCGCTGTTATTGTTGCCTGAGGATCTGTTAATGTTGTAGCGGATGCTGGTTCTTCGTCACCTAAGATCAAAACGTGTTCTTTTCTGATCTTCTTTGGTTTCTTTCTCTCCTTCTTGACTTTTTTCTCGTCCTTGCTTGTAGTGGTACTACTTGCAAGTTCATCATCGTTGATAAGGCTGTTATTTTTCGTCGATCCTGCTGTTGATGTTTCTAAAGAAAGGTAAAATGGGTCGTCTCTGAGTCTATCCAGCCTTTCCTTCTTTTTCTTCATCGCCGATTTCTGTTCCCCTGAAAGAATTAAGTCGTTGTCTTTATCAGATTCGGAGAACTGATCAGCTTCCAATTCAGGTTCAAATAAACGATCGTCATCATCGTTCGCGTCATCATCAACTTCGTATGCTTTATCTTCTTCTTCGATTTTGTTCAATAATCTTGTGAATTCAACCATTGAGACTTCATTGATTGGGGACTCGAGGTCAAGATCAACAGGAACAGGAATTTGGTACTGAATCGTTGATGAAATCGGTTTTATTTGATAAGTGTTGAAAAGTTGCGAAAATCCAGTAGTCAAGAACAATGGTGCATGTTTGCCGTTTTCATCAGGTAATGATTCAAGCGCTTCTAAATCGGTGTTTAATGCATCTAAACCCAGTTTCAAAATCTCAACAAACGATAAACTTCTTTCTTGGACTTCAAAATTCAAGCAAGTAGCAAAACAATCCAACCAATTGATTAATGTTTGAATAACCTCAATTACATGCCTTAGATCGTTCACTTGCCAGTTATAGTCTAATGAATTGATATATTTGGAGAATAGTTTGGATAACGAATGGATGTATATTGGTATCGTCTCATCTGATAAATTCTGAGATAGCGTCTTTTGTAAAAACGTTTGTTTTGTGACTTTGTTGATGATTTGGGCACCTGTAGTTTTCGTACGATCACCATCGTTATCTTCGACATCTTCATCCTCCGATTCACTGTCTGAGTTATCATACGATGAAGTAATATAATCGTTATAGTATTCACCAATGATCCAAATGCAGTTTTTCAAACCTTGGTTGAATGAAATCAATTCGCTTTCATCGACGTTGACAACCAGCTCAATACAAATTCCAACTAATGAACCTCTGATTGAAGGAACCCTGATTGCCAAATCAACAAATTGCTCTGAGATGAATTTATCAATATTGGTTAATTTGTTATCTTTGTTCAAATTAATAATGTCTTTTAGAACACCCAAATACCATTTGAAGTTTGGAATGTTTTCATAGTTGGATTGTGAACAAATTTCAATAATCTTGAATATTACTTGAGATTTGTATTTGTCCGTCACTGTTATTGGTTCTTGTTTCTTTCTAATAAAGTCCAATGGGCTGTCATTTGAAGGCGATAATTCATCGCGTTCGTTCAAGTTACTCAATTTGGAAGATTGCTCGTCAATAGGAACTAATTGGATCAACAATCTCGTCACTATTAAGACAATGTTTTTATCTGTAACCAACGAATCTATAATTTCTAAAGATTTTTCTCTAATTGTTAGATCATCGTCATAAATTGAAGCTAAAATGATTTTATCGTGTTTTTTAATCAAATCCTTATGAATTTTACATGTTTTAATAAATGCGAGTAGTCCAACATACTTCAAATCTTGGTCTTCATTCTGTAAAAATCCAATTAATTTATTGATTATCAACTTTGCAATCTTTGTATCTTCAGTTGTTAACATTTGGCCATTCAAAATACAATTGATAGATTCGTAAACTATAGATAAAGCTCTTGTATGTTCCATTAACTCAAGAATTTCTGGTAGTAGAATATACTTCAATCTTGGTTCTGTTATGGACAACGATGATAACAATTTCAATAGTCTAATAACCATCCAGTTGTTGTTGGTATCTTTTAACAAACCAAATAACCTAGGAGCTAAATCGACGTAATTTTTCGGGTTTTTGTGAGCTAATTCACAGATAACATTAACGGTGGCAGACACAACAGAGTTATCATCATCTTCTAATTTCTCTATCAATCTGCTGAAGTTGGATCTTAAGGCTTCAGGGAACTTCAAGAATATTTTATACATCGCCAAAACGGCCTTCTTTCTAATAAAAGGTTTAGAGTGGTTCAACATTTTGACCATATCTTCACAGATATCCTGAGCCAAATCGTTGGTAACAATAGCAGCAACACCGCTAATTGCCATACCAGTTTCAACAAAATTAGAAGAATTGATATCTTTCTTCAAGAGGTTTGTCATTAACATCAATGCATCATCGTTGTTTTGTCTCTGTAAGATTTGTATCGCTGCTAAATAACCTATTCTCTTGTGTTGGAATTTAGAACTGGACATAACTTCCAAAACATGAAACGAACACCAAGACATATCAAATCCGTACATTTCCAAATACGCTAGCTTTAAAACAGCCATTGACTTCAATTCTAAGTCTGTTGTTTTCAATTCGTTTCGGCATTCTTGGATGGAGTCTGTAAGAAAGTTGGATAGTCTGTCAGGGTCAGAGTTGTTCGACCTGATACCTTTGATTAAATCGGTCAATGATTTTTCAAAAGAGATACCAAAAGGCCGTAGTCTTGCTTTAACCTGGTCCGTTGACATTGTCAAAGTATTTGCTGTTTAATGTATCCATATAATACTCAAAAAAGAGGCAGCTGCCTGAAGCACATAAATAAGCTCACCCATTCATTGTTAAATGTGTGTCAAGCTTAATTTTCACGGAGAGCGGGAAACTCCTCGGTCACGTGATACTAAAAGACTGTGTTTTAACAACACCACTCCATTTACTTACGAACTTACTGGTCATCATCAGCTATTAGAAGCGTTGGCTACTCCACAAGATATCATCTTAGTACATGAACAGACAGACTCATGAATAGCAACAGCCATGAACTCACAGGCACACCGCAGAAGCCCATCAATTGATGCTGCCAACTTCATAGTGGAGTCTGACTCAGAATCCTACACAAACACAACCACCGAATCCTCAGCGGCGTCAACAACAACAAACGCAGAGGATGAAGACCAAGCGCACAACATATCAAGCTGGAACCAAACAAACGATACCAGCAGCAGTGGGCAACAGGGTATTAGTACTGACAATCAGGAACACCAATCTCACATTAAACACCACCGTCATCACCGTAAGTCTAACACCCACAGCATTAGCGCAGACCCATCATCGATCCTCCCCTCTAACAGCAACTTCAACGCCATAGAATACTTGATCAACTCTCTATCCTCATCCTTGGATTCTATAGAGCTAGACAGATCGTTAGTGCTCCAATCTCAAATATCAGGAGAACTTAACAATACATCGAAGGAAATCATTAGTTTAATGGATGAGTTACAAGTTCGCATTGATGAGCATTTGATTAAGTACGAAGAGCTGAAGTTTAAGATATTGCCTAATTTACTAAGCAACTTGAATAAGAGTCAAAAGTTGTCTGTGAAGATCTCGAAAGCAATGAAGGAAATGTACCCTGTTGAGTACTCGAAAAGTACCGATAAAGTTATCAACAGAGTCTCCGACGAGGATGAGGATTTGTACATTTAATCCCAACGGCGGGTTGTGTAATCAAAACCAATGGTGGAAAAGAATATATTTGTGAGGATTAAATAGGAATGTATATATACTAATAAATGGGCTTTAAACGGTTAAAGTAACTCGACAGGAACATCCCATTCAACAATTTTCTTCCCATCCCTTGATGTTAGCCCATCTGGCAACTTAATCCCAAACTTCAGATAATAGAACCTCATGACGTAACAAGATTGGAACGATGGCAATAAGATAGTGTTCCCTAATACTTTGCCAGTCATCTGTAATTTAAATTTTGAGACATTGTCCGATTTTTTGGTTATTGATTTAACGTTATAAGATCTAGGGCTTAACTCTGTATCCAACACTTCAATGTTTGACGAGCCTAAAATTAAATTATAATCTTGGATGTCGATAGAAATATTGCATCCGTCATTATTCTTATTTAAATCGTTTAGAGTGTTTTGAATTTTGTTGAATCTAGGTTTAATAACCCCTTCAAATTGATTCTCGTTGACGAACCAACTCGGGTTCAATTTAACAGGGATTTGATAGCTGGAGTAAACGGTAACAGCATGCATTTTCACATACTTGGTCTTTATCAATCGATTATCAAACTGTATAATTAATTGATCCGAGTCCTGTACGGGTGTTAGTAACGTTGGCGAAGCAAGCAATTTCCCAGTTATAGTTGTTGATAAATCCATATCAACGCATATCGAACCGTTTGCAATTGGCTTTTTCGATGCTTGTTGTGTTGCTAGTAGCTTTATGCAGTTGCCACGGTTGGGTCGAAATACAATACAATTTTCGTCACAGGTGTTGTATTGATCCATTATGGATGATGGAGCCTTACAGTTTCCAACACCACTACTTGATCCCACACCACCACCGGGATCTTCGTAGTCCGTATTTCGATTTGATGAACCGATTGACTTCAATGTAGCTTCAAGGTGTTTAACTAGCATCTTCAATTGAACTTCAGGACACAACTCAAACAACTTTCCGTCACCATGATTACTAAACATGCCAACTTTGCCATTTGAACAGTCATCAACGACTTTATGTTCAGGACGAACCCCACCAAATTCAACAACATGTCTGACATGTTCTCTAATAACAACCCCTGTTCTATCCTTGTCGAATTCAAGTAGTCGAGCATGAACACTGTAACTAACGCTGAACGACTTGTTTCGAGTAAAGTCATCTTTAGGATAGTATCTAGGCACAGCTTCTTTCATTTCGACGTTAGTCAACTGAGTAGTGTAATAGTTTCCTATTGACAAAGGCAATTGGAATCCGGTTTTGGTTAGAACTGGAAATTCGAATTGAAACGGGGTGTCGTAATTACTAAATGGCTGCAAGATTTTATCTCCCGGTAATGGGTCCATCATTTGGACCATTGGAAAAGGGGGTGGCTGCTTCTTGTCTATTGTTTCGGTATCTAGGTCAGAAGCTAAGCCCGATGCTTTGAAATCAATCATGTCCAAGAAGGTAGCCGATGTGACTTTCCTCGATGCATCGTTGCGCTTTGACTGAAATAAGCCCTCTAACGTAATGTAGATGGCTTCGTACTCAATAGGTTTATCAGTCGTATTACTAACACGAACAACACCAGAGACTGTATCGTTTGAATAGTATGGATTGTATCTCAATAAAGAGTAATCGTATAGGACAACGTTGACAATAACGGCATTCTGTCTCATGTGAGGAAGCGAGTTCAAAGAAGAGTATAGAGAATTCGAAGTTATTGAATGCAGTGATTGGGCGCCAGAAGAGTAGAATTCTGATGCAGTTTGATGGATGGAGTTGTTGCTAGAGGTTGGTGGGGAAGCTGTGGTGTAGGTAGGTGGTGGTGGTGGTGGTGGGATTGAGTCAGTGTTTAGGGATTCATCCCCGTTGGTCGAGGAGTTTCTTGAGTTGATCGAATGGATTGAGTCAACGTAGGTTGGTGGAGGAATGACGTGGACTGAATCATCGATCATCTCGTTAAGGGACCTGTTTAGGTACCCATGTAAATTGTAACTTGGTAAGAAGTCTTTCATTTTTTAAGAAATAAGAGGTTTGATTTGATTTATTTATAAATTCAGGGAACTTTAGAGAATGCTTTTTGAGTATTCTTGTAGTGATAATCAATTGATTTGATATCTTTCTGCTTTTTAGGTTAATTCGTAAGTATGAGGGAATCCAAGTGGTAGATATATATGAATTTGGCTGAATGGGAAAAAAATAACTCTTTACTAGACGTGACCCCTTCATGTTAACTTCTTTTAATGACACAAGTCAGCAAAGAGCAAATATGCACCCTGGTATGCGGTACTGTACGTGCATCGGACATCTCACAATGAGGGTACAAAGAACCCTATTTAACTCTCCATCCCTTTGATCTCCGTTATTCCCACCTTGTTATGACCCCTTTGTTCAAACAATTATCTAACAAATTGTTTTAGAGAGGTTCTAGAGCTCCTCGGCAATTTATTAGCAGTAAGCGGCACCTTCCTAATCGAGCACTATGACCGAGACTCCGTTCGGTATATTGAGATTAGTCATCTCGTTTGCAACATGGCCTGGTCTGGTTTGATTGGATCATGTGGTTTATCAACATGCCAATTTGGTCAATTCGGTGGCTGCTTGACATGACGCAGAAAATGCTTTTCTATATGGAATTGAAAATATACACGTAAAACAAAACTTAACTAAAAATGAGAACTTTAAATAATTATAGAACAAAAAATGAGTCATAAAAAGCTGAAAGTTGGTCCCCGTTATCTACAATTTTGTAAAGCCTCTAGTACCAGCAGGGTTATCAAATGGAACCTGTAACCAATTTAACTCGTCGTATTTATTCTCGCCCTCGATGACATGGAAAGTGTAAGCGTTTCTTGACCCCATTGATAGATTACGCTCAGATTTATGAACAACCCTATTATGGATCAAAACCAAAGAACCAGCGGGGATCTCCACCATTTCAAACAATGAGTCATCGTCTCTTTGCAACTTTTGAGTGGCATCGCCCATGTTTTTGAAATCCCAATCTTCTAAAGTTTCAGGATGAACAAACTTTGTTCCTGTTCCCTTTTCTAGATCTTTAACGAATCTCTTCTCAATAGGGATGGATTTATGAGATCCTGGAATGAAAGACAAGCAACCATTGTTTACGGTACATTTCTCCAAAGCAAACCAAAACCCAATGCACGATTGTGGATCAGTGTATAAGAATTCACCATCCTGATGAGGAGGAACTTTTCCACCGATTTCTGGTTGTTTAACAATAATCATTGATTGCAATGCTCTTGGATCTTTGAAGCCAAGCTGCTTACACATAGCACTGATATCGTCATTAACTGTAATACTGTTGAATTTCTCGTTTAGAAAATGCAAACCATGACCAATTTTGTTAATTGCCTTATCTATAGGTTTAACTAGTTCACCTTTATCGTTGAAAGCATCAACTTCGAAAAAATAGTGGATTTTATCAGATGATGACAAGAAGTACTCGTCACCAACGTGAGAGTCATTATCATCAGCAGTGGTGAATTTAGTCAATGGATGAGTTTTCAAATCAATATTTTTGTACAAACTTTTGATTTCAGAATTCAACGATTCAACGGTTTGTGCTGATAGGTAGTTTGGAATGGCTAGGCAACCTTGTTTGTCGAATTGATCCAGTTGTTCTTGTGTCAATGGCATTATTCAGATCTTCCAATGGGAATGAGTGCATATAATTGTGTGTATATTATGTGCTTATAATGAGTTTATAACGTATCTATAGTAATTGACATTGACTACGAAACTCTTAACTGATAAGCAGATTAGACCGAACCAAAGTCAAATTGTCCGGTTTAACAAAAAAAAAAGATAAAGCGAGACTCAGATTGTTCCGAATGGGGAAGTTGCGGCGGTAGTTAATCTATTTACTCATAACCATTACAACAGACCCAACTACTTTCCATATCAAACACAACGAGATATTAATACACATTTATTAAAGCTATTTGCTAAAAGGCCTCCTCTCCTTCTGTAAAGAGTATGCATAAACCAGTAAACAATTTAATTAATAGTATATCATTTCCTAAAATTATTAGATGAACTGTTGAACTTAGAGTTTTCTATTATTTTTAAAGACAACTTCCGCCTTTGAGAGTACCTTTTTTGGTAGCTAATAAAACTCATCTTCTAACTGTTACTCTTTTAATATAAATGCACCACTGGTTGACTCATCTGTCAAACAAATGAAGCACCATTTTTGAAACTACGGCCAGAAAAAAGGGGGGGGGGGGGGGGGAGAAATGTTACCCATAAGTAGTGTCGACGATCGACGTATGTTTCCGGGTCGATTATCCTTCTTGCTCAGAAATCTGGCAGGCGTCTCTAATCAACCTTCATTTGTAGAGATGTGTCTGTCTCACTGTATACATGAATCAGTGATAGCCACCTCCACAAATTCATCCTCTACAATCTCAATATCATCGTATATTATTCAATCAATTGATAAACCAATATACTAAGTAATCAAACAATGGCTGATATCCCTCCGTATGTATGGATGCTCCAACTTCGAGACACAGAATCATGATCTTATCAGTATTTTTTCTCGCAAGCATACTAACATTATTACAATCACTATCATTATCAATTATACAAGCATCAACGAATAACAAAATGAAGGGATTGAAGAATTGAATTGATCTTACGAGCAAGTAGTTAATTGAATTTCTACATCTGTTTCGTCTCTGTTTCGTTTTTGCTGATGTATACACATTTGGTAATCTTAGTATTGGCTCTTAATAATACAGAAAAGTTTTACAAAAACTAATTGTTTTCACAGCAATGATGATCCTAGGACCGTTAATTGCCTTCTTCACGTCCCGTCTTCTATTTGATAACTCAATTGTTTCCGGTGGGATTGCCGCCTTCGTTGCAAATGCCGTTTTAATTGGATATGTTGTCGTTGCATTCAATGAAGACTTGTCCGCTGTTAATAGTGATGATGATGCACAAGAGACAAAGAAAGATGAATAGTTAGTTCGTCACAGATTACTAGTGTTTTGGATGTGCCTTCTTGTTACTTGATTTCGAAATTGTATTATTATTACTTAGTTTGTTTTATGAATATATATAGTTGCTGCGATTTTTCTCTCTCTTGTATTTGTGTTTGTTTTGTTATAGTCTAGTATATATGAATCGGAATTATAATTCGTAGAAAAAGAATTGCGCTACAGGTTAGTTACGTTTTATTTGAAAAGCAGCTATTATTGTATGTGAGTAAATTTATTTTTAGTCTTTAAACATCTAAAACAAATCAAAAAGTTGGAAACATATACATGTGTAACAATGAGAATAATGATGTCTTTGATGGAGCTGATTCATTCAACCTGAAAGTAGGTATAATATAATATATGATGATAAAAAGATATACGTAAATTAATTTAAGCGGAAACTTTATGTAACAATTCTCTACCAGCCTTGGTGTAAATGAACTCGTTGGTATCTCTACCCCAAGCCCACAATTCCCAAACTAATAAAGCTGGAGCAAGAATATAAAAAGCTTGAGCCTTAGTTCTTCTGAAGGTGTTGAAGAAGGCCTTTTCTAAAGAACCCTTTAATGGAGATTGAGCGAATGGAGAAACGGTGTAAGTAGTAATACCCTTTTGCTTTGGGGAACCTATAACATTAATGTGTTTGAAACACACAATCTTTGTTAGTATATTCAATTTCAAGAAACGTTTTTGTTTTTCGAATACCTGCTGTTGCCGATTGGTTGAAGGAAGACAGAGGTTGTCATGTGGATGTATCCATTGTTTAACTCTGTTTCAAATTTGAATGCAAAATAAGTTTATCGATATAGGATTGCCTGCGTTTCATTATTCTCTCTGTTGGTTCAATCTTTCTGTCTGTATCTAACCATTCACTTAGATCTGAATAATTGCTCATCGTGTTTATTTAGTTGTATAATTCAATAAGTTAACTAGTGACGATAATAAATGTTGTAGAGTCAGATTTCTATCTTTACGCTTCACCAAAGACAACAACACCAAATGCATTACAATTAATGGATAACCATTTAAAAAAGAACATACCCATGTTACCCCACCAGCCCATGTATGCACCTGGATGACCTGCCATTTTGATATATCGAATTAATAAAATAACAATTTAGTTTTAGATCTAAAGATCAGAAGGGAGGTTCAGCTACAATTAAAGAAGAGAAAGGTGTATGTATGATAAATAGTCTGCCTACATAGGGGTGAATAACGAGTGAGCACTGGTGGACTCTTGCGGCATACAAATTTTTGCTTTGTCTGACTGTTAGGAGCTCTCAGCGTTTGATTTTCAGCCCTTTTCATTGGCTGGAGAACGTGGCTGAAATGTGGCACCAATAATGTGGCTGAGCAATATGAACAAGTTACCCGGAGATTGTGCCCACAGTGGCTGGTGATAACTCACACGCGGCTGAGTTGTACACCAGCCACTCTTGCACAGCCCTTCTGGATAGCTCCATTTTAATTTTTAGTTTTCTCTCCTTATATGACTTTTCTTTTATCTATGTTAAAGCTTTGTAACCGATCCAATCCGTTGATTAATCATTCGCCTTGTGATCTTCCAACCCATAGCCACAGTCATTCATCATACCACGCCTTATCAATTCATAACAATCATTATTTGAGTTGGATTCATATTTCCTACTCGTCATTCTGAAAGACAAAATTCAAATGAAGAAATATAACTATCTCTCTTCAAAATCAACAATAGATAAGAAAGATTTACCAAAGTATTACACTGTGCCATCACTAATTGACAAATCCTACTCCGATTTAAGAGTCTTAAATAACATTGACAATGAAGAACAAGTCCCAATCATTGATTTTTACGAAGCTTTAGAGAAGTTAAACCAAGAAGATATCAATTCCTTGAACTCTGGCTCCAATGGCGGCGTTGGTGGTGCTGGCAGTGGTAGTCGACAACCTATTGTATACGATAAAGATGGGAATATACTACGGTCCGAGTTTGCAGATTTAAATTCATTGAGAAGAACATATTCTGAAAGTGAAAAGTCCAATTTCAATTTAGTTGATGGTACGAGATTTGCCCCCTATAACACTAAGCCTATTAAACCATTGACAACTTTGACCACTGCAAATAGATTAAAGCCTTCGGACTATCAAACGAGACAAAAAAGATCGCAGTCAGATCTTAAAAACGGTGGTAATGGTGGCCTACAACCAAATAAAAAGAGAAGCTTGGCTTCAAACAAAGAATACTTGGGAGTTGAGGATGAATACATTCCTGATCTGTTTAATTTTAACAATTTCAAGTATTTTGGTGTTGATGAAAATGCAATCGTTACATCCGATGAAGAAGATCAATTACACAAGGAAAATAACCAAAAGGAGGAGCCAAAACAGCTGCAATTGGAACCACGAACCCCATTAACTATAAGTAAAGTGAGACGCCGCGAGACCGAAGATGATGATGACGAAGGAAACAACGATGACCCTGGATTAGTTATGGCCGTTCCCCATCCACGTATATTACATGATGAGCGCGATATTATGAAGGAATTAAACTTGCATTCACAAGTTCAACCCATTTCAATTGGACCACATACAGAAAACATCCATGACAATGAATCAAAGGATCGGTCTAATGGATTAATCATCGACGAAACAGTGTTCAAGGTTGGTGGTTCTCCAGAAAGAGAAGGGGACCGTTTTTACCTTTCCAGCATCCCATTGAATTTTTCTTCATTATCGTTCAGTGAACGTAAAAGAACAATCAACGATCTATTACCCGTTAGTTTACAAAATGATACCGACTATAAAAACCATTTGACGAAATTAATAAGAAGAAATTCGACTTCAATATCCGGATCCATGTCAAGAAGGTCGTTTACCGATGCAAATTCATCCACTACTTCATCTCCTGCATTCAGATACATTAACTCATTCTCGTATGGCTCAATAGCGAATTCAATGCCAATTCCTGAAAATATTAATGAAAAGGGGTCTGTGATTCTAGGTAAATGGAAACTAGACAGAGTTATTGGTCGTGGAGCATTTGGTACAATTAGAGCAGTCACAAACATAGAAGACCCTAACGAAAGCAATACTTCCAAGGCAATGAAGATTATTGATATTAATGAGCAAGTTGAGTTTGAGAAAAGATTCAAAGTTGAATGCTTGATTTGGTCCTTACTAAAACATGAAAATATCATCCCGTTGTTGGATTGTAAATTGACTACTAAGTCTTTCTTTCTATTGATGCCCAGATATTCAGGTGGTACGTTGTTTGAGATCGTTAAAATTTGGGAAACTTTACAGATTGGATTTGGTGAGCGATTAGTCAAGGTCAAGAAATTCACGATTGATTTATGTAACGGATTGAAGTACATGCATGACCTAGGGATATATCACGGTGATTTGAAGTTAGAAAACTGCTTGATTGACATAGATCCAATTAAAGGAGATTCTTTAAAACTTTGCGATTTTGGAATGGCAAATTTCTTCAAAAAAGATTCAAAATCAACAGTTTCCCTACCGTCACTATCAACAAAAATCCTACAGGAAAAACCTTCAATTTCTGGGAACTCATCACCGTTCGGATCCTCAACAGCTATGAGTGACCCACCACAATTCCACTCACCTTTCAGCAACAGTAACAATTCACCAATGCCTAAATTGAGATCGCAATCAACAACGTCCCAAATCCCATCACCGTTCTATAAACAACTCCAACACCGCTCATCAAACCTATCTCCGCTTTCCTCCCGTCAAGCCTCCTACCAATCCCCAACTCCCAACACAACACCAAGACCGGCATCCCCATCCATTCAATCACCAACAACACCTAAATCACCACAACATCCACGCCAACACCCAGCAATCTTACCAGACCAACATATCGGATCGTTGCCATACGCACCCCCAGAAGTACTTGTCCCAAATCCGCATAATCTAGACAACTTGACTGATATTTGGTCGTTAGGCGTGTTGATATATGCGTTATGTGTCGGGAAGCTGCCGTTCAGGCATGGGTTCGAGCCACGGTTGAAACTAATGATCATTGATGTCGATTACGATAAAATTGGGTTGCAAGATTTAGTCAATTGTGCTCATGGAAAGAATGGGGTGGATGCCGGATGGGTTGCTGAGGTTATCACTGGTTGTCTGCAAAAGGATAGGCGCTTGAGGTGTGATATCGATGACGTTCTTCACATTTTAACGAATTAATGCTCCCATTCTCTTTTCTTATTTCTACTCTTATTACTATTTACTTTTTCAATTATTGTTATTATTAATGTCTTTCTTTCGATTTTCATGCGTGTGTGTCTATATATTTTTTTTACTTCTACATCTTTCTCTTTCTAACCTACTTAATTCCTTAACGAATGAATGAATGTCTATAACGAAACTATTCGAATGAACTAACCGTTTCAAACAATGAAACATGCTGTAATAGCCCACCACCGTTAACATCTCTATTAGAAACATAAGCAGCATCACTACGGTCCAACAACTCTTTCAACTCTTCTTCACTCAATACATTGTCAGTTACATCTTGATCAGCACCACCAAGTTTGAATTCTTTAGCAGTGAGGAACTTTTGCAAACTAGTCAACATATCATCATCATTCTTCTTCCCCTTCCCACCATAACTGATCAAACTTTCAAATTTCCCTAATTCAATAACCAACTTCTCCAACCTTCTCTTTGAATCTGCTTTTGCTAGCACAACTTCCTCAATTGTGTTCTTCGTCACCAACCGATAAACAATAACTGGTTTTGTCTGTCCGATTCTATGAACACGGTCCATGGCTTGTAAGTCAACCTGCGGATTCCAGTCAGAGTCAAAGAGGATGACCGTGTCCGCTGCTGTCAGATTGATGCCTAACCCTCCTGCTCTTGTTGAAAGTAAAAATACATCAGCGCTGTCAACGTCATTGACATTGTTGAACGACTTGATCTGCTCCTTACGGTCCAATTGATCAGTTGAACCATCTATTCTACATGTTTTCAAGTCCAAAAAGTCAGTAAGAAATTGTTCCACAATGTCTAAAGTCCCTGTGAATTGTGAGAATATTAGGATTTTCCTCTTTTTGTTGTCTTGGAATAGTCTTGGGATGAGTTGGTTAAGTATCTGTAATTTTGAAGATTGATTGATTAGCTCATTGTCAGGCTGACCGTTATTCCATGGATAAAAGAAACAATGCGGGGTGTTACATATCAATCGTAGCTGCATTAGTGGATTCTGTAATTTCTTATGCCTTAGCTGACTTTCAACAAATTGCCAGTGTGGGGATAATATTGGATCGAACTTTGACTCATCTGAATATGTTCCGTTTGATTGTTGGAGTTTGATGAAGTTATCAATATGCGCTTGATTACATCTTCTTTTATTTTTTATCAAATGATTGGCCGATAAATATTGTCTGAAGGATTGACTCATTAAAACGGAGTATAAATTCTTTGATAAAGTTGCGTTGTAAAGAGATTCTTGTTCAGGAGCCAATTTCGAATAAATAATGTACTCTCTCTTTGGTGGTAAACCTTTAATAACATCTCTCTTCAACCTTCTCAACAGAAAAGGCTTCAAAATGGTATGTAAATTTGTGATTAAAGATTTTTGAATCTCAACATTGATCAATTCATTCAGTTCTTCATTTTCATCCTTCAAACTCTCCAATGCTGAAAAATCAAACCATTGTTGAAACATGTCAATATCGTGGAAAATCTCCGGCAAGATAAAATTCAATAACGACCATAATTCATTCAAGTTATTTTGCAATGGGGTACCCGTTAACAACAATCTATTAGCCACGTTTAAACGTTTCAACTGGCGAATCAACAAACAGTTGGTATTCTTCAATCTATGGCCTTCATCAACGATTAAATAGCTCCACCAAATTGGTTTCAAATACTTGAAGTCGATAATGGAAATTTCAAAAGAAACAATAACGACGTCGTAGTTCTTTAGCTTAGGCCTCATCTTAATCCGATTTTCTTTTAGCCCAATATAATCAATAACCTTTAAGTCAGGTGCAAACCTCTCAAACTCAGACATCCAGTTAGAAACAGTTGATAACGGACAGCAAATCAAGAACGGACCCCTGATCCCTTGCTCAAATAAGTACGACAACAATGCAATGGACTGCAAAGTTTTACCTAATCCCATTTCATCAGCCAATATACCATTTAGTCCGTTTTGATAAAGAGTGACTAGCCAATCCATTCCTTCGATTTGATAATCTTTCATAACACAATTTTTCACCATTTTTGGTTGTTTATGATGTTTCACTTGACGTAAAATGGGTTCTTCCTTTTGTGAATCTAATTTCTTCTTAATCATCATATCGGTTATCTTTGGTTG
This sequence comes from Ogataea methanolica, assembly GCA_001600755.1. Lineage (NCBI taxonomy): Eukaryota > Fungi > Ascomycota > Pichiomycetes > Pichiales > Pichiaceae > Ogataea > Ogataea methanolica. The sequence continues at coordinate 360,584 of BCKW01000003.1, forward strand.
AACGGCTATCTTTTTACGTTTTTTGGATGGTAGTTCTATAGCATTTTCCTTGTTCTCAGAGTTATCAACAGCAGTTTTGTTGTTCACGTTTATACTTGATTCTAATAAGGTATCCGAGATAATACTGCTAAAAACTTGGGATCTTTTCACTAGATCCTGTAATTTTTTCAATTTGGATTTCACAGACAGGTTATCAAACAACTTTTCCTCCTCAGTTAGGTGCTTTTGGTGTTCCGAGGTTTGATCCTGCAGAAGTTTGAGGATACGATCCTCCTCTGATACTTGATCTGTGGCTATTGTTGCTGACATCAGTGAATTTATGCCTCTATATGTATATATGATTATGTATCTGTATGCCGTGCTGTAGAATTATAAACAAGAAACGTACCCTTTCAAAGGCCAATGGAGGCTTCTTTAAAACACGTCCAGGAAGAGGAAAGGAACGCCAAAATTAGAGAAAACGCGACAATCTGATTGTCATACCCTAATAGAAGAACATCCTCGCACCAGACGAAAGTTGATCAGTTTGATAATTTTAGATATTGAATTCGGTCTCATTTGTTTGACTTGTTTGAAGTTCAGATCAACACCTGCCTTAAAAGGGATCGATCTATAGATTAAGCAACTAGAACAGTGTTACACGTTGAATCTTATAAATCATCAATCTCAATTATGTCTCAAGGTGCGTATCTCTTATCACTGAAACTTTTCAACAAGACCTTACAGGCATACTAACATCTAATCGGTGATCATTCTTGTGTGATCCATTTTCATATGATGCAGTTCCATCGTCTAATACAGACAAGAAGGAAGACGAAAAGCCCCAATTTTCATTTGGAGGAGGCTCTTCAACTGGCCTAAAGTTCAACTTTGGCGGTTCAACTACAACTGACCCTGCTAAGCCGTTAGTGTTTGGTAACAATAATACAACTACTGCGTCAACAGCAGGCTTATTTGGGACTTCAAATAGCACTTCAATGCCGACTACAGGAATGGCTGGTAATAATAATAAACCGTCAGGTGCTACTACCCCATCTGCGGGAACGTTTGGGGGTAGTGCTGGTGCTCCAACTCTATCCTCAACAACAACGGCAGCCGGTGGTTTATCTAGTTCAAGCAAGCCCGAAGCTACCAAGATGCCAGCTACAACTACGCTTGGTTCCTCATCATCTACTACCACATCTGGTCTATTCTCTTTCGGTGCAGCAAAGACGGATGAGACCAAGTCAGCAACACCAACATTCTCTTTCGGTGCTGCATCAAAACCGCCAGCAACAGCAGGTGGATTCTTGTTTGGTGCCCCAAAGACTGATGAATCTAAGCCTGCATCAGGTAGTACTGGAGGATTTTCACTAGCAGGTGCTGCCAAGCTGGAAGAGAAAAAGGAGGGAGCTAAACCAACTTCTGCAGGATTTTCATTTGGAACTGCTGCTCCAAAGGCAGAAGACAAGAAAGATGAGACTAAGCCAGCTGCTGGTGGATTTTCATTTGGTGCCAAGAAAGAAGAAACAAAGCCAGCAGCCGGAGGGTTTTCATTTGGTGCTAAAAAGGAAGAGGCAGCATCGGCCGACTCTAAACCCACTATTTCGGCAGCAACAGTCGATACAAGCAAGAAAGTTTCGTTTACTGATGATACAGCAAATAATGAAAAACCACAAGTTAAATTAGAAGATATAAAGCCAAAACAAATATCAATCAAGAATAAAACGTTGGAAGATTTAATCACTAAATGGACAAACCAACTATCATCATCATCCAAGATTTTCGAGAATTACAGCGAGAAAATAAACAACTGGGATTCAATACTTACTTTATCTTCCGAAAAAATTAGTAAATTATACAATGATTCAATAATTTGTGAACAGAAGCAATCTAAAATTGACCAATCATTAACCTACATTGAAAACCAACAGGATGAGTTAGACCAGTTGTTAACGGACTATGAAAAGCAATCAGAAACTGTTCTTTCCACGATCGTCACTAACCCAGCAACAACAGGATCGTCATCATCCGCTGTGGCATCAGGTTCAAACGGTAACGATGGGGTGCTAACAAATGATCAAATAAGAGAAAAATCATACAAGTTGGCACAAGTTTTAGAAAACAAGCTGGATTCATTGAACAACAATTTCAAGTCTTTGATTGCTGAAGTCAACGAAGTTAATGATTCATTCAACAAGAACCTGTTGAATTCATCGTCAATTGCCATTGGCGGTACAAATAGTAGTGGTAACAACAATACTGGCACCGGTTCTAATGGTGAAAGCAACGGTAGTGAGAATTCCTTGGAGGATATCTTGAAGCTATTGAACAACCATTTAGAGTCATTGAACTGGATTGAAAGAAATGAAGCTATGTTGAAAGACCAAATCCAACAATTGAAGAAATCTCAAATGGATTATTGAGTAACCATTTTATAAAACTACTGTATAACTTGTGTGCTTTTTGTGTGTGTTTTTTTTTCTGAATTTTACATTCTTTTATAATATTTATGTAATTTAATTTTGTGTTCTATAATTCTAGACTACACCGATTATGAACCTGCCAAGTTACACAGCTACCAAAGTATCCAGGACCACGAAACTCATTGTTGTACATGCTACTTGTTCATAGCATCAAGTACTCTCTTCTGCAACTTCATCTCCAACCTAGTCCTATCAAAATCCTTCTTTCCATCACCAAAACTCAACGTAACGTTCCTCTTCACTGTCTTCTCCTTACCCCCACCACTTCCGCTTAAACTCCACAGCTTCTTCTTGTTCAAAGCAACAACCTCTCCGTTCTTCTTATTGAACTCATTAACCATGCCTGAATACGACTCGATTAACTTCCGGACACCAACGCCATTGCTGTCTGAGTGAGACAATTCGAATAACATTATTGCATCAGTAACCAGCTTCTCAACGTCCAAAGTGATCATCTCGTCTTTTTCTGGAGCGTTGGAGGTTGGTGGGGAGCCTGACAATTCAAGGGTGTTTAGGTCCATTTCCATTGACGAGGATATCGAATTTTTGAAAATGGTTTCGTCGACGTATTCGAATCCATCGTCGTCGTTTTCGGTTCCATCGTTTGATAAAGCGGATGGCGATGATGCTGGGGATTCAACTGTTGGTATCCCGTCATTGTCATTAAAATGGGAATTGGAGCTTGTGGATGTTATTAAAATGACGGAGCTTGCCCGCGATGGTTGGTTCGGTTTTGATGATGTTGATGAGGACGACGATGAATCGAAGTCATCTTTGTTTGCGGGATAATGTAAGAGTAAGAATAATGCCTCGCCGTAATCGGAGATAATTAACTTTGATTTAACCAGCGATAGTAAAAGGATGATCAAGTATGGTAGTAAAACTGTGATATCAATCTCTTCTGCGGTGTTGTAATGTGATCTTTGGGATTGTTGTTGTCGTTGTTGTCTGTATTTATCGAAACAGATTAGGTGGTCCCATAGCCTTAAACTACTAGCAATGCCTATCTCTCTAATGAGGAGCAATCTAAACCATCTTATTAGCCAAATCGCAGAATCCAACTTCAGTTTATTTTTGAAAAGATGATACTGGAATCTATCAAATTCATGCAACTTCAAATCAAATTTGATGGTTTCATTAAGCAAGGAATTTTCAGAATAGTATTTTTTGATTATTGGGTTTATTATACAATTGAACATTGCAAAAACATCGTTTTTCAAATATTCTTCATCCATGAATTCCACGATTGACGATTCTTGCGATGTCAACGGTGTTATTGAGTTTGTTGATTTGTCTCTTTTGATGATTTTATCCTTGTTAATGCGCTCCTTGTATATTGTAATGTAAACCATTCCGATTAATTCATGATAGCCTTGCTGATATTGCACGTTACTTAATTTGGACCAAATGAATAAGATCTCAATTAGGCTTTTCTTGTTTTTAAAGTTGTTTATGAAATATTTCGGTAGCTGTGGGAATAGTCTATTAACATCTGTGATCAAAATCTCTAGTAATTGTAAATCGGTTTGGTTGTTTAAGGGAATCGAACTGGAGTCAGGTGATAATGGATCATTGTTCACTCTTATCCTCTTAGTACTCGATAAATCAACTTCGAAATTGGATAAATTGCCAAGGGCTTGATAGTACTCGTTCTCCGTAGAGAGTTGATTCCATGGAACTTGGAATTCATTCGCCAAAGACTCATAGTTTGATCTCAACTCTTTCAAAGGCTTTAAGCTGATCACTTTTGTATTTGAATTGAAAGTGATATTTAATAAAGCCACTTTCCAAAGAAAACTTCTTGAAAAATACGGCAACGTTGAATTGTAACTGTTTTTATTAACCGTTGATTCGATCAAATCATTTGCTGATTTGAACACTTTGAGAGAATATTGAATTTTCTCCAGCGTGTGTAATTTAGATTTTGGTGCAGGCATGTCGGGAGTTGAGTACCAGCGTATCTATATCTATCCATTTGCAAATAGATACACTCTTTTGTTAGGCAGGTGGATGAAAAAGAGATAAAAGTGGTGAATTGGCCAACTTTGTTCTGTTTTAAAGCTTGCAAACGGAGCAAATCTCAGATGGAAAAGATAGAGGCTCGAAGGCAGTGCAAATATCCTCCTTTATTCCTGAACTTTTACTTCAGAGTAGTTTACAACAAACTTAACAGATCATGGAGCTTTTTATTATTGCTTTTACAAATATATAAGTATGTAGACTAGGAATGCGAGGAGAAAAAGGACTAAGCTAGCATCTTTGTCAATCTCTTAGCAACGGCTTCAATGAATTCTTCGGTGGTAACATAGCTGTCTCTGGTAGTTTCACCTCTAGCCAGTGCCAAATCTTTAGTCATGATACCATCCAATCTGACTGTATCAATAGTGGCAGTCTCTAAATTTTTAGCAAATTCAACAACCTCGGGAGTTTCATCCAATTCACCTCTTTTAATTAAACCCTTTGACCAAGCGAAAATCGAAGCAATTGAATTGGTTGAAGTTTCTTTACCTTGTTGATGCTGTCTGTAGTGTCTGGTGACTGTACCATGCGCAGCTTCTGATTCAAAAGCTTTACCATCTGATGAGACTAAGACTGAAGTCATTAAACCTAATGAACCGAAGCCTTGAGCCACTATATCGGATTGAACGTCACCGTCGTAGTTTTTCATTGCGATAACAAAACCACCTTTAGATTTGATCATTTGTGCAACCATATCGTCGATCAATCTATGTTCATACCAGATATCGTCGTTCGATTCGTATTTCTCCTTGTAGAATTTTTCATAAATTTCTTGGAATGTATCTTTGAATAAGCCATCGTATTGCTTTAGGATTGTGTTTTTGGTAGACATGTATAAGGGTAAGTTTTGAGCTAAAGAGATTTGGAAAGAAGCGTGAGCAAAAGATTCGATTGATTCTTTAGTGTTGTACATCATCATTGCACAACCGGTGCTTTCAAAGTCATAAACAGGGATTTCAATGGTCTCTAACTTAGAATCATTTGGTTTGAAAACCAGCTTCAATTCACCACCACATTCAGGGGTCTTAATATTCTGGCATCTGTATTGATCTCCAAAAGCATGCCTACCGATAATGATTGGTTTTTTCCAATGTGGAATGATTCTTGGAATGTTGTCAATAATAATTGGTTCTCTGAAAATAGTACCACCTAAAATGTTTCTAATTGTACCGTTTGGTGACAGCCACATCTTCTTCAACCCGAATTCTTCAACTCTTGCTTCATCAGGTGTAATTGTGGCACATTTGATCGCAACACCATATTTCAGATTTGCTTTTGCGGAATCAACGGTCACTTGATCGTTGGTTTTATCTCTGTACTCGATACCCAGATCGTAGTAGTCTAATTCAATGTCTAAAAATGGGAAGATTAGTTGTTCTTTGATCAATTTCCAAATGATTCTGGTCATTTCATCACCATCCATGTCAACGACAGGAGTTTTAACTTTAATTTTTTGAAATGTCATGGTTATCTAATTGTAATAGGGAGGTGTTATCTGTATCTATCTATACCTATACGAATTGCAAGGATGGGGTGTAATAGAGTACGTAAATACTGTATTAAAGAACACAGAAAAAGGAAAAAGGAGAAAATGGGCAGGTGTATTTATACCCAAGAGATGAGTCCTGGGGGTGATCACCATCGGATTCCACCACATTGCCAACCACAACCCATCTCCGATCCATAATCCGACCGTCCAATCAAACAACCTCCGTCTCCAACCACCGAGAACATCCCTTATCATACAATATCACATCCACATTATCCTATCACTTGGTATGAGCTAATCATCTTCCATCTCCGCCATCCCACAGAACAAATAATCCTTTGCCCCGGATTCTCTTCCTCTTTGTTTGTTTCTCTTCCTCCTTTTTTTTTCTCCGGGGTACAGGAACTTTCCTCTCTCGCTTTGTCAGCTATTACATAATCGTTCATTGTCGTTAGAAACCAAGATCAGTTAATTAATTAATGAAACAAAGGCAAGGCAAGACAACACACAACACTTCCTTGGGACTAAACAAGCCTTTCTATATACACATACACAAATTAAACCTTCCTATAAAATAACTGAACTAAGTACCTACAACTCCTTTCTGATCTTTTCCATGTTAACCAAATGTCTAGCCATAACTCTAGCCTTAACATCCTGTAAGCTGCTTCCTCTAATAGAATCTTCCAACATCATAGAATCGGATCTGATAATCGAACCTATAGACATGAATAATCCAAAAGTAGCTGCTGAACCAGCAATGTACTGGCCCAAAGTATTCATAACACCGTTTGGTGCTCCATTCCTCATGATAGCTAAACCTCCAAACATTAAACCTGTAACGACACCAACTGTTGTCTATATTATTCACGGTAATACATAAAATCATGTATTTATTATAAATGTTAGTACTTTGCTTTCCTTTCTTATTTCATGCTTGCAGCCCTTCTCATCCCAGATGTACTACACACTATATGGGGATATGAATATATATAAGGGTGTGTATGTCAGCTCCATAATAAGATAATACTGTCACATCGCAGCCCTAATAATATAACTTGTACTTACACCCATCATTAAACCCATCTTGAACTTATCAAAGTTTGATTGTTGGTGTTGTTGGAATTGCTGAACTGGTGGCATTGTTTTCTGTAATTTATATTTATTTCGTTAGTGTACCTTTAATACTGATCTTGTGGTTGTATTTTAATTTAAGACATTAATAAATATCTCTCTATCCACTCATACAATGTGTTGATTAGAAAACGTCATTTTTTTGTACAATCCGAGTTTTCTTTTTTCTCTTGTTTGGTTTTCTTCTTTTCCGGCGTGAGGTGTGAATGTAAATAATAGAGGTGTTAGTGTGGGATACATTATCCCTCTTGATCTACATTTGATTTAGGTATTCTGTTTTTCTGTTTCGTGTTGGGTGTAAGTGATCGATTGGCACTGATGCATATTTATATTCGATTCGTATACTATGTATATATTTTAAATAAAGGCTATGTATTCTATGTGTATATAGTTTAATAACCACTGCTGTACCCGCCACCGGTGTATCCATTCTGTCCCTGAGGGGAACCAAACATATTGAATTGCTGCTGCTGTTGCTGCTGTTGTTGTTGCTGTTGTTGTTGTTGTTGACCAGTCACATATGGCTGTAAACCTGTAGGTGACGGACTACCTGCGTTACCACCAAACTGCTGTTGTTGTGGTTGATACTGTGGTTGGATTGGGTATGCTTGGATTCCGTAGCTCACACCGTTGGTCGATGTGTTACCTGGATTTGGAAGCCCAGTATAACTCGGCAGGACTGAGTTGTTCATACCAGTTGCTGGGGTTGCCGTAGCACTGATATAATGCTGCCGTTGGCTTTCGTTAAGGATTGGTTTAGGTGGTAATGAAGGAGTGGTTCCATTGGCTGAATGGTGGTGTTCCATAATTGGTGGAGAGGAATTCTTACGTGATCTTGGCGGCGGCGGTGGTGGGGGCCTTAGTAAGCCACTGCTTGCTCTCGTACGCGGTGCTGGAGGTGGTGGACCGGATGACGTTGAGGATGAAGATGATGGTTGTGATTGGGTAGTATCTGTAGGTCCTTGTAAAACTATCACAGGTGTATCGTTCAATGCAGCGTTCAAGAATTGAGAAGCGTTGTCTATTGATGAAGTATCTTGACGAGATAAAGGGGAATGAATACGTGGTTGATTCAAGAACGGTATTGGTGATGAAGATGCGCGTTCACGGTTAGCAGCGTCGTTTAGCAGGCTCTGCATTGGAGGCTTTAAGAAGTTGTTTGAGCCGTTTTGTGATGGAGGTGACTGTGGTCGTGGTGATGGCGACAATGACGGCGGTTGACTGAAAAAATGATGCTCTCTCATCGATTTGGAAGCGGAACCTGTTAAGTTTGGGGCTAGCGGTTGCTGTTGGGGCAGGAAATTTTCAAAAGAACCAGTTGCTTGTGGTGATAGTTCCATTGGTGAGCTACCATTGTGATTATTTTGAAACATTAACGGAAGGCTGGATGGTGTACCATGAATAGAGACAGAATCGATCGTGACATTCTGAAAATGATTGATCGATTCTTGCATATCTTTCAATTCTTCTTCTTCATTTTCTTCCTTCACGGGAGCAACAGGCTGTGAAGTTGATATACCATTGTTTCTCATACGATCCAAAAGCTGATCCATTGGTAGTGAGAAATCAATTGTGGATAGTTGAGGAGACGACGCATTTTGTAGGGCTAAGTTGTCAATAGATGACGAAGATGACGATGGTTCTAACGGCGGAGGTGGCTCAATAATAACCTCATCAGAAAATTTAACTTTTTTAACGGACTTGGATCTCTTTTTGGGTGATTCAGTTGGTCTTTCACCAGTTAATAAGAATTGTGTAAAAGAATCCAAGTCCAATTTAGCATTTGATGTAGGATCAGGTGTATTATCTTGCGTTGAATCATTTTCGTCAACATCGTCCGACAAATTACTATCAGTTTCATCTTTTAGTCTTTTCCTGGATAAAATAGAAATCGGTTTCGGAATAGATGCTTGGATTCTAACAAGTTGTTTAGTTAATGTTTGGCCTTCTAACCCATGAGCTAGTAATCTCAGCAAAGCAAAAAATTGACCAATGTTCAAAGAATTCGTTATCTTTCGGAAAATCTCCTTTATTTTCAACTTTATCAAATCTGAAATCTTGAAATTATTCAAAAACTTGAAAACGTCATCCAACGCAATTGTACGCTCACCATTTTTTCTAGCCAAGATGTTGTTATACCATCTTAAATACGTCTTTGCTTCTTGTTTCGATAAATCGTTAATAGTTAATGATAAGCTGCTTCCACCAGCACCACCTTCCAAACCCGATCCTAGTGTATCTGTACTAGAAGATCTCGTTCCTATGTCTAGAGCTATCACATGTCCGTTTGCAGTTGTTGTTCCATTAGCCGTTGTGGGAGTTAAATTCTCATGTTGGCGGAACGCAATATTATCATCACTGTGATACATTCTTTCAGGGTTTGAGATTTGCAGCTTATTGAAAATATCGTTGAACTGCTGTTGTTGAGTAGGTTGTTGTTGTTGTTGAGCAGGTTGCTGTTGTTGTTGAGTGCCGTTGCTTGCGATATCAGTAGATTCTGTTCGTCTTAGTTGTTCTGGAGGCCCACCAAAAGAAACCACTGGGTGGAAAGTAGTGGTTGCGTTAGAACTGCCGTTATTCTGGTTGTTCGTATTGTCGTTCGGATCCATACCCGGTATGGACAGCCAATTGAAACCTGCGGAAGACATTGGAATATTTATCTATTTATTTATTTTTCTATGTGTAGTTTACGTGTTGGCGTAATATGCAAAGTATATTTATAGATATTATTTTTCTTTTTATATGGGGATTAACGTTTTTGAGAAATGATTTGAATAAGCAAACCCTGTGTGTTTCTATCTGTCTGTATTCGTTTTCTGTTGTGAGTTATTAAGTCTAAGGCGATGACTGTGCTTCTTGCGTATCTATCCTTTTCACTCCAATAATTGCATGAGCCTAAGACTTTCAAATCAGAACTTTGCTTAGAGGTCAGTGTATATATGGCTATAAATTGTGAGTAATATCGGAGATATAACAGGGTTAATTCGAAGTCAATACGAGAAGAATAGGAAGAATAAGATAAGAATTCGAATTGAATGAACTTCGGTCTGAATTTTATGGTCGATTTTGGCGGTCTCACAGTGCGTCGATTTTAAGTTCATCAAGTTAGCAGCTCTTATTATATGATAAGGGTAAGATCAAGAGACATCAATGCTAATAATATTTGATAGACTTGGCATAGGTAGTAGTAAAACTGTCTATATCATGAATAAAAACAGCGTATCACATAAAAACCTCTTTGGTGAAAATGACGACGATGACAACCAGTCAGAAACAGAGAATCAACAACAGCACTCAAAGAGAACATTCCATCAGTCAATCCAACAAGACAATCAAGATGACGATTACCGATACGATGAACTATACGATAGCATAAAACTCAGAAAGCAGCGCCAACAGCTAATGAATGGGAATAATAACGAAGGCAGTACGAGTGGCAGTAAGTACATAAAAGGCCTCATTGAGAGCAAACAAACCAGAGAACTGGATAAACTCAGACAACAAGAATTTGTGATTCAAGCAGAACGGGAACTGGAATCTGATGAATTGAAAAGTAAAGAAAGTTACGTCACGAAGAGTTATTCGGAATATAAGCTGAAAATCAACGAACAGTTAAACGTCCTACGAAAAAAAGAAGGCAGAGAGAGTGGTGGTCATGAGACTGGAAACCTTCATTCGAAACTATTGAACGACCTAACAGGCACAGGAAGGGCGGCAAATTATGATGCTGATGGTTCGAATACTCAACCCAGCAGTCGGCATGAAGATCATAATAATGAGGACAATGTCAAGGAAAGTCCGCAACCACAGGAATTAAAAGGAGGACTTAACATCCGGGCAAAACCACAAAAAGAAGAATCCACTAGTTATAGACAGAGGGTAGATAATCGCCATCCTTACACAAACACTGCGCATTCTACAATTGTGGATAGTAATGATAATAACAAGAGCATAAATCATGAAGATTATGACGCTAAGATGAAAAGAAAACTAGAAAAATTGATAGCAACGAAAATCACAGCAGATGAATTGTCAGCTTTTAAGGAACGATATTTGAAACGTAAAGAGGCATTGACACTATGATAGAAAACGGGCTATTTGATTTATCCTTCACACGGCATATAGGTAAGAATAGCGATGTTTAATTTTGTTGGGTGTATAAGTACAAGAAATAGTAATTAGTAATTCATTGTCCGTAATTGGGGTATCTATCTATCTATAAAGCTACTCATAATATGCGTATATACAAATTTGTCCTTTAACTAATGCGGAGACTTATTGATTGTTCTAGAAGATGATTTCATCTGTTGAATATTAAACTCCGTTGGATCAACCCTGTATGCAAATTCTTCATTGGTCGAAATCCCCATTGTTGTTGTAGTCGTATTGTTATTGGCGATAACAGTCAACTCTTGCGTATTGTTGCTGCTAACCTTTCTTCTATTCTTTGTTGATCGATCAACTTTATCATCGAAATCGTAATCTATCTTTCTTAAAACTTCTTTGATATCGTTCAAATTGACGATATCACCTAACGAACCTTCACAAACAATTTGATCTGTATTATCGCTGTAATCATAAAAGTTATTTGTTTTAGGCAAGTTTTTAATGAATTCAGAATTTTTATCAAAATCCAAATTGTCCAAATACTTCTTCTTGATATCCTTAAAATCCTTCGTTGATTCTGATATTTGCAATTTAATCAACAAATTCTTGGTTGATGAATTCAGTCCTTTATCCAACAACTCGGTTGGTTTCAACTGCTTATCAACTGGAATATAAGATAAATCAACTTCATTAACATTTTTCAAAAATTCATCCATCCCTGGCTTCTTTAACAACTCAACAACATCCAAAGATTCCCCAAAAGGTATAGGAGTTGGATTCGAAGGGGTCACACAATCCAAGTCAACTTCTTTTCTGAGAACATGATCAATGTCAACAGCACTGAAAAATGCACAGGATTGTGGAACTTCTTCAATACCCAACTGATAACAAAACATTGCCCTTGTCCATAAATTGGCGATCTGTAACAGCATAGCACATTTATACTTGTCTTTCTCCTTAACCATATATCTAATTTCGTCATGAACTGTTATGCTTAATCTTGCTTCGACGTTGTAAATTTTGGCTAGATATTCCATTGAAATAATTAATAGGTGCAAGTAATCCACTCCTGACGATTGAATTGCCCAGTTAATTCTTGACGGTAAGAATGAATTTGAATTCAAGTTCTTACGCTGCAATGCTGATGTTATGCCAGCACCTAACACTGGTGTCTTGGGGTTCTCTTGTTCTGCAATTTGTTCTAATCTATTGAAAACAATAGATTCAGAACCTCCAAACCATTTCCTTTTCCCTTGTAAAATATTTGATGACCCTTTCGTAGCAGTATACAAATTCTTAGCAATTTTGTTTGCTTCAGTATCCAAAATACTTGGATTGAATTTTTTTAACAAAGTTGTAGCAAACTTGACACCTGCTCCATAGATTCTACCATAGTTGAAAACTTTAGCTTCGTTTCTACTGATTCCCAAAATTTTTGCAGTTTTGGAGTGTAAATCAGTACCTTCATTCTTGGTACCTTCCAACGTCATCCAGCCAATAGCAGTACCACCATGCAATCTGAAGACAGAATCGCCAACCAATGAAGCGATCCAAAGTTCCTCAGAATCCACATCGGCACCAACGAAACAATATCCAGGTGGTGCTTTCACCATTGCTTTCAATTCGGATCCCAATCTTGATTTCTTAGCGTTGGACGCAGTTAACCATGTCTTTTCAACAGCTCTTCTAGTTATGGTACCCATAGAAACGATTTGTGGGATAATTAATCCAATATCTGAATCAGTACCAAAATCCAAGTGCTTGTAATCCTTGTTATAAACAACAAATTGGGATTTAATACGTTCACGTGATGAAGCCCAGTAACTGTTTGAAACTGCTAATTGTAATGCATTTTGCGTTAGTTCGAACTTGGATGACAGTACATCTTTTTCAAAATATCTCAAGAATGGTTTTGACATTAAATTTGTTGTTCTTGAAGTCGGACCGTCTTCGTGTGGAATCTTAAATAGTGCATGCTTAGATAAAAGTTTTGATAAATCTTCATCGTATTCTGAGTCTTTGTCAAACAACGATTTTTCGTCAATTTGTTGATAATTCTTGGATTTAAATAAATCAATCTCATTGAATTCAACGACAAAACACCAACCTTTGGAATCCAGCCAATAAATTGGTTTGTTTTCCCAGGATAGCTTTAATAATAGTGGAGAAATTCTTGTCTTTGCGGTTAAGCTCAATTTGTCCTTAACAATTAGTTTCTTGTACCACTCTGGATATCCTGGTAACTTTTGTCTTTTATAAGGTAGCCCCTTTTTAGTTAATCTAATTGGCTCAATTGTCCAATCTAGCTGGGATAACCATGGGTCTTTTAACCAAGGTTTTGATTGGTCATCCTTCAATTTCAAAACGTCATAGCAGATTTGATGTAAACTATTTTCAATCTTTTGTGCAGCTTCTTGATACATTGATTCGGCAGCTTTGATATAATGTTCCCAAGTCTTATTAGTTGGTAAGAAACTTTGATTGATGTGTCTCAATGCGGCGAATGAAACAGAATGAGGTATTATTCTTCTAAATTCAGGGAAAATTTTGTTGAAAACTTTAAAAGTTGCAACAACATCTTCTGAACAGTAGGTCATCAGCTTCTGGAAATTTTGCTTAATTAATTCCGGGTCTTCAGTTGAAAATTCATCTCTAACGTTTTTGTTCAATTTGATACCACAATGTAAATCAGCAACGTGCAATAAACTATTCATACTGCTATTTTTCATCCATGGATCATCAACTAAACTTTCATTTATTCCATCATCTACATCCAATATAGGATTATTAATCAGTTCCTTTAAATCGAGCTCGCTAATTTCACCCCTAACTTTGTTTAAGATTGAACCCTCCTCGGACTCTTTCTCTTTTTGTCTCTTATATTTAAGCCAAGTACCACGTTGTCTAGAGCACATACCGTTAACTGCAACATGTAAAGACATTGTATCTAGATAAAATCCTTTTGATTGCGTCAGATTGTATTCTTCTAAAACTCTTGCTCTATCATAAGAAACATTATGTCCAATGATGACTTTTGGTTTGTCCAAAGTATTCAGAGGAATTAGGTGACCATCCAACGTATCACTTTCACCGGTTAAGTATGGTGAAGTCCAAGAATACCAAGCTTTGCTCGTAAAGGCGGTTGCTATTACAGCATACTTACTTATTTTGTATATTGATTCGACGTCAAATACTATGCCATCTTCTAGTGGGTAATCGACAGATTTAGGAGGTTCGCCAGGTGCATACCTTGTCCAACCAGAATTGAATTCCCAATTTTTGGGTATTTTTTGTATTGATGAAGATATATTAGATAGATCATTTATAATTTTCATGTAAGGTTCAGCTGAATTTTGACCTAGTCTATGGAAATGTTCTGATAATGAATTTCCTTGTAATTTGGGTAGTTGGAAGTTTATTGGATCATTTAAAGAGCAAGGTTTACCTAGTAATTCGTTGGATTCCAAATGCTGATGTGACAGCTTGACTAATTGAGCATTAGATCTTGTTATTTTATCGCTTTGTTGATAAGTTAAAGGGAAGAGTTGTTTTTGAAGTCCGTTTGATAAATGTTGGATTCCAACGGGGTTGATTCTAGGTTTTTCAGGAGAAGGGATTATTATGGGACTGTCTTTGACTCTTGAGTAACATCGTATGGACAAATGCTTTGTCCTCAATTTGTACAGTTGTATCATCTATGTTTAGGTAGTACTTGAAAAAGTGTAGATGGACATCCAAGCTAAAGTAATAGAAAGGGAAAGGTCTAGCATTTGATAGTAAAGAGATAATAGATAGAGCCGAGATATAGAGAGAAGACAAGAGATTCAGAAAGAAAAACAACAGAAAATCTAGAAATGTATCATGTGATTTATCATCACATGATTGTAGAATGTAAGAGTATTTTATGCTCAGTACACGACCAAATTAGTGCTGCTTTTTTCTCATATTCGCTTTCTTAACTGATTGAATGGATTGACTGTTTGACTGTAACACAAGTAAAAATCTATTATTCAACTACCTACATATCTAGGTCCTTATTTTTCTTGTTTGATATCTATACTGTCAATCTCTTATTCCTATATCAAAAGGTTTATAGTATATAATAATTATTATCTAATATATCAATTACTCTCACAATGTCATCCACACGTGCAATGACCGAAGACCAAGTAAGTTTACACGCTATCTACTTATCTATCTATCTAACTCTTATGTGTGTGACTTGTCGTACCCATCATATCTTCAACCAAGTATACTAACAACATGATTAAACGTATTTGCTCAATTGCCTTAAATCAATTGGAGCTTAAATGCTACTCAACTATGTTTTCCAGGTTCAAGGTGAATTATTGAAAATGGAGGCTTTCATTACCAAGGAGGCTGAAGAGAAGGCCAAAGAAATTAAATTAAAGGCTGATGAAGAATACGAAATTGAGAAGGCATCTGTAGTTAGATCTGAAATCAATTCAATTGAATCTGCCTTTGAAGCTAAATTCAAAAAGGCATCTTTAGCTCAACAAATTACTAAATCAACAATTGCAAACAAGACAAGATTAAAGATTTTAGCCACAAGGGAACAAACATTGGACGATATTTTCAAAAGTACCGAAGATGAATTGAAGAAAATCTCTAAAGATAGCACCAAATACAGACCAATTCTAATAGGTCTAATTGAAGAAGGTCTGTTTACCTTAATGGAACCAAAGGTTACAATCACTGTGAAGAAAGTTGATTTAGAACTAGCTAAAGAAGTTTCGACTGAAGCTGCTAAGAACTTTGAATCCAAGTCGAACTTCCCCGTTGAAGTTGTCGTTAGCGAATCATCTTTCTTAAACGAAGATTCCGCTGGTGGTGTAGTTATTGTTAACGGTACTGGTAAGATTGAAGTTAACAACACATTGGAAGAAAGATTAACCTTATTGGCAGAAAGTGCTTTGCCAGCTGTTAGATTAGAATTATTTGGTATTTCACAAACAAGAAAGTTCTTTGATTAAGTGCATTCGTCACACATATATATTTCATTAAAGCCTTTTTGTTTTTGCCTTTTCAGTTCGCTGTTTCTATTTAGTCTTTCTTCTCCTCTAGTTGTCCGGTCATTTTTATTCCCTTTCTCTCTTTCTACATTACTGTTTTTTCGTTTTTTTTTAACTTGTTATAATTATCATCATTTCAGTCTTCCGATTGCTTTGTTTTCCCTTTTATATATCCATCTACATATAGTTTTAAAAAGAACATTGTCGAATCATTCGTTTAAACTGACGCTGCGATCGACTCAACTCAACTACTGACTTGCACAGCTGTAAAAAGAATCTCTGGTACATTTCCTTCTACTGGATCAGGGAGTAATTGATTACTTCAGTTGATGAGCTCCCGGAGGTTGTGGAAGTGGTTCTTTAGGTAGCAACGAAGAACGCGACACTACACTACAGTTATGACAACAGAGATGAAGTGTCGGTGGTGGCGAATCTATATGGTGAAGCTTGAAGGCGATTTCACCGCATGCCAAAGATCATTGTTGCACTCAAAATTGTATTAATACTATACTTTCTTAGAGAATTTTAGAGTTTGCCGGAAGTATGGATCAATACTGGTATTACAAGATTATTGGGTTTGAAAACAGGCGTGTTGGATGGGAAGCTGGTTATGATGCTAAATTGTGGGGCAGTTGTATATAAAGTAACTACTAGATCACAAGAAATGGGATATGTACAAAATTTGGATCTTGAGCAAGAATTATAATCAGCATTTGCATTGACAGTTATAGCAATCAAAGTGCAAACCAATTAAATAAATTATATCGTACGTTATTAACTTTGGTATATACTTATGTACATGCCAAAGGTGCCGTATTCATAATTGCAAATTAGAATCTGTTATCGGTTTGTTTTGAGATGTTACTTGGAATGATATCTTTACTTGTTCAGTGTTCTTATTTTTACCTTCTATTGTTACCCTTTATTGTCTCTGTCTGAATATTTGTATCTTCGTTTCTTTTTTGCTTGTTTTACCTTTTGCTTATTTTAATCTGTAATCTGAAGCATTGTTCAACCCTTTTCTGTATAACTGTAGATCTTAAACTATCTTTAGCGCCAGAAGAACTTTCGCTCAATGTTCTAGAGCCATTCGCTAATGAGGAAAAAAGGGATGTCTTGTTGCTCTGTGAGGACGGTAGTGCGAGTAGATCTACTGCTTTGACTGAGAGGGTTAAAAGAGCTTGGGAGAATAGATACAAGACAGAAGATGTTAAAGGATATACGTTGAATGACAAGTTTTGGTGGTATACTTCTTTTCGTTTGATAGTGGTTAAAGGGCTATTAACTTGCAGGGGTTGATTTTTGTTGGTCATTACTCTCCTACATTTTATAGCTTTTCGCTGGCTTTCTTTGCGTTTTTCTCATTTTGTTGTTATCCATTTGATCATTTATTTTGAGTTTTATTTTCATTATTATTTATTATATATTTCCTAGATTGGTCTAGTTTCACATAGCGACTCTGTCGTTGATAAATATTTACGCTTGTTCCATAGTGTTGGGCACTTTATACTTGTACCGTACTTGCCAGCCTCAGTACTAAACGTTAGCGCTAGTCAATATCTATTGGGAACAAACAGTGAACTGCCAGGTATACTTACAAAGGATTGCATTCGGAAGAGGGGTAATGTTAGCAACAAGCAGTATATCAATATCAACTATAATTCGCCTACAAGTAGCTAATATGAGGTGTATCCTTATAAATGAAACGTGGAGCTGTCCACTACCAAACTACCACCTACTTGAAGAACTTTGTTTGCCTTGCCTGTCTTGTTTGCAAGGTTTGCCTTACGTTAGTACATTTGACTTCAGTATAAGTGATGAAGGAGTGCGGGAGCCACCGCGAGCGTCGCTGATCGGCTCTTGGTGGAGATCCAAAGTAGAAGACGACGGCGACGAATATCTATGAAGGCCTGGTGTCAACATCAAAGAAAACACAAAAATAAACTAAACTCCAGTACCTACTAAGGTGCTTCTCGCAATCAAATACAACAATCAGACAGATACACGAAGGTTAACCGGAAATTGCGACTCGGTCACGTGACCCTTGATCACGTTTTGGCAGCGGGACGAGGGATTCCCCAAACTTTTCTTAAAAAAAAATTAAAAAAAATAAAAAAAAAATAAAAAATAACACCTAAAAGTGCTGATTTGCACTTTTGGCCCGTTACCGTAGTAACCGCCGGAAATCATGTGACTTGGAACCAGGTTTCGGGCACTGAATACAGCACACCCTTGCCCTTTCTTCAAAGAGAAACCCTTACGGCTTCTTTATACAAGAGTATTGAGATCAAATTTAACCAATGGGATCCACTTCAACTTTTCCTTTGTTTCCTTTATTTCCTTTGCTTCCTTTGTTTCCTTTGTTGAAACACCACTTCTTCTACAAGCTACTAATGGCTATCAAACAACATCGTAACACACATTTAGATGTCTCTACTTGTACACATATATCGATTATATCAATATTTACCCAAACTTGCGGCTCTAACACCCTCAACAGTTATCCCCACCACGGCCTCCATGACACCCTTTCTGAGACGATAGCGTTGCCCGGATTTAGCAGCGGGCAACTGACCCTTGATCACGTTCTGGCAGAGGGACGAGGGATTCCCCAAACTTTTTTGTAAAAAAAAAATAAAAGAATAACTAAAGTATTGTACGTATATGTTCGTTATGGCGATCGCACCGATATACATTCAGCTTAACTAAGTGGATAAGACAAAACGTGAACAAGCTTAGCGAGGAAGCTTGTCATTTTGAGTCCTATGCGTTGAACCTTATATTTTCCTTACTTGCGCTGTTAATTTAAATGTAGCCTTGATGCAAAATACATATCGAAGTAAACCTGGGCGCTTGAGCTGTTTATGTCTCTACTAATATTTACTTGGCCTAGATGTTTAATCTTGAATATAGACTCCTACTTCAATGATAGAGAGAGATTACCATTTGTATAGTGCCCGGCCGGGTATTTTAAAGCTAGTAACATGCCTATTAATCACATAACGGGTAGTTTAAAGCCATTGCGGGGGTGGCAGTGGCGCCGCAGATTCCCAAATAGTCCCAAATCGATCTCGCTCCCATTATTGTTATTTCTACTGATTCTGGCGTCTATGATTCCAATTAATATTCAGTATTTCCTTCTTTTTTTCTTGTCTTGTTTTATCTTCTTTTGTTTTATCTTCTTCGTCCTTTTAAATTCATTTTCACCTTTCTCTACCTCCAAATCAATTAACATGGCTTTCATTACGTAGTAACTTGTCATCAAACTAAGGTATGTCTTACAATTTCAAAAACTTCTGCAAATCCCTAACTCAACTTCAGCAATAGTACTGTTTCTATCAACTGGCGCTTATCATAGCTTATACAGTTAATGTATATGTTTGTATTAATTCTAGACCTGATACAGCATATTGCAGTAACTGACTAGTGTGATCTGACTTTAGCTGCAAGTTTCAAGTACTATAATGACTGAAGATTTGTTAGTGATTTGCTACCTGTTGGTTCTCTTATATTGTTTGATTTCAGTTGGATTCATATAGAAGGCCTTTTTTATATCTGTTTGGATCGACTGTAAACGGCAATGCGTATGAGAAACTGAGGGAGCGCGGGAACTGAGGGGTGCGGGAATGCTGGGGGATACTAACGGGTGTGGAAGGCATACTGGGGGACCTACTGGAGGGCACTGGGGGAATACCTGGGGGACTACTGGAGGGTACTGGTGGGGAACTGGGGGAACTACTGGAGGGGAACAGGGGGATTTACTGGAGGGGAACAGGGGGATTTACTGGAGGGGAACTGGGGAACTACTGGAGGGGAACTGGGGAACTATCGGAGGGAACTGGGGGAATAACTGGAGGGAACAGGGGGAACTACCGGAGGGAACTGGGGGAATAACTGGTGGGGAACTGGGGGAACTACTGAAGGGGAACTGGGGGAACTACTGGAGGGGAACTGGGGGATTTAGAGGGGAACCGGGGGAACTACTGGTGGG